>BTPG01000002.1:51605625-51620625 GCA_036245525.1 Semisulcospira habei | reverse complement strand
TTTTCGAAACTTTCGACGCTTAGTGTCGCGGGCAACACGCGTTTGAACAGGTATTTGCAAGTGTCTGTTTCAAGACAGCACACTGGTACAAAAGATACGCAGAATTCTTTTAGGTAATAATATGCTCCTCTTATGACGTATTGGCATGTAGCCTTAAAGTACCATTACGCATGAATCTGAAGACACATTTCAGCACCATTTGTGTTTGTAATGCCTTGTCGATATACCTAATGAACATTGACAGCAGTTTGGACACGCAGTAAAAGCACACGCGTAATCGCACTAGTTTATTCGGCGCTGCCGTTAGCGTGTCAATCAATTTTGAGCTGTTTCTCGTACTACTGAAAGCGTTGTGTTTCTAGAAAGCAGTGGAGTCATTGTCAGGTCACTTGGTGCTGAACTGGATTGTTCTGTGTCTAAATGAACCATAACTAGACCTGTGTGTAGCGTTTCGTAACCATCTGTTACAGAAGTGTATCTTTGAACAGTTACGGCGGTAGTGGGTTTTCAAGTGCAATGTTCTAAGCATGCAATAATGGTAGAAGACAGTTTTGTTGTACCGTGCAGGATTTTGTGTGGTGTGTGTGCATGAGTGTGAGGGGGGGGGGGGGGGGGGGGGTATGCGTGTGGAGTGTGTTGTGTGTGGTTGTTATTTCACTGTCAGAGTTTTAGTCTAGCCCCCATATGATGTCGTGCGTGTTCTTTTGAAATCGCTCCACCGCGTCCCATCCTAAAAAGTCTCTTCTATAAATAGAAGAGACTTTAAAATTACGTCACGTCTAGCTACGCAAACCTTGCTGGAGAACGTCTTTTTGGCGTCAAGTGCCGTGTGTGTGTGTGTGTGTGTGTGTGTGTGTGCGCGCGCGCTCGTTCGTGTGCGTGAGGCGCCATGATGCATTCCTAAAAAATTTTGTCGCGTCATGTGGGCGTGTCAACCACTGTTCCAAATGCAAGTGTAAACGCACCAACCCGGGTTCAACTCTACTCGGGTTCAACCCGGGTTGCAAGTGTAAACTGCCTCAAGAAGTTATTTCTGCGATGTAGCTTACAAAAATCAGACTTTAATATCATTACTACACAGTGCTTAGACAATAGGGTTCGAGTGGAGTATCGCAAACGCGTTCACGGAGCAAGCTATTTGGTGGAGTCCGCAGTGTTAAGTTCACCGAGCTCCAGTAACCCTTTTAGCCCCAAGGTCCCACATCTCAAATTTTGTAGGTGTTGCCTAACGACTATGTACCAGCTGCAGGAGATGGCTTGACCATGATAATTCAAGCCATCTCTTGCTGTAGGGATCCTGAGCTGAAAGGGTTAAATAACATACGAGATGAACAATTTTGAGGTAATCCACGACAGCCCTATTGACTAAAGCAGTTCATAGCACGTGCCTCCTTCTACATACTATTTTTCTGGACTGAAATGTGACCGAAACAGCCTTCAAAGTGGACGCACTCCGCGGCATGTTTACTTTTGACGCCTCAAAATGTTTCTGTGCTTCAGATGTTACCAAAGGCGATAATTATCTCTCACACCAATCCGATAATTGAGAAGAAAACGGCATCCTCTATCCTGTTTCTGCCGTGCATTTCCTTTAGATCACTGCCGACACTTGCACAAAACTCCTGTGCTTTCGCCAGATGCCGACGGTGATTTTTCACACTGCTGACAACAAGATGGGACCCCAGCCCAAAGTTGTTCCTATTTTCAAGCTTATCCTTTTGATCCACACTCACTGGCACACATAAATTAAAGACGGACACACGGCGCTTCCCCCGCCATGCGTAAGCTCTGTGGTCTGGCATAGCGATAGTTATTCTGAACAGGAATAATAGCACAAGCAGCGAAATGACGTCACTTTAAGCTCCACGTCATAGTGAGATTGTTAGTCCCACGACGAAGTGTTCATAGGGATGACTTGATGTAATGCGTCACTCATCGTAGTACAAACATTTTAGAGAAGATGGGTTTTCTTCGTAAAAGAACAATCAAAGTTATATTAGCTGTTTTGGTTTTTTTTAACTCCGAAAAGTGGTGCCGAAAATTAGCTGACTTTCACATGTAGAGCTTACAGGACACAATTTGACCTAATTGTACCTGACAGCCGAGACAAACTTTAGGCGTATGTAAATACCGTTTTTGAAAATCATGCGATTATTAATGAGAAGGTTGCTTTTTTTGTAAAATAATTCAATTGTTTTAAGATTAATCTCAAATAATTCGTGATGGTTTTTTTCCAAAACAATTTAATTATCACTCACAAAGTTGAAGAGGTACAATGTTGGTTAACGAACTCATTCAATGCCTCACTTTATTCTAGCGATATGCAAAATATCTAGTGAAAATAAGAAACATTATGGACTCCAGTGTGGATTAACCGGTTTGTGTGAAACGGACATTTTCTCGCCAGTGTGCATCTTAATCAAAAAAAAAAAAAAAAATTAAAACTGCCTCGAGATTTTTCTTTTAGGGACAATATCATAAAATTTCAATCTTGCCCGTCCTCAAACGTGGGCTCTAGTCGCTCACACACACACACACACACACACACACACACACACACACACACACACACACACACACACACACACACACACACACACACACACACACACACACACCCGCGCGCGCGCGCGGCGTTGGCGCCAAAAGAAAGTACGTTCTCCAGAAAGGTTTGCGTAGCTACATGTGACGTCATTTTTATCTTGTTACTTCTTTGCCAGAATTTCTGGCCCGCACTCCCAAAAGGTCATGTGCATGCTCCGGAGCGCGCTCCGCCGACGAGGCCCATTTCAAAGTTGTTCCTATTTGTAAATAGGAACGACAAAAAGCAGCAGACTCACAATGGGCAAATCATGGATGGGTCAAGCGGCGGACTCAATACAAGGGGTTTGGGAAGTGACCGGAACTGAAGGAATCAAGAGAAAGGGAACGAATTCCAACCCAGTTCCAACATCTGTACCAGACTAGTATACCTGAAGTTTTCGGAAGATATTCTGGCACCACCCTTGAACTATCATGCTCGATCCGTGTCTTGCTGTGCTGAGTCGGGGCTGAATGAGTTAAAGTAATGGACTTATGACCCCAGAACAAATGCCATGCAAATCGTATGAATTATTCAGTCACTCCATTATAATTATTATTGTGAGATTTCGGCGTCTGTTAACTCATTCGAGACGCGCCGCATTCGGATATGCGGCTATAGCCGAGTATCCGAATGCGGCGCGTCTCGAATGATTTATTGTGATCAACGTAAATCTACTATGCTGATTCCGTGCTGCTGACAATGACCTCGCTGTTACAGGGGACTCTCCTGGCGGCCTGGACCAAAGGAACGCCCAGTTCAGTAACAAGGAAGGGGACAATGACGGGAGGCATGACCGGAACTGCGCTGCCGTTTTTCGTGCAGGCTTTTGGTTTGACTGCGGCTCCGTAAACCCGAACGGCGTGTACATGAATGCCCAGAGTCGCCACAAGCCTCTGAACATGTCCTGGTACCCGTGGAAGAAAAGATTTGAACCTCTTAAAAGCGTGGAAATGAAGATCCGAATTAAGTAGTTAACTCCATTAAACCTTCCGTATTCGGGAAGTGAAGTGGATCCAACTGTGAGAGACACACAGGAGTAGGGGATGGGGGTGAGGGAGTGGGGGTGGAGCATTGTTTTAGTCAATCATCATCGATTCAGTGAAATAAAGCAACCATTTTTTGTTAGGGGGGTGGGATGAGGGGGTGGAGGGAGGGGGGTTGAGGAGGAGTGTGTGTGCGGGGGAGTGGGGGGGGGGGGGGCGGGAAGAAGGGGGCTGTACATCATGGTTTCAGGTAGAATCTAGAATCAACAAAACTGTATTGTCTTTATTGACAGAAAATTGTCTTTAGGTTTCATGCGTACTGACTGTCAACCCTCTTAAAAAAAAAGACATAGCACAGTGAACATAAGTAAGGTATAAGCCCATAAAAATATTTTAAAAGGTAACATACGATGCCTTTATTACCATTTGTTTTTATGTATAAATAAAATTAAAAAAACACATTGATGTCAGTTACTAACAAGATGAGAATTGCATCCCAAAGTCTACCGTATTGTTTGGAGCTCACATGCCTTTTTCTTTTAGGAACATTCAGAGTTGTTCATATTTTTAAGCTTATCCTTCTGATCCTTTCCCTTCTCTCCAAGCCAACCTCTGATCAACACACGCGCCGGCGCACACAAATAAAGACGGACACACAGCGCTTCCCGCCATTAGTACGCTCTGTTGTCTGGAACAGCGACAGGAATTCTGAAGAAGAAAAATAGCAGGAGCAGCAAAATGAAGTCACTATAAGCTTCACGTCATGGCATCGCTAGTCTGACGCCGTGTACACTGTGACGAATTTTATGTTTCACGTCACTCATCCGAAAGGCACGCTCTTCCAGAGCTGACTGTTTTGTTCCACACAGCCTCCTCCAGGGTTGATTGTTTAATGGGAGTAAATAGTGGCTCCAAAACTTTGAAAAATGAAGTAATTATTATTGAAAACATTGACGAGGTACAACGCCGGATTACGAACTCATTCAGTATCTCCCTTTAACCCCTCCCTCCCCCCCACCCCCCGCCTGATCCGCACGGCAATGGCACGCACAAACACAAACGGCGGAATGGCACACACAAACACAGACGGCAGACACACGGCGCTTCCTACCGGTTATTCGTTCTGTGGGCTGGGGTAGAAACCGCCATTTTGAAGAATAGGGTGGAAGGGCCACAAAGCCTCTTCTGTATGAGCTTGCATGCATATTCCACCTTTTCCACAATACGTTCGCAAATATCATACAAAACTAAATGAAGGAGAACATCGCGTCAGCTCACACACATGTAAAACACGTGCTGGTGATTTGCCTCAATTAGGAACATTGTATAAAACACTGATGCGTTTGGTGCTTTTACGTCGTCGTCATTGTTTGAGTCTTTTGATGAAATCAAGGAGTCTTACTTTTGACATTAAATTTTTTTTCCGCATTGAACTTTTATTCTCGAAAGTTGAAAAGGTACAAAGCTGGCTAACAAATTCATCCAGTGTCTTTCTACAAACTAGCCATATCTAAAATTTCAAATGCATATATAATCAAAATTGCGGATTCTAATCTGGGTCAACCGACTTTCTATAAACGGTCTTTTATGTCTTCAATTAGACATCCAGTTGCAGTATGCTCGAAAAGGATCTCTTAGCCACCCACTTAATAAAGTATTTTGCCAAATTTCAAGTTTGTGCGTACAGTAATATCGGAGATTCTCGTGTTCACACACACACACACACACACACACACACACACACACACACACACACACACACACACACACACACACACACACACACACACACACACACACACACACACACACACACACACACACACACACACACACACACACACACACACACACACACACACACACACACACACACACACACACGCGGAGACAAAAGCCTCAGAGTGGGTTACCTACCATTTTATGTGCCGAAAATGGGTTCCCATATTTCTATTTATTCTAGGGCTCTGGAATTGATGTGAATGTTTAGAACTCACCTTATAACTAAGCTCTATAACTTAAAATAAAATAGACATTTTCTAGAAACAGAGCCACTAGATGGAAAAAAAGGGTTTCTACCAAGAAAGTGGGTGCCTCTCACACAAAAACTGGCATTACAGTGAAAATGGGTGTCTTCACAACATTAGGCGTCTGTAATAAGGTCACGTTCATGGAATACTTCTTTTTCACATTATTTTTTTTTCAACTTAATGTGTATGTATGCTTTAACATTTTTAACATTGTATGGTGCAAAATTGAATAAACACTGGCCCGTAACCTTTCCATTATGATTTTTACAGAGGAAATCTTTTAAACATTGCTGCGTTTTGTCCTTCTGAAGCAAACCAGTTAATATCATGACATTTATGTGAGAATCAACATAATGTATTCTGGAAATTAAAGGACTTTTTTAAAAAATGTACTCTGGAGTTTCAGACAAACAGCAACAGAGCATTTTGAATATTAACCCTTATCATTCGGAATACACCAGTGTGTGCAACAAGTGTGACTGAAATAGTCCAACGGTAGTGCCAGAATAGCTTGGCGCCTCTAAGCGCCAAGCTATTGTGGCACCATCCTTGGCTAAAGCCATTGGTCTATGTCCTCATCTGTAAGTACTGTAATGTAGCTTGCATAGAATTATGGCAGTGAACAAATTTGAAGCTTTTAGCCTCAGTATGATGCGGGTCAAAAAGTGTGGAAAAATATGAAAGATAGAAAAAGACCCAGACGAAGAAACTAACACTTAACTTATTCTACCCCAGACACACCACAGCAAAATAAAGATCAACCATGATAGTTCAAGGGTGATGCCAGAATAGCTTGGCGCCTATGGGCGCCAAGCTATTCTGGCATCAACCTTGAACTATCATGGTCGATCTGTGTCCTGCACTGCAACGTAGTCTTCAGAAGACGACTTCAACATTTGGGGATTCAGGTCTTGGGGTAGAATGAGTTAAAATGACCGAACAGAACACTGACATTAATTAATTAACTGACAACATAAGAAATCACTTGAAACGTCAGCCTTCATTAATCACATCAAAGGTACATGCATATAAAAACACAGCAATTGTTTGTAAACACTTCAAATCAAACAATCAAGAGCAGTCAAACCTTTTCCTGGCAATTTTGTGATGAGGAAAACTAGTTATTGCCTTCGGCACGTAAAGGGTTTCAGCGACTTACGTGTTCATAAAATGAAGAGAGAAATATAATACCGAGTTTTAGCAAGTGCGACAATAAAGTTTAGCCGAGATGGTATACCTCGTCCAGAGCCTAGGTTTTGAATAGCTATGACGTCAGCTATCGTCGCCCATTCACGTAGGGTTTATTTTACGGCGTCATAACTGAAAACCGTTGTACGGACAACACAAAACGTTTAGTGGGACAGTCGGACGATCATTATCTAAGTGTGTATGTATCCTGGATCCCGACAAAAGCTTTTGGGCGACCTGTGACCTTGAGAATCTGACGGAATGCCCTTTTAACTAAAATAACGCACTCAATGTGAGGCCGTCTAAGGCTGTGTTTCCATAGCTAAGCGACATTGGTGAGGTACGCAACACGACGAAACAGTAGCTGAGCGACTGGCGGAAAATCGCTTTATATGTTTCCAACAGCGGCGCCAAAGCCACTGTATTTGTTTCAAATTGTTAACTCATTCGGGACGTGCCGCCTCCGGATAGGCGGCATAAGCCGCGTATCCGGAGGAGCCACTTCTCGAATGAGTTAAACACTTTATGGAAACTCCGAAAGTCAAGCTCTCTTCACTGAGGAACCAGGGCGGAATTGCCGTTGAATGGCGCCATGGGGCGAACATCACTGACTTTACAAAACAAACGTATAAGTATAGGGCGCCCTCGGACACCTCACAATGACAAACAGTGTTTAGCACTGTTCCTGCAAGCAAATCAGTATAGGAAACAACTGATTATACTGACAGCTTCGCTCCGACGCCATGTTAGCTATCAGGAACATACAATGGCGGAAAAGGTGTGGGGGTGGGGGGTGGGTGGGTGGGTATACAACAAAGAACAGAGCATACACACGGACTCCGCATCGGTGACTTAGGAACACACAAAGGCGAGATGAGGGATGGGGTGTAGACAAAGACACAGACAAAGCGCACATGGCAAACACAATATCAAAATCAACTAAGCACGCATACACTACAGAATAAGGGGTCTCTTTCAACCGCAAGAGGATCTGTTTCAATGCAGAAGTGTACCTACCACTAACGTATCACTTCTACACAAAATAATATGCATATAAATCTTATTTTCCGCGGCTAAGAATTACATGGCATCGGAAACCATATAAAGAAAGGATATATATCATAAATGTGAATCCATCAAACCAAGCCTCATCCTGGGCATCATAATATGCAACCAACAATGCATCAAAATCGAACCCAGCCATTGCGTAAACAAAGTTCACACACTGATCATAGAAACATTACTACACTGGCGATTGGCTCCAAAATGAAGTAAGTTCACCGATCATAACAAAGACTAAAATAATACAAAAAGCGGCATAAATCATACAGAAATACGCCAAGAATAAATCAGTGAAGTAATAGTACTTACAGAGGCTAATTTCTGGGTTCAATTGTTTTACAAAGCCCAGTCCATCATTTTTGCCACAGTCATAAATTGTTAACGGAGGATGCAGGTATACATGCTCACTGTCTACGCGATACACAGCTGTTCAGTTGCCCAGCAGAGAAGTGAATTTAGTTAGTTCGGGGTTTAAAGTCCACGGTACCAAAGAGATCATGGACAGCCCTGACGGGCGGGTTATGGGGGACAGGGAAATCTATTGCCTATGGAGTACGCCCTGAACACTGATCAATTTATGCGCACTGCAACTGTGCCACTTTGATTTACCAGGGCCTTTCAACGGACATGCTATTGAACAAGCCCGTCTTTTCCCCCTCGATTGCGAGTCCAGCTACCGGGGCCGGGACGGGGATTTGAACCCACGACCCGGCGATTCCCTTCGCTCTCCTGCTCCGACGCTTAACCGTCTGAGCTATTTCGGATTCATAGAAGTGAACGACTGATACAGTTCCAAAAAATACTACTGACCACGGGGTAGACAAAGAGGCTGAAAGCCTCATAATCAATGGCTATACATTTAAAGAACAAAATTACTGATTGGCTAATTTAATAGCGCCCTATCAACTGGTCACTAGGAAAGGGGCAACTGCACGGTAAGAGTTACCTAACATGAATAGGACTGCAGGGTTACCTACCATGACAGGCACAATGCAAGGCAGATGATGACAGGGGGGCAATAGCCAGACTAACTCGGAGGCGGCACGTCTCGAATTGAGTTAAAAGTTAAATTGAAGCTAGACAAAAGATGAAAAGGCTGATGGGGGTAGGTGTAGTGGAGCGGCAAATAACTGACGACACGTAGACACAGGGGAAAGGGGTGGGTGGGTGGTGGTTATTGGTGGGGCGGGGGGGGGGGGGGGGGGGGGGGGTGTAGGTGTGCGTGACATAAACTGAAAACGAAATAGCAGAACATAGCACACAATTATAAAAAATAAAAATCATACATTATGTAATAAAGCTTAGCCAACGCCCGTTCGGCGTCATTGACACTTTCAGTGCCAGTAACTTGCGAACGCCACCCAACTGCCCGAGGCGCAGAACTTCACGAGCCGCCGCAGAACGACGCCGGGGGTGACGATGTGCTTTGCCGCCTGTTTGCTGTCTCCACTGTCAGTGTCGGGAATATGAGATCGCCACCCAAATGCAAGTGGCAAAGGACCTCATGAGCCCCCGCAGATGCCGGGGCTCAGAACAGAACAGAACAGAACAGAACAGAACAACGTAAAGTAGGTTATAGCACTGTCAGGGGAGAGAAATGTGCATGATCGACCAGTGATCATAGATCTACTGTGGCCAAAGCACACACACACACAAAAAAAAAAAAAAAAAAAAGAGATAGGAAAGAGAGGGGGAGCTAAGAAAATGACCGAAAGCAATGCATATGGAAGCCCCCCCGAAGGGGGGCGTATCACATATCCACCGTTCCAGCCACTCAGTGCATGGAAATTTAAATCTAGGTCCCCCAAGGGGGGTCCAGATATTTAGCCGGTGTGGACAGCTGTTTCGGTCTAGGCGACCTCTTCAGCACACCATCGACAATACTGGAAGAGGCAGGAAATTCCGCCTACCTGCAATGACAACCACATTTTACTGTGGTGTCTGCAGGGGCATACATTCCATGCCACCACCCAGAGTTAAATCTCCATGCACCCTAAAAGAGAACCTACCAAAAGGGGGGAAGGGGTTGCAGTCGATATTGTAGTGATAAATGAAAAGAAAAGGGGAGACTGCCAGTGCTAATATTTTAGGAAGGTTACAAAGTAAAGTAGGTTATAGCACTGTCAGGGGAGAGAAATGTGCATGATCGACCAGTGATCATAGATCTACTGTGGCCAAAGCACAAAAAAAAAAAAAAAAAAAAAAAAAAAAAGAGATAGGAAAGAGAGGGGGCGCTAAGAAAATGACCGAAAGCAATGCATATGGAAGCCCCCCCGAAGGGGGGCGTATCACATATCCACCGTTCCAGCCACTCAGTGCATGGAAATTTAAATCTAGGTCCCCCAAGGGGGGTCCAGATATTTAGCCGGTGTGGACAGCTGTTTCGGTCTGGGTGGTGGCATGGAATGTATGCCCCTGCAGACACCACAGTAAAATGTGGTTGTCATTGCAGGTAGGCGGAATTTCCTGCCTCTTCCAGTATTGCCGATGGTGTGCTGAAGAGGTCGCCTAGACCGAAACAGCTGTCCACACCGGCTAAATATCTGGACCCCCCTTGGGGGACCTAGATTTAAATTTCCATGCACTGAGTGGCTGGAACGGTGGATATGTGATACGCCCCCCTTCGGGGGGGCTTCCATATGCATTGCTTTCGGTCATTTTCTTAGCGCCCCCTCTCTTTCCTATCTCTCTTTTTTTTTTTTTTTTTTTTTTTTTTTTTTTTTTTTTGTGCTTTGGCCACAGTAGATCTATGATCACTGGTCGATCATGCACATTTCTCTCCCCTGACAGTGCTATAACCTACTTTACTTTGTAACCTTCCTAAAATATTAGCACTGGCAGTCTCCCCTTTTCTTTTCATTTATCACTACAATATCGACTGCAACCCCTTCCCCCCTTTTGGTAGGTTCTCTTTTAGGGTGCATGGAGATTTAACTCTGGGTGGTGGCATGGAATGTATGCCCCTGCAGACACCACAGTAAAATGTGGTTGTCATTGCAGGTAGGCGGAATTTCCTGCCTTTTCCAGTATTGCCGATGGTGTGCTGAAGAGGTCGCCTAGACCGAAACAGCTGTCCACACCGGCTAAATATCTGGACCCCCCTTGGGGGACCTAGATTTAAATTTCCATGCACTGAGTGGCTGGAACGGTGGATATGTGATACGCCCCCCTTCGGGGGGGCTTCCATATGCATTGCTTTCGGTCATTTTCTTAGCGCCCCCTCTCTTTCCTATCTCTTTTTTTTTTTTTTTTTTTTTTTTTTTGTGCTTTGGCCACAGTAGATCTATGATCACTGGTCGATCATGCACATTTCTCTCCCCTGACAGTGCTATAACCTACTTTACTTTGTAACCTTCCTAAAATATTAGCACTGGCAGTCTCCCCTTTTCTTTTCATTTATCACTACAATATCGACTGCAACCCCTTCCCCCCTTTTGGTAGGTTCTCTTTTAGGGTGCATGGAGATTTAACTCTGGGTGGTGGCATGGAATGTATGCCCCTGCAGACACCACAGTAAAATGTGGTTGTCATTGCAGGTAGGCGGAATTTCCTGCCTCTTCCAGTATTGCCGATGGTGTGCTGAAGAGGTCGCCTAGACCGAAACAGCTGTCCACACCGGCTAAATATCTGGACCCCCCTTGGGGGACCTAGATTTAAATTTCCATGCACTGAGTGGCTGGAACGGTGGATATGTGATACGCCCCCCTTCGGGGGGGCTTCCATATGCATTGCTTTCGGTCATTTTCTTAGCGCCCCCTCTCTTTCCTATCTCTTTTTTTTTTTTTTTTTTTTTTTTTTTTTTTTTTTTTTGTGCTTTGGCCACAGTAGATCTATGATCACTGGTCGATCATGCACATTTCTCTCCCCTGACAGTGCTATAACCTACTTTACTTTGTAACCTTCCTAAAATATTAGCACTGGCAGTCTCCCCTTTTCTTTTCATTTATTAGAACAGAACAACGTTTATTGTCGAGGGGCCCATTGGGGCCAAAGGACACAGATGGATCGGACTTAACTATCATGTACATTACTTTATATCATTATTTAAGCTTCTTCAGTCCACACGGAATTTTGCACTTTTCTGTCGGCAGTTCATTGGTGTTCACCGAGCGGCGTCTTTGTTCGTGGAGTCCCGTCTGTATTATTCCTCCGCCGATGATTTTCGCATGGTCCGTGGTTCCGTCCGGTCTTGTAGCGACTCCGACGGTCCGGGGCGTGAAAAAGAAGAGAGAGGAGGGTACGCAGTATCAATGCTGTATGATCGTTACGTTTCTCTCCCTTATGGAGAAGCAGTCAAATACGAACTTTGCTAAAGTGCATTTTACATCCTCCCTGGCTAGTAGTTGGCTTGGTTTATGGCAGTCTGTACTTAGAGCTAGCTGAGTTCTGAGCTGATTATATAAGCTACAATCGTCTTGCATGTGAATTTCGTCCTCTACTACTCCACACGCGCGACATAGTCTATGTTCCCGGGGTGTGTTTGTATACCTGCCTCTTTCTACTTCTAGCATGTGGGCACTTACTCATAACTTCGTGAGGGCTTGTTTGTGTTCTCGTATTTTTGTGTGCATAAGGTAGCTTTGTATTTCGTATTTATCGGTTGCTTTGTTATAGAATGTCAGTCTAGATGTGTTGCTCCGCTTAATTCTGTTCAGTATCTAGTGTATTGCTCTTCTAGTTTTCTATGGAGGACTGTTTTAAGTGAGGTTCCCCTGAATGTACACTGGTTATCCCACACGTGGCGGAACCCCAGTGAGCAGAGAATTTGTCTTGTAAAAGCGACCCACGGGGCGGTGGTTTCGAGCTGTTCGTGATACGCCTGTTTGAGGTAGGAGGTGCTATCAGAGTTTAGCATGTGAAGCCAAAAACCTATCACTTGGACCGATACTCTGATGCTCACAGGGAACTGTCCGATCTCAGCTAGGGTCGGAATATTCATAGCTTTTTTGTGGATGCCTAAGCATAGACTTAGCAAATTTCAGTTGAATGCACTCGTGAGGCATTTGTCCCTTCATGCAGTCATCGAAGAGGTGACTCAGGTCACTGTCAATACTTTTTGCCTTTAGTGTGAAAGGGAACCATACTTCTGATGCATATGTTGCGACAGGGACCACTAGAGAGTCAAACAGTTGCATTATCGTTTTAGTATGTAGGTTTTGTTTGCCGTATAGTAAGCGTTTAAGGGTATGAGCGGCTTTGCTGGCTTGTCTCCCTAGGTGGTCTTGTGCTGATGTAAAGCTGCCTTTGTTATTAAACATTACCCCTAGGTACTTATATGTATCCACAGTTTCTATTAAGTCGTTTCAATACCTAAATACGGTGGGTACTTTTGGTGCTGCTCGTGCGAACACGATTATCTTTGTTTTGTTTTTATTGACAGGGGCTCATGAGGTCCTTTGTCACTTGCTGTCTTTCTTTATATCTGTGCTAGAACAGCTGGCGATTTTCTTTTCTTTTTCGGCTTGCTCATCACTCAATACAGCAACGTAATCTGCAATCTTAACCCATCGCTGCAGGAATCACCGCGACTAAAAGCGTTGCCGACAGCCAAAGCGGCCAAAGGGTTAAACAAGTTCCCTGTGTCCCCTGGCAGCGAAGGGGTTAAGAATGGCAGGCTACAGTGGCGACAGAATTCCTGGTCATTGAGAATGAAGGGTTAGACTGGAATTGAAAAAAAAAAAAGAAAGACACAACAGAAGAAATCCTGCGTATTCTCCAGGGTGTTTATTTACCATACATGTGATACATGCACAACGGTGTTTACATTGTCCGCATGTACAACGAACTTGCAATTGTCTGGTAACTTGCAATTGTCTGGTATTTGTATGTTTTGAAGGCAAATACCCCCCCCCCCCCCCCGCACCACCACCACGACCACCACCAGCACCCAAAAAACCCAATAAAAAACAAATAAAACAAATCCCACGAAAAACGTTAGACGGTTAGATAAGGTTATTTGCAGCAGTTTCAATAAACTGTGTTTCACTACAGTATCGCACACTTAACCCACTCAGCCCTGACGCACTACAGCAGGAGATGGATCGACCATGGTGATTCAAGGGTAGTGCCAGATTAGCTTGGCGCCGACAGGCGCCAAGCTAATCTGGCACTACCCTTGAATTATCATGGTCGATCCATCTCCTGCAACTGGTGCATAGTAGTTAGATGACGCCTCCAAAATTTGGGAATTACGTGCGTCGGGCTGAATGAGTTAATTGAAACTTCGTGTTAAACCTTTTCTTTTCAAAACAGACATACAGGCAGAAATGGACTACATTAGTACATATACCTATAAATGAGGCAACAAGTGACTCGATGCCGGGAGGGAAAGTAGCAGCCGGTACACGATACCGGTTAGAATTGAGAGATAACGATAACGTACGCAGGGAAGATTTATATGAAGAATACATGAATTTACAATGGTAACAAATGTGTAGTATTTCTGTCACTTTCCTACCTCCCCCCCCCCCCACTCAATCCCTTTATGTCCTATAATGTCCTGTGTCTGTCTTGCACTGTGTTTGTCTTCAGAGTGAATGCGTGTGTGTCACGTGAGCGTGCGTGTTGGGTTCAGTTCACGGCGCTTTGAGCCCATTCGCCGAATTGTGAAAAAGCGCCTATATAATAATATATTATTATTATTATTATTTCACCGATGCCTGATTGAAACCATGGTTTATCCCCCCCCCCCCCTCCCCCAGAGATAGATAAATGGGGGATCCCAAACCAATACATTCAATAAAGCCGCATCCGTCGCTAATTTACGCTATTTTTAATAACAAAATTCAGTTATCCCATTACACTCTCATTATTTCCGAATCGACCCTTTAATTTTTAAAAAATGATGAGCATGACGGATGCGACTCTATTGAATTTATTATTTTGGGATCCCCCATTTATCTATCTCTTTATCATCAATACAATTATCATTTAATAAGACGTTTTATTATAATCATTAAATAATTAATGTTTTTTATTATATTAAATTATAAAATGAATCAAGACGAATTACTTCTTCTCAATGATATCAATGCTGTGGAAAATAAAGACTTAGACTCTAAGAAACAGAGACTTCTCTCCGTTATTGTTTCTGGTAAGTCAAAAACTTATTTAGGAAAACAATACATGGCAGAAGACATAGAGTCTTTAACTG
>BTPG01000002.1:51526727-51598480 GCA_036245525.1 Semisulcospira habei | reverse complement strand
TTTTTCACTATGTCTCGTTCGTGTTTGTTGGGAATGACATCGTTTTCTCTGAGACAGTCTTCAAAGCTGTCACGGTCCTTACAGTAAAACAAACAGATAAACTTTAACTGTTCACGAAAATCTTTTAGTACAGCATTATATTTCTGAGTGAGAATCCAAACACTGATGTTTGCGTGTCTGCCACTGAAGGCAAGTTCTGCTAAAGTATTTCTCTTTTTGACAATGTCTTTCTCTGCAGAGCAATCATCAACAATAAATAAAGTTGACTGTCCTTCAAATTTCTTGTAAAAATATTGTAGGTAGTCATTCAGTTTTTTATCAGGGTCAACTAAGTAAATGTTGCTGTCAGTCCAAATGAATAAACGGTTGTGATAAGCTTTGTTGTGTTTGATTGTTGGACAAAATATTACAATGTTTTCAAAATGGTGTATGTATCTTGTTTGTAATAAGTCAAGTACAAATTCAGTTTTACCACACCCTGTCGCACCACAAAATAAGCCACAGTGTGGGTCGAGTGTCATTAAGTTCATTTTAATACACAATATAATTTTAATAGATGTGTCCACTTAGTCTGCTTTCTGCAATATTGAGTTGTGCATCATAAATTAGATACAAATATATGTTTATGGCTGCAGCAGTTTCAACCTTCTTTTGTATCTGAATTGTTATTCCGTCACTACCGTTCTCGACAGTTCGTCCTGACCCATGAAGGTAGTCGTCATCTGTACTACGAAGGTCTAACCACAGTGCATACTTGTTTGTCAGGTATTGACCAATCCTAACATCATACAGATGTAGATCTTTGCACGCAATGTTTGCTGGTTTATCTCTAATCCTTCCACCCGCAAAATACTTTGTGATTTCGTCATAGTGCTGGTATGGTAACATTCCTGAAGCGTACACTTGATTAGGGCGGCCTTCGATTGTACAAGACAAATGTGTAATCTTAGGATTGTAGAATTTTTCTGAATCTCGTTTGTATGGAGCCGCTGGTTCAACAAACAACATAAGAATACCTTTCAGTGACCTAGCAGGTGTGTTTAAGTTTATGTTCCACATCGGGTCACTCTTGTCTTTGGGTATTAAACTATGTCTAATCACCCTGTCATAATAAATTGGTAGTCTTGACTGATACTGATTTTGAATGAGTCTGGCTAGTTCAGTGTGTGTGACAATTTCATATTCCAAGGAAATGTTAGAGATCTTGTATGTTGCATCTGTGGCAGATGATTTAATTACTTTGGAGTAGTCATTGAAAGTTAGTTCAAAGCTCAGACGGTCATTCAGTGCCCCTTGATAATAGGGCAAATGAGCTGTTAGAATTTCAAACTCAAGTGGAATGTAAAATCTGGTTCCATATGTTTCTGCTATAATAACGTCATTGGCTGCTGACGTTGATTTATCTCCAGCATTGATTCGAAGTTTACCAACATTATCAGACTGTATGCCTTGGTAAATACGATCCTCTCGTTCTTCTCTTGTTAGCCAAAGGTCTTTGTAACAGTAGAATACATCTGAGTCATCAAGACTAAACACTTCCTGTCCTTCAAGTTTTACTTTAATAGTTCTAACAATTGCTCTGCCAAGATTGTCAACCAGTGTTCTGTTTACATCTGCCTCTGATGATAGTTCAATATTAAATGCTAGGCGTGCAGTGCCAGGAACAATAACGTCACTGGGACCTAGGTTTGGAAACTTGACTGTAAGTGTTTGGTTCTGGTCTATGGTACTTGGATTGTTTGTGATGACTATCGATTGTCTAATGCCCTTAACACCCAGGGGCTCACGTAGTTTTCTGTATGGGTCTAACTTTGATCCGTAAGACTGTGTCATTTTTATTAGGCACAATAAAAAAATAATAAATTAATAAAACAATGGCAGCGGGAGGATTTAATCATGAAGAGTTTAAAATGGATGACATGAATGTCTCAGATACCAGTATCACAGATATGACTGGAATGGTAACTAGTTCTAGTATGTATCACGAACTTTTACAAAGTAAAGTTAACTCGTTTTATGATAGTGTTAATGAGCGTCCATATCAAATAGATCCTAATCAGTTTGAATATGAAAAAGGACATTTATATTTAAAAACTATTGACAAAGGAAAAATACAATTGACTAACAAAAAAGACCCTACTAAGTTTAGAGCTTTAGGTACAATCAAAAAAGAAGGTGGTGTTGGTGCCTTGCGTCAACTTGGTGTTGGTGATAAAAGGTTGCCACCTCGAGTTGTTAGTGCTCTTCATGATGCGCAAACAAGGTTGCCAACAGGACAAGAAATTGATGTGGCACCAGTAACAAGCCTACCAGAAATAGCAAACACAGTAATACAAGAAACATCATTTACAGAAGGACAAATAAATGAGGAATTAAAAACAATTGGTGACTCTCCTTTGACAAAGAGGGAGTTAGCTGCGTTGGATAAAACACTGCAGACAATAAGAGGTGAGCTTTTGAATAATGTAGCTAAACTGGGTGAACTTGATAATCATATTGAAAGAGAAAAAGAGAAACTGGCTACAGCAGATAATGGGAATTATGACATAGAAATGAAAGAAAGAATACAACACAGATTAAAAGATTTGTATACAGAAAGATCAGCGCGACTAGAAGTGATTGAAAATGGAAAAGAAAAACTGAAAACACAGGTCAACAGAATTAGAGAAACTATACAAAAAATACTTCACGAAGACACAACTTTGACTGAGAGATTAAAAACACTTTTCAGAGAGCAGGGTATCACTATTGTAAGTTTAATTACTGCTCTTGGATTTATTATTAGTACTGTAGTGTTAGCTGTAACAGGAGGACCAGGTAGTAGCACTCCAACTCCACCCGCACCACCATCAGACCCAAAAGATTTACAGACTTGGGTAAGAAAACAGTTGTCTCATATATCAGACTTGCTTAAAAAAATAGCTGTAAAAGCAGCAGATGCTTTGCCAGGTATTATAGGTAGTGTTGTCAGTTGGCTTATTAGTACTACAGCAAAGGTAGTAGGGTTTATGGCAGAGCATGTATGGATATTTTTGGTAACAGTAGGAGGGTTAATTATAGGATACTTAATGAAACAGGTAAAGAAGTAATATTCCTAATCCAGTAAGGCCTATTACCAATGCAGTTCTCTCTGACTCATGTGTGTTTTCTTGGTCTGTTACTGGCTGTATAGGTGGTGTTACTGTATGTACTGGCGGTGTTACTGTCTGTACTGGTGGTGTTACTGGTTGTATGTGAGAGGTTGTTGGACTCAAGTTTACAGATTGATTAAGTCCTAATTTCTGATTACTCCCTGCAACAACTATTTCATTATTATAATTTGTTATTACTCCAATTTGTAGTTGAAGATCAGAAGGCAACATGTATAACCCAATACCAACTACAAAGTCAACTTTTGATCTAGCATATCTGAGAACATCTTGGTAGCGTTGTATGCTAGATGGGAGATCAACAACTGAGTTAATAGAATCTTCTAAATTTGCTAAAAACTGTTTTTGTGCTTCAAACTTTCCACTTCCATTCAAAATATTAGATTTTGTTAGTGATTGTGCACCTAGAATACACCACACATACGTTCTGATAGACTCATTAATGCGTTCAACTCCTGCTTGAGTAAATCCGTCACTCTTATCTAAGATAAATGTGGTCCACGCATTAGATTGTTTCTGTTCAATGGAGCCTAACCAGACTTCTGATTTTGATGAAAATGAGGAGTAGGGAGGCCAATAATCTTTCTGATATTGTCTGTGACTCATAGCATAATATAATGTACCCATACCATTGTGATCATCAAGTTTTTGTGTGAAGTCATACTTAGTGCTTATGTTAAATTCATTACAGATCCGTTCAAATGCTTTCAAATCCATGGGATTGTTAAACTGATTAAAACTAGATTCAGTGGGCAGTGGTGTATGCAGTTCTGACAATATTCTTCTAAGCTGGTAATACATGTGGAAACGATACACAGACCTAATCAGTTTGTTTGAGTGATTCAAATGGTCTGTAAAAGAAACACCACAGCCTGTAGTTGAGCATAGTATAGCAAAGTTAAGTTGGTTTTGAAACATCTGTAATGGACTTGAGGACCACTTTCTTGCAGTAGCATCGTCTGTTATTGGAGGGTTTAGGTAATGGTCAAACGGATTTGGTACTTTGACTTGAAATAAATCTTGTTCTGACACAGCAATATCAAGCTGATTTAGTTGAATTATTTTTTGTTCATATGTTGGTGCGACGTTGTATTTAGCATCCACATTAAATTGGTATGCATTTACAGTATTAATTGTTGGTGATTTAAATTCCATTATGCTTTTTTATGTGATAATAAAAAATGTTTATAACCTTAACAAATATTGACACAAGCAAGCCGATGTGGTTAAATAATGGGATTGATAATCTAGATGGTTGCAAGACTGTAGCTATACACGAAATGTTTTACACAGTAAAGTGGTTTAATGTAACTGATGATACAAGTTTTTATGCTATTTATGCAGAAACTGGTAATAGCGGTTTAGATAAAAATATACACTTTTTACCATCAGGGTATTATGACTTTTGTACTTTAGCTACATGGTTTCAAAATAATTTAAAAATTAAAGCAACTTTAAATCAGGCTAACTTGTTTGTTGAATTAGAAATTCCTACAGGCACTATACCAGTATTTTCAAGTGAACTTGCATATTTGCTTGGTTTAATAGATAGAAATACAATGCCTATAAATTGGGTAATGAGTTTTGCAGATAATGGTACTAGTGGATGGTATTATACAGAAGTTGTAACTAAAATAACTGGAACATATCCTGTTCATTTGTCAGTACACACATTTCTAAATGTTTATTTAAAAGAACTAAACACGACTGAAAATGTACACAATGGAAAACCATCAACTTTGTTGAGATGCTTGCCAACTGGAACTGCTCCCTATTGTGAAAGTGTGTCTCTTAGATTTCCTAATTTACAGTTTAAGAAATTAGGTTCTAGTTTCTTTGAATCACTGAGTATATCTGTAACTAATCAGGATGGTAAACCAGTTCTTATGCATGATTTTAGTGTTGTGTTGGAAATTAAATAATTTTATTTTTGTTTATAAAAATGAGTGGTCTTGGTCCAAAGCCTAGAATCATACCAGTTGCATGTCCAGTAACAGAGTTGAAAGATTTGGCAGACGTACAGGATTTTGAGAAGGAAGGGGAAATTGGAGAAATATATGGTTTTGAACTTGATTCAAATGGCATGTACAAGAGGAAAGTAATTGTTGACATGAAAGATGGTGAAAAACAGATTCCTAAACTTGGTCAGCTGCGTGATGTTACTGTACCTACTCCACCTGTAAATAATGCGCCTTACAACTTAATACATGTGGGAAATAAGTGGGTGGTTTCACCTGTGCCTGTTCCACCTCCAACAATTAACTGGGACATAAAGATTGAATTTATTAGTCCTTATGTATACACTGATGACGAAGGCGCCTTAGTGTTTAGGAAGGTTGTTAATTCTGGGCCGCTTATTGTAAGCCTTGTTCCAAGTTTTGCCCCAGACAACAATAGCAGAGAAAAACTGAAAGTTGAAAATTATGAGAGACGAAGATATCTTCTTACAACTAGAAAGGGTAGATCAGATACGAAGGTTGTGTTTATGCCAGCAAACTTTCTTATCACAAGAGAAGCGACAATAGTATTTGAAATTATCATGAAATCTGTTGCTACTGCTAAAGAGGCTCAAATTGCACAGGGAATTAAACTTACATGGGACGAAACAGTAACAGAGTCATCAAAGGTCTTTATTGCCATTACAAAAAATAATGATGTTAATAATGTTTCGAGCAGTGTGCCAGCTGTCAAGGTGGTGGTTGACAAACTAACTTTTGTTCGTCTGAGTTACATAAACCTTGAACACATTGATCTTGTTGCATTTTATTATGCCAGCAAATTGTATACTTTTGAAGAGTTGCAAAATGTAATTGCTGATTAAAAAAATATTTGTGAATAAAAAAATGGTAAACTTCTATCCGCAACTACCACCTGAGCAGCTTGAGCCTATTGAGCGTGATAAAACATTAAAGGCAGATTCATTCCGTTTAATGAATATTACAGAAGCGTTGAAGTATTTGGAAGAAGAACAAGCAAAATACTCGAGGTGTAAACGCCGTTACAATACGGTTTTCAATTCTGTACACAACACTTCAATGACTATGGGTGTGGTTTCGGCCGGATTATCTGTAGGAGGTATAGCTCTTTTTTGCAACGGGGGTGGGAAGTGTTATAGGAATTGCTGTTGAAGGTATTGGTCTTGTCACAAGTCTAGCATGCTTTGGTATGGAAGCCCTTAACAAAAAATTTTATATGAAGTTGCAGAAGCATGAAGCATTAAGTACGCTCGCAGCAGCTAAGCTGACGAGTATGAAACTTATTATTAGTAAGGCTTTGGAAAATAATGAAATTGACGATAACGAATTTAAAAGAGTCCAGGATGATTTAGCAAATTACAAGCAACAGAAGTCTGAAATACAGAATAAGATGCGTAGTCAACCCGCGAATGTTGAAGAGCTAAAGCAATCTTTTTTAGAGGAAGGAAAGAAAATAGGCGTAGAAGAAACTATGAAAAAAGTTTACGGACTGTTAGGCAAGTAAAGATCAGTTTTGGTAATCATTCATTAATTCTGAAATACTCTTCACAAAGAGATGTCATGCCTTTTATGCCTGCTCATTTGACGCCATCAGCCCCACCACCAGAGTACTACTGAGAAAAAAAAGTTTTTTTGTTGTCCTTGTAACTTGGAAATTCTGTCCAAGTAAGTTGTGACTTAAGTCAAGTTGTTGTAAGAACTTAGGGTAAGTAATTAATAAGTTCTTATGGCAACTCACTTAAAGGTTACCTATGTAGGTTCCTAGAAGTTAGTTGCAACTTGTTAATAAGTATTAAGTTTCGATTGACATCACTTGATAGAGATAAAGAGATAGATAAATGGGGGATCCCAAAATAATAAATTCAATAGAGTCGCATCCGTCATGCTCATCATTTTTTAAAAATTAAAGGGTCGATTCGGAAATAATGAGAGTGTAATGGGATAACTGAATTTTGTTATTAAAAATAGCGTAAATTAGCGACGGATGCGGCTTTATTGAATGTATTGTTTTGGGATCCCCCATTTATCTATCTCTCCCCCTCCCGTGACTAAGGAATAGAATGTGTTGCCAATTTTGAGGGTCTGCGCCGTTTTGTCGAGGCAGTAATAGAAGAAAATAGCGACTGTGAAAACCCATATCGCCAACACTGGTAGGCCTACTTGTTGCTAACCTCTTCACTGTCGGAACATGGTGAACACCACCCAAAGGCCAAGGGCATAGATCAACATCAAACCAAGCAGTCGCAGGGGCTGATGATTATAACGTATGCCTCCTGCTCACTCTGTTCATATGAGCATCGTCACTGACTGTGTTAACACTTTGACTGCTGGAAACTAAAAGATTCCCTATCGGCGTCTGTCACACATCAAGGTTGTCGGGGCTCGCAGTCTGTGACGCTTTGTCAACATTGGCACGCATGATCACTGGCAGCGAAGAGGTTCGGCCGAACCTTAACCCCTGCACTGGTGAGAAAAAGTGAACAACACTCTACTGCAAGAGGTATAGATCCTCATGAGCCCCCGCAATTGCGGGGGCTCATGAGGATCTATACCTCTTGCTGAAACCACTACGTATCCAGAGTGCACTCGAACGGCTGGAGCTCTTTCACGTTGACTTCACACAGATTTCACCCTACAACGCACGTACAGTGGCAGTGACGGGCTTAACTCTTTCCAGACGTGTCGCGTCCGGATTCGCGGTTTTATGCGGCGAATCATGTAGCGCCACGTCTCGAAAGAGGTAACCCTTTTCCTGCCACCGGACGCACAGCCCCGCTTCTAATGCTGAAGTCCAGTTTCATTCAAACACCGAAGCTACAGCCTTCCCAGCAACACGAGTGCAAACTGGCCTCTGCATGAGGCTTAGATCCTCAAGAGCCCCCGCAGTCGCTGCGGCTCATGAGGACGCATGTCTTTTGCAGCTGGACCGTGTTCAAAAATATTTCGGTAGTGAAAGGGCTAATGGAATGATCTAGGCAGGTCGGATCTTCATTTCCACACGTCTGAGTGCCTGACGGCCTCTCCATGGGTACCACGACATGCTGTCACTGTCAGTGACTGCGGTGTTCTTGTACACGCCGTTCGGGTTTAAATAGCCACAATTATTGTACCAAAAGCCTCCATGAAATTGCGTCACAACG
The DNA here is from genome assembly GCA_036245525.1 of Semisulcospira habei. Taxonomy (NCBI): domain Eukaryota; kingdom Metazoa; phylum Mollusca; class Gastropoda; family Semisulcospiridae; genus Semisulcospira; species Semisulcospira habei. Next base: position 51,590,215 of record BTPG01000002.1, on the reverse strand, counting down.
CAATTCATGTTGTTTGCTAGGTCATGGTCATTATCCCTGGTGGTGAACTGCATGTTGTTGACGTACATCAAGCCGCCAGGACTGTCCCCTGTAACAGTACGATTATTTATTGTCAGCTGAACAAAATAAACTTGCGCAAGTACATTTAGATCAATCACTAACAAAACGCCGACATTCCCATTCAATGCTAATAACGTGGTAAAAACCAAACTCTGAATTTGTAGGACCCATGGCAGAAATAACCGGGACCTCCCCAAAAGCTTTGTTATATCTGAAAAAAATATCCAACCTTGTTATAAGCAAAGCTGGCTAATATAAAAGCTGTGACCCTCTGCTATTTAGTGTTTAACCTGTTTAGTGCCGAGAAATTGTGAACACCACCCAACTGCAAGAGGTATAGATCCTCATGAGCCCCCGCATTTGCGGGGGCTCATGAGGATCTATGCCTTTTGCTGACACCACTTTGAATCCATGTTCCTGGGACAACTAGGGTGTCGTGTGTTCAATTAACTCATTCGAGACGTACCGCCTCCGGCCGGATACGCGGCATAAGCCGCGTATCCGGGTGCGGCACGTCTCGAATGAGTTAACGAGGACTGCAGAAACACGGCCTGAGTCAACTGGCACAGAACAGGTTAACTCATTCAGCCCGGCCACACCTCAGCAAGACATGGATCGAAAATGATAGTTCAAGGGTGGTGCCAGAATAGATTGGCGCCCATAGGCACCAAACTATTTTGGCACCACCCTTGAACTATCATGTTCGAGCTGTCTCTAGAACTGTAATACAGTCCTTCAGAAGGGACCTTTAACATTTGGGGATTTTGGTCCTCGGGTAGAATGTGTTAATTAATCCCCTCGTATATACAACCACCAGTACTGTACATTCAACCTCCTTGTGCGTCCAGCCACCGGTATTGTTCACAGTACCACACACACACACACACACACACACACACACACACACACACACACACACACACACACACACACACACGCACGCACGCACGCACACAGACACACACACACACACGCACGCACGCACGCACACAGACACACACACACACACACACACACACACGCACGCACGCACACAGACACACACACACACACACACGCACGCACGCACGCACACAGACACACATTCATGCACTTTACACCCAGATAGCATGCCTACATTAGAATAACGTTAGAAAATGGTTAGGATGGTTAGACCATGGTAAGAGTTAGAATGCAAACGTTAATTAAATGTTAAGCAGTGGTTACAATTCAAATGTTACAAACTAACGTTAGTTTGACGTTTATTTACCGCAGTAAAAAGCGACGTTATGTAGTGGTTACAAACTAACGTTAGGTCGACGTTTTATTTACCAAAGAAACGTTAGTGCCTACTTTACTGTCACGTAAATAAAACGTAAAAGACTGACTATAAGTCGCGTTTTCGTTGGTCGGAAATCTCAGGGACGAGAAAGGTTCAGGGCAGACAAATCCTCGTCATTACTGCGAAGAAAATGGCGGCCCTTCGGAGAGAATCGATCTGTTGTTTTGTCTGCAAAATGTACGGATTCACAAGTTGTCTCAGTCGTCTTTTTCTGCGTGTTTCTTCTGCGTTAAACGACGCCGATATGAAGTAAAGCAATAGAAGCGGCAAATGTTGCATAACTGGAGTCGGAAACTGATAGCCAGCGCCCTTTCTCGTCTTCCCCACGCGCTCCGCACGTACATACACTCTTTCAAGTTAGCGTCGTCATATTAAAAGTTTTTTTGTTGTTGTCACATTTGTTTTACATGTACTTCATTACTACGCACTTTGATTTGTAACGTCATCTCGTCTGCTCGAGCGCCGTCTTCTAGACCAGTAACAACAGTCCGTTGTCACACGTTTGCGAGATCATCTCCGTTTTGGCTGTTTCTTTGTCAACACTATCATTACTTTGAAAGGTAAACATGTCAAGCGTGTGCTTTTATTATCTTCGATGGCCGAAATGTTGTTTCCTCTGTCTTTTTTCCCTCCCTGCACGTTGATCGCCCCACGCTAGGTAGCACTTACACTTGGGCCAGGACTGATTTTTCAATGCTGAGCTAATTGACAGTGCTCATTAGAACTAGATTTCTGCAGCTGAAGTCACTGAAAACGGTGAGAAATATACTACTTAGGATGGTAAGCCTCAGACAGCTTGAAGAGATCTACTACACTGCAGTTCACACGTCTATTCAGCAATCATTTTTGTCATGGAATGTTTTTGTACTGTCCCTGGTTAGGTTTCTGTTTTGTGTCTGGATCAGCTTCAACATTTTGAAGTTGTTACATACAGAGTCTTACATCGGTGTTTAAGTGATACTGAGAATCTCACTCGAGTGGTTTTAATACCTTATCCTACGAGCGAAAGCGAGTAGGATAAGGTTGTAAGATCTTGACTCTGTAGTAGTTGGTGCCAACTACTGCGTCAACTACGTACGGTCCCTTCCACTGCAGCAGGAGCTTGTTGTTGTTGGTGGGAAGAAGAACCAACACCTGGTCACCTGGCTGGAACCGTCGAGGTTTGGCTGTACGGTCATAGTAATGCTTCCCCTTGCTCTACGCCCTCTCCAGTTCTACTCGAGCCATTCTGAGGGTATCCTCCAGCTTCTTTCTCATGTCAAAGACATATTGTAGCTGATCTTTACTTCAGGCGCTTTGATGTCCTTGGTCCACAGCTCCTTCAAGATGTGCATGGGTCCCCATACAGTCCTGCCGTAATTCAAGGGGGCATCGAATCCTGGGGAACTTCACGGTATGCGAAGAGCAAGGCATTGATGTACCTATGCCACAACCTTGGCTGCTTAGCACACAGTTTCTTCAGCATAGCCGTCAATGTCCCGTTAAACTTTTCAACCAACCCGTTACACATCGGTGAGATGTCGGATGCCCAACAGCCGATTGGCTTCCTGCATACAGTCGGAGGCGAACTGGGTCCATAGATCTCTCAGGATCTCCTCAGGAATCCCCAGACGGCTGAATGTGTCTACGAGCGCCTCTGCCACTGTGTCGATCTTCTTTAGTGGTATGGCCTCAGGATGATGCATCAGGGTCAGAATGTAGCGATGGCCATCTTTACTTGGAGGAGATATTGGCCCCACCAGGTCCACAGCTACCCGCTTGAAAGGCATATCGATCAGTGGCGTCTTCTCGAGAGAAACCTTGGGCACCTTCCCTTGAGAGACTTTCGTTTGGCATATGTCACACGCCCTGCAGAGTCGGATGACGTCGCGCCCCCCTCCCCCCCCCCAATATCAGGCCAGTAGGATCTTACTGATTCCCAGGTGTCTACCTAAAATGAAATCATGGGCCAATCTGATCATCTGCATCTTCTTTAGGAACCACCACTTGACGGACAGGCGTGTCTCCATGGCTGTTGAATACCCGATACAGGCTGTCCTTTCTGGTCTCGAAGGTTACCTCCTTCCCTCTTCGTGTCACTGGCTCAGTCTGACCTCGGAACATGTCAAGCGTGGGGTCGGCTCTCTGTAGTTCCACCAGCTTGTCCCTGTTCATCACGGCTGCTTCTGTGTTGTCAGCGACTTTTAGAGGGATGGTCTGGTGACTCTTCTTTGCTTGACTTCTCGTGGTAACGGCACGGGTTTCAGGTCTCCACTCCGGATCTGGATCCTCTGCGTTTCTGGCACCGTCAGCCTTTCCGATGATAAGGTCGTAGACTGGGGTCTTTACATAACACCCTCACCTCTTCTGTCAGGTACGGGGTGTTGACACTGGCCTTGCCAAGGGGGACATTCCTCACAGTTCCGTCTGTCAGGATGAGGGTTGTCCACTCCTGTAGCTTCTGGTCTTCACCTACTACGTCTTCTCTCATGATGACGCCGCTACGACCCGTGTCTCCCAGCACCATCACTGTGATGCCGACGAATCCCAACACCACCGGCATGTTGGGCACTTCACTCTCAGGCAGCGCGATGTTGGAAACTGTTAAGAATGTTGCCCCATCGCCAACTGGAATGCGACCACTTCTCTTAAAAGGCTCAATCTGCTCCGGTGTCGCCCGCCTCTCTCCAGACTCAAAGTCACCAGGTGACGTCACATCGTTGGCCAGTACAGCGGCGGCTCTGTGTGGAGAGTGGTACCACTCCTGCCTGCTGTCCCGCGGTCTTGGTTGGAGCTTCTGATATTGTCGCCTCGGGGAAACACCATTGGAAGGACATCGTATTGCCTTGTGTCTCTTCATTCCACAGAATAAGCATGTCAGGCTCTCCACTGGCATCTGTTTCGGGGTATCTCTGACGTCTTGTTTTTCCTCTGCTGGTGTAGACGCCCGTTGCGGCTTGCCGGGCCTGAACTTCATGTTGTGGGCGTCCAGGTATCTTTGAGCTAAGTCTGCAGGGGCCTTCAGGGACTGGTCCTTTTGCTTCCTGAGATGGGCGGCCAGGTCCTTAGAACATGCGCTGCGGACTAGTTCTTTGATGATAAGGTCGCTCAGGTCCTTATACTCTTTGTTCAAGCCAGCCAGCTCTATCCATTTCTCCAGGTAGGCCATGATTCTCTCAATGACTAGCCCGGGTGTTTCTCCTTCCTATGGCTTGCAATTCCGGGATCGTCGTCTGTAACCCTCTTCAGTGAAGTTATACTGTCTCAGCAGGGCGGCTCTCAACTTGGTATAATCCTCGCCTTCTTCTCTTGGCAGTCGGGTGTAACACTCAAGCGCTTTGCCGGTCAAAAGTGCACTGAGTTTGGTGGCCCAAGAATCTGGATTCCAGTTGTTGCTGCTTGCGAAGCGCTGGAATGGCTCCAGGTAAGCGTCCATCTTGTCTGTACTTTCTGCATAAGGAGGTAGTTTTGGCGCACGGGCTGTTTGGCCTCTGCTGGCTAAGGCTGCTGCTTCAGCTATCCTCTGGCGCTATGCCTCTAACTCTATCCTCTTTAGCTGAAACTCATGTTGTCGCTGCCTCTCTGCCTCTGCTGCTTGAATTTCGAGTTTCTTGATCTCAAGTTCTTTGGCTTTTTCTTCTCTCTCCAATCTCTTTATTTCTCTCCCTACAATCTCTCATTTTCTTCTCTCTCCAGTCTATTTTTCTCTCTCCAGTCTCTCATTTCCTCTCTCCAGTCTCTCCTTTTCTCTCTCTCCGATCTCTCCTTTTCTCTCTCCTTTACAAACTCCAGGAGCTGAGCTCCCTCCAGTCCGCATTCCTTGCCAAGTTTCAGGACGTCGCCATCTCTGCGTGTCTATGCTGGCTGTTGTCTCCGGCTACCCTTTCCACCGAGACAACTGATGAAGTCCCGTCGGAGGTGCCAATATGTTACATGGTAGTCGTGGTCGTAGTATGATGCAATCACATCAGATACACTCACGCACGGTTCTTGTAGAAAAACCTCACTCAGCTGCAATTCGTCACACGTGGTACAAGGTTTGCAGACCACACGGGAGTACAGTACTTTACTCTCACGATGCAATCACAGCAAAATGCATCCACACTTTGTGATGCACTGTCTCGCTCAAATGCATCCACACTTTGATACACTGTGTATCTCAAACAGTGCACCACATATTTCCTAACACCTTCTTTTACTATTACAGATTTCCAAAACAATCCGGCAAATTACACAACTCAATCAATCAGAAAAGAAAACGTGACCAAAATCACTAATATTCATTAAAAAGAAAACTCTAGATCTATCTACAATCTTCCACTAAAATCTAGGTGCATTTCGTAAATGTTACGAAATGTAGCCGACACGTGTACTACAAAACTTTCACATCATATTTGAGGTCACTAGAACAGTCACGCCTTTTCCAGGACCTTCCGACTTAATCTGGGTCGGACTTTGCAACAAGTTAGAGAAATTGTGCAACATTCTAGTCACAAACACAAAACAAATTCGATCGCAATTCTCCGGGCAAAAGAAAACGAATCATACTACAAATGCACGTGACAAACGTAACAGAGATCAATACATTTCCGGAATCGTTCTTGGTATTTTGTTATTTTCTGTTTAGTGGTTCATCTTCAGCCAAAACGTTATGTTAGAATACAACTGTTAGACCAACGCAAATCAAATAGAAAAATTACGTTAGATTTATTATCACACAAACAGTGGGGAAAGGATAGAAGGTTGGCTGACAATATTAGTAGTAGATAAAAAGTTTCAGTTTTTGAACCTTCACCATGGTCAAGAGTCAACAACTGGAACTTCCTATCTACTTCTAGTATTGTTAGCTAACATTCAATCCTGTCCATACTGTTTTTATGAACATAAAACTAACGTAATTTGCTCATTTGATTTACGTTAGACTATCACTTGTATTCTGGGTTTAATATAACGTTTGCATATTAACGTTAGTCTAACATTTTTATTTCAACGCTAATCTAACGTTTGCAATCCAACCTTAGACTAATTACTTTCCTCTGAGGTTTGCATTCTAACCTTAATATAAGGTAATTTTACTCGTTTGATTAACGTAATTTTAACATTTGAATCCTATCTAAAATGGTTAGAATATAAACGTTACAAATTAGTAATTCAAATGAGCAGAACTCCGTAATCATAACGTAACAAACTAACGTAAAACTAACGCAGGAGCTAACCATACACTAACGTTATTCTAACGTAGGAATGCTATCTGGGATTGTTCACAGTACCACACACACACACACACACACACACACACACACACACACACACACACACACACACGCACACACAGACACACACACACACACACACACACACACACACACACACACACACTGTTCACAATGCAAGACACACAGATACACTGTTTACAGTAACACACACACACACACACACACACACACACACACACACACACACACACACACACACACACACACACACACACACACACACACTGTTCATAGTGCCGGTGGGCACAAGGGGGTTAATGAAAGACGGTAAGCATTTATCACAGGGATTGTTGAACATCTCACCGGCTGTCCCGCTGTAACCATAAACACGGAGTCTGTAGTTGTCCTCCGGACCGCTGATGATGAAGATACTGTACTCAGCGTAGGCCGTCTTCCCACTGAAATCCTCCAGGTCCACTCGCAGTTTATAGTTCCCTCTTGATGTCATTCCGTAGATGTTTCGCAGTCCTGAGAAAAGTATGAGCTGAATGGCTCACAAATCAAGACGCATATTGTTACCCTTATGGCGTTGTCATTTTCTTAAACTCTCTCGCCGAAGACACTTGAACTTGACTGTCACTCTGCGTTTGCGCATATCATAACAAGATGGGATGAACCATAACCCACAAAGTCCCTTCTATATGAGAGTTGTCCTTGCTGTCAAGGGTCTTTACCTTCTGTCTTTGACCTGATTTTGATGTTGAATTATCACCTATTGAAAAAGTCTCGCAGATCTGCCAATGCGTCAGTGATTTCTATAATGGGCGCAGAACATACGCGTCATTGATTTGTGAAACGTCATTTGTCATGACGAAGTTTTAGTTTTTACGTAATTTTATATTTTACGTGACATGAATTTCACTTTTGCTTAACTCTCTTGGCTTGACTTCGCGAACGAAGATTTTATAGGAGTTGCCCACGACGTCTGCAGGCTTGTTCGTGGCTGCGGAGGCCAATCCGAGACAGGCAGGTTCGACCGCAGTGGCTGCAGGGGAAGGTATGGCCAGGGTTCTGAGCTGCGGCATCTCTGTTTTTTCTCCTGAGCCGCTTGTCCTTAAGGCTAGCTCTGTGAGAGTCCTCAAAAGAGACAGCTGCCTTGTAAATGGTGGAGCGCCAGGTGTCACGGTCCGCAGCAAGCGAAGACCACTGGTGGTGGTCGATTTGGCAGGCACTAAGTGACTTCTTGAGACAGTCTTTGTATCTCTTCTTTGGTGCCCCTCTGTCACGGTGTCCAGTAGCAAGCTCGCCGAACAGGGTGATCTTTGGTAGGCGATGATCCTCCATCCTGGAGACATGCCCCGCCCAGCGGAGCTGTGTCCGCAGCAGCAAAGTCTCGATGCTCACAGTTTCAGCCTGTTTAAGGACCTCGACGTTGGTGACATAGTCACTCCAGTGAATGCCCAGGATGGTACGCAGGCAGCGCTGGTGGAAGCGTTCGAGGAGTCGTAGTTGGCTGCGGTAGAGGGCCCAAGACTCGGAACCATACAGCAGGGTGGTGAGGACCACAGCTCTGTACACGCTGATCTTGGTGCCTGTTTTCAGCTGTTGATTGTGCCACACCCGCTTGAAAAGTCGCCCGAAAGCGCTGTTCGCTTTTGCCAGCCTGCTGTCAAGCTCCTTGTCCAGCTTGGCGTCCGACGTGATAATGCAGCCAAGGTAAGTAAACTGGTGCACTGACTTTAGTTCAGACTCGCCAATGGTGATGTGAGGAGGGCGATACACTGTCTTGGGTGCCGGCTGATGGAGGACCTCTGTCTTTTTCAGACTGACCTCGAGTCCAAAGAGCTGGGCAGCATCTGCGAAGCAAGACGTGATGCGCTGCAGGGCTCTCTCTGTGTGTGCAACGAGGGCAGCATCATCAGCAAAAAGCAGCTCACGAATCAGTTGGTCTAGGGTTTTCGTGTGGGCCTGCAGTCGTCTGAGGTTGAACAGGCTGCCATCGAGACGATACCTGATGTACACTGCATCGTCATCATCGAGGTCCACTGTGGCCTGCTTCAACATCATGCTAAAAAAGATGGTGAAGAGGGTCGGTGCCAGCACGCAGCCCTGCTTTACGCCGTTGAGAATAGGGAATGGTTCTGAGAGATCATTGTTGAGTCTGACCTGGCCTTGCTGGTCCTCGTGTAGCTGGGCAATCATGTTGAGGAACTTTGGGGGACAGCCAAGTCGCTCCAGGATCTGCCACATGCCTTGCCTGCTCACAGTGTCGAACGCTTTTGTTAGGTCGACAAATGTTACGTACAGCCCTTTGTTCTGCTCGCGGCACTTCTCCTGCAGCTGTCTCAGCACAAAGACCATATCGGTGGTGCTCCTGTTTGCTCTGAAGCCACACTGGCCCTCTGGGAGTTGGTCTTCAGCGATGGCAGGTACCAGCCGATTCAGGAGCAGCCTTGCAAGGATTTTCCCAGCAATGGACAGCAGGGTAATTCCCCGATAGTTGGAACAGTCAGACTTCTCGCCTTTGTTCTTGTACAGGGTGATAACGACTGCATCACGGAGATCTTTTGGTAGTGTTCCTTCCTCCCAGCAGCAGAGAAAGAGGTCATGGAGCTTGTTGTGCAGTGCTGTGCCTCCATGTTTCCAGATCTCTGGCGGTATTCCATCAATGCCTGCTGCTTTGCCACTCTTGAGCTGGTGGATGGCTGTGAGGGTCTCTTCAGCGGTGGGCGGTTCGTCCAATTCAACCTTTACTGGGAGGTGTGGGATTTGTAGGACGACTGCTTCTTGAACAGTGCGCTCAGCGCTGAAGAGGCTCTGAAAGTATTCCGACCAGCGGTTCAAGATGGAGGTATTATCTGTGAGGAGTGCCTGGCCATTCGCGCTTCGCAGGGGACTTTGTACCAGGTGCCTGGGGCCATACACTGCTTTCAGTGCTTCATAGAAGCCCCTGTAGTCACCATTGTCAGCACAAAGCTGGGTCCTCTGTGCAAGTCTGGTCCACCACTCATTCTGGAGATCTCTGAGCTTGCGCTGGAGACTGCTGCAGACGAGGCGGAAGGCAGATTTCTTCACAGGGCAGGAAGGCTGGGCTAGGTGGGCCTGATGGGCGGCTCTTTTTTTTGCTAGGTGTTCCTGGATCTCTACATCGTTTTCGTCAAACCAGTCTTTGTTCTTCTTTCTGGCGAAACCCAAGACTTCTGCAGAGGATTTTGCAATAGCAGTTTTCAGTTGTTCCCAAAGTGTTTCAGGGGAGGAGTCTACTGGGTCCGCTGTGTCTTTGAGCCTGCGCTGTAAATCTGTCTGAAAGGCAGCTTTCACATCGTCACGCTGAAGGCTGGCAACGTCAAGCTTTTTCTTGGGGGCCCCCCATTTCTTGGGTTTTGGCTTGAAGTGGAGCCTGAGTTTGCAGCGGACAAGGCGGTGGTCAGTGTGGCACTCTGCGCTGGGCATCACTCTGGTGAGGAGGACGTCACTGCGGTCCCTCTGACGCACTAGGACATAGTCGATAAGGTGCCAGTGTTTGGAGCGAGGATGCATCCAGGTGGTCTTTCGACTGTCCTTTTGCTGAAAAGTAGTGTTGGTGATGACCAGTTGCTGCTCCGCACAGAACTCCAACAGTAGGCGGCCATTGTCATTGCAGTTCCCCACGCCATGCTTGCCGAGGACTCCTTTCCAGGCTTCAGAGTCCTGGCCCACTCTGGCGTTGAAGTCGCCAAGGATGATGACTTTGTCGTCTGCAGGGGTACTCTGTAGGAGGCTGCGCAGGTCAGTGTAAAACTTGTCCTTTTCAGCAGGCTCTGCCAGGAGGGTTGGGGAGTACACACTGAGAAGGGTGACGTGCTGCTGGTGTCTCAGTGGGAGGCGCATGGACATGATGCGGTCTGAGTGGCCCGTTGGTAGGTTTTCCAGCTTAGTCGCAATGGATGTCTTGACCATGAAACCCACGCCTGAAAGCCGTCTTTCTGATGCAGGCCTGCCTGACCAGTAGAGGGTGTACCCAGCACCAAGTTCTTGGAGGCTGCCTTCGTCCGGAAGGCGTACTTCGCTGAGCGCGGCGATGTCGATATTTAACCTCCGCAATTCATGGGCAATGAGGGCGGAGCGACGTTCAGGGCGTCCGCTGTCTGCTTTGTCGAGCATGGTTCGGACGTTCCAGCATGCTACGTTGAGTCCGGTCGTGGTCGTCATGAGAGTGGATCCGTTATTCTTTCTTGTTTTTTGACCGCAGGAGAAGATGCCCGTTGACCGCGGCTAGCCAACTGGGGTTGCGAGGGGACGAGCTTTGGTTAGGCCACCTTTTCTAGGCCCCTCTCCGTGTGGAGCAAGCAGTGCTGTCCCTAGAGAAGGCTGCTTGGTCGTTCAGGGTGTGCCGAGTGATGTTGTCATCCCCAGGTCAACATCAGGCGACCAATATCCTGAACCGCCTGCATGCAGGTTTGAGACTGCGGCTTCCAGTGACATCTTTCACCTGCCGTTTCGCCCCTCGCCCGTCGCTACAGGACTTGGAATGGTCAGTGTCATGGTCCGTGGACATTTCCTAAAGCCTGCGCGGTGGAGCTTTTTGGTGGAGTGCAGTGTGCGCAGTACTGGCCCCACCCTTTAAACCCTTGGTTCATCTGCCATGGCCTAGCAAGCTGGGACGATGGCATCGAGGTCCTCGGGTCGTAGGTTTTATATCAGACTGTCCTTGTCCTAGTCTCTGGCTCAAAAGCCTTCCCCGGAGACACGGGGGCTTTGATGTCAGGGGTTTCCTCCCTTAGCCTTTCCGCAGCCAAGCGGCCAGGCCTGCAAGGCAGCAGGCGACTCGTGGAGGGCGGGGTCGTCTATGTCCCGTGCAGATGTGAACATCTGCCCACTACCCACTTTTGCTTAATAGGCTTGAGAAAATGGTGACAAAATAAACTTCACAGTACAATTTCAGTCTTGCTATAATTTGTGTGAAAGCAGGTTGACTTTATAAAGCTACATGATATACTAAGTACATGGGTCACTTGAATGCTCTTCTGAAAGCGCATCGATGTGTGTGTGTGTGCGTGTTAGTGCGTGCGTGCACGCGCGCTCCAAACATATCCAAGAGGCATAGATATTCCGGGCGCATACGGATCTATTCATCCTGAAGATGAGCGCATGTTTGTGTGTAAGAGAGAGAGAGAGAGAGAGAGAGAGAGAGAGAGAGAGAGAGAGAGAGAGAGAGAGAGAGAGAGAGAGAGAGAGAGAGAGAGAGAGAGAGAGAGAGAGAGAGAGAGAGAGAGAGAGAGAGAGAGAGAATTACGTCATATTTAGAGTATTATGTCAATGTCTGCGTGGTGACGGAGTTGCCTCTTTTACGTCACTGCCACCGTCTGACTTTCTCTAGAAGTCAATTTTTTAATTTTTTAAAAACATTTTTACTGTTTTAATTCTTTTCTGAAAAGAATTAATTTTTACTAAAGAAGTTGAAAGGATAGAAAGCTGGCAAACAAACTCATCCAATGTCTTTCTCCAAACTAGCTATATCCAAAAGTTCAAGTAAATATGACAACAAGATAAGGATTTCATCCCAAAGTCTACCGTATTGTTTGGAGTTCAGATGCGTTTATCTTTTAGGAACATCCAGAGTTGTTCATACTTTTAGGCTTATAATGCTGATCCATTTCCCTCCTCTCCAAGCCAACCCCTGATCAACACACACGTCGGCGCACACAAATAAAGACGGACACACGGCGCTTCCCGCCATTAGTACGCGCTGTGGGCTGGTGTAGCGACAGGAATCCATCTACTACTCTAATCCACCCTCTGATCCACACACACACTTTCACACATAATAAATAAAGACGAGCACACGGCGATTCCCGCCATTCGTAAGCTCTGTGGTCTAGAGTAGCATAGTTATTTTGAAGAATAATAATAGCAAGAGCAGCGAAATGACGTCACTTCAAGCGCCACGTCATGGCATCATTAGCCCTACGACGCCTCTTCATAGTGACGACTCGATGTTATACATCATCATCGCAGTACTAACATTTGACATATCAGAGGATCAACTTTGCAATTTTCTTGCTGATTTTCATGCCTAGAGCTTACAGGTCACAATTTGACCTAATCCTACGCCAGGGCCGGGACAAATAGCAGGCTTATGCAAACACTGTATATGAAAAATCATGCAGGTATTAATGAGAAGATAGCTTTTTTCGTAAAAGAAAAATTGAAGTTATGTTAGCTGTTTTACAATTGACTCCAAAAAAATGGTGCAGAACACTGATTTTCACACGGAGGGCATACAGGTCACAATTGACCTAATCGTACCCGACAGCCGAGACAAACTGCAGGCTTAAGTAAATACCGTATACAAAAAATCATGCAATTATCATTGAGAAGATTGTTTTTTTTTTTCGTAAAAAAGATTCAATTGTTTTAAGATTAACCCTTATATCTCGTGAAATTAATCCCCAAAACGTGAAAATGTTTTTTCCAAAAATTGTTTAATTGTCATTCAAAACGCTCTAGAGGTACAATGCTGGTTAATGAACTCATTCAATATGTCCCTTGTATCTAGCCATACGCAAAATATCTAGTAAAAATAAGAAACATTACGGACTCCAGTGTGGATCAACCGGCTTTTGTGAAACGGCAATTTTCTAGCCAATGAGCGTCTTAAAACATATTAAAAAAATGTCCCAAGATAATTTTTTTAGGGACAATATCCTAAAATTTCAAGCTTGTCCGTCCTTAAAATCAGACTCTAGTTGCTGTCAATTACACACACACATACATATACGTCGCAAATGATAACTCAAATCGACTGGAACCGGGGACGTCCCCGGTTACTGGAGGTCCCCGGTTCGTGGGTGTATAACCCATGTGTGTCCCCGGTTTACGGGATGTATACACACACACACACACACACACACACACACACACACACACACACACACACACACACACACACACACACACACACACACACACACACACACACACACACACACACACACACACACACACACACACACACGCGCGCGCGCGCGCGCGCGCGCGCGCGGCGTTTGGCGCCAAATCGACCTTCTCTAGCTAGACATGACGTCATTTTTTTCTAGCTAGACGTGACGTCATTTTTATCTTGTTACTTCTTTGCCAGAATTTCTGCGCCTCACGCCAAAAACGTCATGGGCATGCTCCGGAATGTGCCCGACCGAGCCCCATTTTAAAGTCTACCGTATTTTTTTAATACGGTAGACAAAAATTACGGATTCTAATCTGGGTCAACCGACTTCCTGTAAACGGTTGTTTATGTCTTAAATGAGAAATTCAATTACAATATGCTCGGAAGCTCTCTTAGCCACCCCTTTAAGAATGTATTTCGCCAAGTTTTAAGCTTGTGTGTACAGAAATATCGGAGATTTTCTTGTTTACATACACATACACACACACATATATACATACGTACGCACATACGGCGCTTCGCGCCAAATGTACGCTCAGCAGAGGGGTTAGCGTAACTAGACATGACGTAATTTTTATCTTGTTACTTCAATTGTTAGAGATTTAGGCCTGCCCGCCTTTGACATCATGGACATGCTATTAAATTCGCCCCGCCGCGATCCGTCCTAAAAAATTCCTTCTCTAAATATAAGGGACTTAAAAATGCCTGGGAAGTGTGATAATATACTATGGACAGCATATTATGCCTTATATGACTGGCTTTGAAACACATTTTTACGTGTCTAGACAAAAAGATCAAAGTGATGGATGCAGATTGTAAGCTTTCTGTAGACAGCAACACGCAAGTGTACACATTCACTTACTTACTGTACTTACCAAGCCAGTACTCTCCAGATACATGACCAAATCCGTCCTCGTAGTCCACCCAGTCTCGATCAAAAACAACTGAGCCATCAAAACGACGCTGAAACACCTGGAAACAGATAACATCATTTCCGTTCTCATTTCTACGGATGCCGAATTCTGTCTCTAAAAATCAACGAACACGACTGAACTATGCAAAAAGTTCATTAACAACAACTACAACAACAACAACACCGACTAAAGTCTGCGACATTTATTACCTTCTTCGAATATTCTCACATATTATACTGTTTCCTATTTCACTATGTACCCACTCCATAAAACTGCCCCTTCTTTGAATACTGATGTATTGTATAACAAGCAAATTAATATTCATGAACTTATTTGATATACTTTCCTTCCCTTAACCCCTTGCAGATCAGAAAGATTCAATCTTGATACGTGTATTTGCAATTGTCAAAACAACAAAATGAGGATTTTATCTCAAAGTCTACCGTATTGTTTTCAGTTCATATGCGATTTTCTTATAGGAACATTTAGAGTTGGTGTTTTTTTTTTTTTTTTTTTTTTTTTTTTTTTTTAAATTTTTCAATGTTTATGCTTATCCTTTTTGATTCATCTCTCCACCCCCCTCCCCACTCCCCCAAGATCCGCACAATGGCACACACAGACACTGACAGACACACGGCGCTTCGCGCTATATACGTTCTGTGGGCTGGCGTAGCCACAGCCATTCTGAAGAAGAACAAGATTGGATGACCCATGTCCACAAAGACTCTACTATAATTATAAGCTTGAATGCATTTCACACTTTTTCAACAATACGTTCGCAGACATCATAACAAATACACGTTTCTGTCTTCCTAAATCAAATTGTTAGATAGGGAGAGCATTGCGTGAACCAATACACATGTTTATACTCACTCCATAACATTTCCCCTTCTTTGACACATGTACTGATATATTATATAACAAACAAATTAATATTCATGAACTTGTTCGATATACTTTCCTTCTCATAATCTCCTGCAGACCAGAAAGATTTAATCTTGATGCGTGCCTCTGTCCGCAATGCAAAAAAACGCTAAATATGCTCATTCTGTCACACTTGCAAGCTCCATATGCTCACTAGTAATGAAATACCTCTTAGTGTATACGTACGCTCGAAATTTCTTTGGTTTTGGACTAGGTACATACATTATTTTGAGGAACATTTTGCTTGATATAGTGCCGATAAACACACAGTTGTGATTACTTGACCCGAATCAAAATGTCTTCGTCTTACGACTCGGATATTTTGATTCGGGTCTCGAAATCACATTTGCCTGTTATCGGCACTATATCAATCAAAATGTTGCTCAAAATAATATAATATCACTGACTTGCTGGTGCTTTACGTGGTTAGGAACATTGTATAGCACTGATGTGTTTGGAGTTTTTACATAACTGTCATTTTGTCAGGTCGAGAAAGGCACGCACGAGTCTCTTTCACAAGGACACGCAGCCTCTTCGAGGGCTGACTGTTTGGTGGGAGTGAAACGGGGTTCCAAAATTTTCAAAAATGAACTCATTATCATTCAAAAAGTTATTCAATGTCTTCCTTGTATCTGTTTGCAAAATTTCTAATAAGAAAAAGATAAATTACGGACGCAAATACGGATGAGCCAATTTTTGTGAAACAGTTATTTTCTCTTCAATGTGTAAACTGCCCCGAGATAATTCTTTTAAAGACAACATTCTAAAGTTTCAAGCTTGTCCGTCCACAAACGCGGGCTCTAGTCACTGTCACACCCCCCCCCCCCCCCCCACACACACACACCCACACAGACAGTGGCCTCCCCTTGGACAAGCTAGCAGTACCCGTTTTTTTAGGTCTTGGAATTTTTTTGAGAAATAGCCTGAAAATGCCAGTCGTCGGGCTTCCCAACGCTGTGGAGGTATTGCTAAACTGCTAGCTGACCATTCCATTAAATCGTGGAAAATCGCCGGGGAAGGTGAGGACATGACTTTTGTGCTCAGTGTGTAAGGCAGCAGAGCAGACCGGGACCACCATCACTACACGCAATGGGCAGTGGCGACATAAACCCCCAAGCCAGATGCGGCGTGACAAGAGGAGGGCCGAGCAACTTCGGGCGAGACTGGACAGCAACAACACCCAAGCCCAAGGTACACAAGAATCACAGAATGATGACAACAACAACACAGAAACAAAGGCAAGTGACAATGACAAACACTTCAGTTTATTTGTGTCAACACCAGATACTGACCTACATTCCAACACAGTCACAGTGGCACACCACGTGCTGTTCACGATATTGACAATGACTTAACACAGTGGAATGCTGTGCAAAGGGCATGTGCTACAGGTGTGTCAAACGTCGAAAACCTGGACAGGACTGTGGACTATTTCAGTTTTTCCACTCCAGCATCTCAACAGCATTTTTCCACTCCAGCATCTCTGAAATCATGGTTGGAGGCCAAAAACTGGAAACAGTTAAGAAATTCAAATACTTAGGAACCATTGTGACAGATGAGGGATCAAAACCAGAAATACTGTCCAGGATTGCGCAGACAACAACATCACTGACAAGATTGAAGACCATATGGAAGGACAGAAACATCACTCTCTGTTCCAAGATCAGACTGATGCGCTCCTTAGTCATCTCAGTGTTCTTGTATGTCTGCGAGTCATGGACCCTCACAGCAGACCTTGAAAGGAGGATACAAGCCACTAAAATGAGATGTTTTCGAAGGCTGCTTGGCATCTCATACAGAGATCACATCACAAACGAGGAAGTGGGAAGCAGAATCAGGCAAGCCATCGGGCCCTATGAAGACTTATTAGCCATTGTGAGAAAACGCAAACTGAAGTGGTATGGGCATGTCACACGTTCAGCAGGGCTTGACAAAACAATCCTGCAAGGCACTGTGCAAGGAGGACGAATGAGAGGAAGACAGAGAAAACGATGAAAGGACAATATCTCAGAGTGGACAGGACTGAAGCTGGGCGATACGCTGAGAATGGCAGAGAACAGAGAGGAATGGAGGGAGCTGGTTGTTAAGTCATCAGTGGTGCCCCAACGGTCGGCAAGACTACGGGATATAGATAGATAGATAGATAGATCTCAACATGATGATGTGTTTGACATCGAAAAAGAAGGAGAAGCAACTGGTTACGACGTACACACTACTAAGCTGTATGTGGCGGGAATCACAGGAAGGCTGACACAAAAACTGCTACGAAAACCAACCAGAAACAGAAAGTTCAAGAATATTGTGTTTGACAGTGGGCCCTCACAAGCTCAGCAGTTAATGCTGGGAGAGAGTGATGACATTATCATTGTGTATGACTGTCAGCAGCAGATCGTGGTGCACTGGTTCATCAAGCACGCAACAACAACACAGACAGAACGTTACTATTTGGACAGTTTACGTCAAGGTGGATCTGTGAACAGACAGACACACCGTGATGACTTCGACATCGTGGAGACAGACCTACAGCTCCTGGCGACTTTGGTGCGACATCTCCTTGGATAACACTGCCGGCACAGTGCCGCTGCGTGACTGTCGGACTACACGTTGAAGCCCGTACACGAGTGACTATTAAATTGACTGAATCAGTCATGATATAATGAACTGTCGTGAATGACGTCGGTTTCCGTGTCGGTTCATTCGATCGTTTTTGTTCTGTGTAAATTGTTCATATGGGCCTGATGGCCTGCAAAAACTGAAATAAATTTATTATTATTATTATTATTATTATTATTATTATGATTATTATTACACACACACAGACACACAGACACAGACACACACACACACACACACACACACACACACACACACACACACACACACACACACACACACACACACACACACACACACACACACACACACACACACACACACACACACACACACACACACACACACACACACACACACACACACACACACACACACACACACACACACACACACACACACACACACACACACACACACACACACACACACACACACACACACACACACACACACACACACACACACACACACACACACACACACACCACACACACACACACACACACACACACACACACACACACACACACACACACACACACACACACACACACACACACACACACACACACACACACACACACACACACACACACACACACACACACACACACACACACACACACACACACACACACACACACACACCACACACACACACACACACACACACACACACACACACACACACACACACACACACACACACACACACACACACACACACACACACACACACACACACACACACACACACACACACACACACACACACACACACACACACACACACACACACACACACACACACACACACACACACACACACACACACACACACACACACACACACACACACACACACACACACACACACACACACACACACACACACACACACACACACACACACACACACACACACACACACACACACACACACACACACACACACACACACACACACACACACACACACACACACACACACACACACACACACACACACACACACACACACACACACACACACACACACACACACACACACACACACACACACACACACACACACACACACACACACACACACACACACACACACACACACACACACACACACACACACACACACACACACACACACACACACACACACACGCGCGCGCGGCGTTTGGCGCCATATGTACGTTCTCTAGCAAGGCTTGCGTAGCTAGACGTAATTCGGGGCCCGCACACCCAGCACATCATGTGCATTCTACTGAACGCGCTCCAATCAACCCCATTTGAAATTCTACCGTATTTTCAATACGATAGACAAAAATAATAGAATGGGCATTTTTACCGGCAGTATCACTCAACCCTGGAGGAATCAGCTTCGTTAATGTCGGTGTAATATCTACCCAATGTGAAACTACTGGTAAACCTACCTTTGCGTGATTACATCCATGCGTGAATCTACCCATGCAGATGTGTGTTGTGACTATTCAGAGTTGGTTGGTTGGTTAGTTCAGGGTTTAACGTCCACGACACCGAAATGATAATGAACGGCCCTGACGGGCGCGTTATGGGGACAGGGAAATCTATTGCTTATGGAGTACGACCTGAACACTGATCAATTCAGGCGCACTTCAATT
The DNA here is from genome assembly GCA_036245525.1 of Semisulcospira habei. Lineage (NCBI taxonomy): Eukaryota > Metazoa > Mollusca > Gastropoda > Semisulcospiridae > Semisulcospira > Semisulcospira habei. Next base: position 51,570,623 of record BTPG01000002.1, on the reverse strand, counting down.
GTGTTACTTTGATTTACCAGGACCTTGCAACGGACATGGTATTGAACAAGCCCGTCTTTTCCCCCTGGATTGTGAGTCCAGCTACCGGGGCCGGGACGGGGATTCGAACCACGACCCGGCGATTCCCTTCGCTCTCTCGACGCTTAACCGCCTGAGCTATTTCGGACTCTATATTCAGAGTTTATGGTTCAAGGGGTTCACGCCTGTGTGAATTATTTCTTGGTGGACGATATACTGTGCTGATTCACGCTGAGGTTGTATACTCTAAATAAGAGGTAATGCCACATCGCAAATTTGCACTGGGCTGATTCACGCCTGTGTGTACGTGGATTAAGAATAGCCTGACCAGATTTATGCCCAAGTTCATATACAGGAAAGCTTGCGCTTTAGCAACACTAAGAGGTATGTTTAACGTCAAACATTACAAATAATATGTCGGTAATGAGGTAATGTACACGACGTCATTTATTTTTTTATTTTATTAAAATGCTCATTGGCGACTAAATGGCCGTTTCACAAAACCTGCCACACTGGAGTCAGCCCCCCCCCCCCCTTCCATCTTCTCATTAATACCAGCATTATTTTTTTTAATAAACAATCTTTGCGTAAGCCTGCTGTTTGTCCCGGCTCTCGGTTAGGATTAGGTCAAATTGCGACCTGTAAGCCCTAGGTGTGAAAATCAGCAAGAAAATTGCAAAGTTTGAAACTCTAATACGTAAAATGTTAGTACTGCGATGAGTGACGTATAACATGAAGTCGTCACTATAAACACGGCTATGTGGGACTAACGATGCCATGAGGTGCAGCTATCGCTACGCCAGGCCACAGAGCTTCTGAATGGCGGGAAGCGCCGTGTGTCCGTCTTTATTTCTGTGTGCCAGTGTGTGTGGATCAGAGGGTGGATTAGGGTAGAAGGAGATGGATCAAATAGATACGCTTGAAAATAGGAACAAATTTGGGTTGCGGTCCCATCTTGTTTCTAAGTATGATGATCTACATTCGGATCAGTGCAGCGTCAATTTCTGTTCTATCCGATCGGCAAATCGTTCGTCGGCATATCGTCCGTTGGCATATCGTCCGTTCGGTATGTTGTTCGTTGGCATAACATCTGTTCGGCATATGGTCCGTTCGGCGTATCGTCCATTTGGCATATCGTCCGTTGGCATATCGTCCGTTCGGCATATCGTCCGTTCGGTATGTCGTTCGTTGGCATAACATCTTTTCGGGGTATCGTCCGTTCACCATATCGTTCGTCGGCATAACATCTATTCGGCATATAGTCCGTCGGCACATTGTCTGTCGGCATATCGTGCGGGCACGGTTGAAAACATTTTATAATCACGTTCTTAGAATTGAAGCATTCACCGGCTGGGACATAATGACACAAGGCCTTTTTCTGTGCCAAAAGACACTTTCGTTCTACTACATGTATGTGTAGAAGGTTCATAATATTATACGAAGTTTATCCAGCTCCGATGGTGTGGCATTGGCGAATTATTTTCATCTCTTCTGAATTTCTGCGTAGTAAATAATGTGCACGATTCGCGTCGCCTGCGATTTAATAATAATAATAATAATAATAATAATAATAATAATAATAATAATAATAATAATAATAATAATAATGCACATTTATATTGCGCATAGCCTCCAATAAATGGTGGTATAAGCGCTTTACAAGATCAAAAATCACAGAACAAAAAGTACAAGAAAGAAAAGGGTACAATAAATGTTACAAAAACTGAAGTGACACATATCAAAGGCTCACACATACACACACACACCGTTACAAGAACAGTTACTGCCAAAGATTGCTGAAGCACCGAAAATGCATCTAACTATATGCATAAGAAAACAGATATGTCTTGAGCAGTGATTTAAAAGCAGACAGAGTTGGGGCATGTCTGACATGGGGCTGGAAGGTCGTTCCAGGTGACTGGACCGAAATAAAAAAAGGCACGCTGGCCCTGGCTAGACTTCTTTCGCCTAGGAACCCTCAAAATACGCGTGTCTGATGCTGAACGGAGGGATCTTGAAGGCGTGTAAATATGAACCAGGTCGGACACATATGGGGGAGCAGAACCGGTAATAGCATTGTAACAAATAACAGAGACCTTGTACACAATTTTTTTTAGATACAGACAGCCAGTTCAGGTCAACAAGTATGGGTGTTATATGCTCACGTTTTAGTAATCTGTAAATTAGTCGGGTAGAGCAGTTCATAACTCTTTGAAGTTTATCAAGAAGATTCTGAGGAACACCAGCCAAAAGGGAATTACATAAATCAAAGTTGCTTGGTAGTGAGAAGGTGTCGAATTGAACTGTTTTTTTCTCAAGTCAAAGAAGCAACATTGGCAAACCTTGGCGAAAGTTGACAATTTTGTTAAAGGTATTTACATATGGCGACGCCAGAGATAGCGACGGGAAAGCGGTGGCGACACAAATCGAGAAAATATAATTAAAGAATGGGTGTTTCCGTATGCGCGACGCGACAACGGCGCGAAAGCGGTGCGATAGGCGACAGCAGCGCATAAAATTATATCGCCCCATGGAGCGATTCAAAGGCGATTCCGCTGCGACTTTGTTGTGAAGGGAGGGTGGCATTCAGTACACGGCAACAATTTTAAACAACTTAAATAAAAACACGATGCCGGCTGTTGCGTTGCTATATGAAAACACACGAAGCGAGAGATTTGTCTGCCGTGTCGCCTACCGTACCACTGTCGCGGAGCTATAATAATAATAATTTATTGAAACACACCCACTGCTTCGCGTCCTGTCGCGACGCTGTATGGAAACAACCCTTACATCTGACGTGTTGACGATATTGCAAGACTATAAAGATTGGTCGCGGTGGAGCGCGTCCAATAGCTAGAATGTCTATGACGTCATAGGCGGGCATACTTCAAACTCAATGAAGTAACCGGGTAACAATTGTCATCTCTAACTTCGCTATACGGGTTGCGGAAGGTACTTTTGGCGGTAAACGGTGTGTGTGTCTGTGTGTGTGTGTGCGTGTGTGTGTGTATGCGCGCGCGCGTGCGTGTGTGTGTGTGTGTGTGTGTGTGTGTGTGTGTGTGTGTGTGTGTGTGTGTGTGTGTGTGTGCACAAAAGCCCTAAAATGGGTGACTGTCTTTACCATCCTTATGGAAAATGGGCGTGTGTAAAATTCTGGATGGCCAAGTCAGACACCCATTTTTTCTGAGGGTTGTTTCTGCATTGTCTGGCGGTAAGAAGTTATAAAAAAATGTAAAAAATCAGTTTTTCCCATTTAGGGGTTTATACATGCACTTTTGTGCCTAAAAGACACTCTGCTAGTGTGTTTGAACTTGTCCCAGCAGTGTGTGTGTGTGTGTGTGTGTGTGTGTGTGTGTGTGTGTGTGTGTGTGTGTGTGTGTGTGTGTGTGTGTGTGTGCATAAACCCCGTAAAATGGGCGTGTGTGTGTGACATCATCCTTCTCAGCTATAAATAACTTATTTTGGTTGACTGCTGTCGGATGAGCCGAAGTGAAGACACGGAAAGGTAGGGAGGGGGGCGGGGGAGGGGGGAGGTGGTGGTATTGTATTTGTGTGAGGGAGTAAATTGTTGATGTTGCTGCAAAATGAGGTTTGTTATTCGAGGGTGTGGTTGTTTTGTTAAAAAAAAAGTGTTGTGCTTCTGGGGTGATCTGGTGGGAGGTGAAGTCTAGTGACAAATTTGAGAGCCATGTATTCGTTCGCCAGCGACTTAGCCTATGTATTCGTGCGCTAGTTGCTATGAAGTGAAGTGATTGTATGAGTGCGCAGTGTGAGAGAGGACGTATAGACTTTGGGTGAGGCTGCTGTTGTCTTGTGTCCTGCCCGACCTTTAGGTTCAACCTGTTGCTTTGTTTGTGGGTTTGTTGGTGTTATGCATTCGTTTCGACTGCAACTCTTGTCGGATTGTATGCACAAATTGATTGAATGCAAATGACGTCAAACAGTCAGCGTTGTTACGTGCGTCGTCTGCTGCAGTCGGTCGTTTAGTGCAGTAGAAAGAGTGCAGGCTTCGATGGGTCATTTTCTGATGTAATGCTAGGTCAGAGAAAAAAAACCTAATGTTGCCAAAAGGTGTAATAGTAAAGTATTGTTTGTGGGAATGCTGCCCGTTTGAGGAAAGGACTGGAAAGTCGAGTGCTGAGCGAAGAGAGAAGGCGACAATGGGAAAATTTTCCAGCACTATTACGTTGGAATAGATGCATAACAGTTATGACACGCCTGTAAATTAAAACACTTTTAACATTAACAAAAGTTGAGTTAAAAGAGGTTTTGAAACAGTTTTAATAAAAACTGTTGCCCGACACGCTTCTAAAAAGAACAGTTTCTTAGTTTTAAACCTTGTACCGCGCCATAAACGCTGCGATTGCTTCTCAGTCTTAGCTGTCCTATAGTGTGGAATGTGGGACAGGGCCAACTGGATCCATCTGGTGCACTCCAAATGTGTATTTGTGAGTGGTTCGACGTGCAACTCGTTGCGCGCCTCTGAAATGACATATAGATTCCACTTATAATGAAAATCTTTCATTCATAATAGAGAGCATTCAGCAGCTCTATAAAACCAAAAGTGATGACCCCCCTCCTCCCCCCCTCCCCCCCCACCTTCCCCCCCTCACAACCCCACCCAAACAATCATAATAAAATCAACCATAGGTATGTTTAGTGAGGTATTTGTTCACTATGTGTTGTGTCATTGTGCTTGACATTTTTAATGCAGGAAAAAGAAGGAATATACATTAAGTTGAAAAAAGAAAGACAACAATCAAATAAATGTGGAAAAAAAGCATCAAATATTCCGTGAACCTTACCTTATTACAGACACCTATTTTTTTGACATAGTCCATGCTAAAATGAATGATTTGAAGAGGACACACATTTTCACTGTAATGCCAGTTTTTGTGTGAGAGGCACTCACTTTATTGGTAGAAACCCATTTTTTCTCCATCCAGTGGCTCTGATTCTAGAAAATGCCTATTTTATTTTAAGTTGTAGAGCTTAGTTATAAGGTGAGTTCTAAACATTCGCATCAACTCCAGAACCCTAGAATAAATAGAAATATGGGGACCCATTTTCACAAGAAATGGTAGGTAACCCACTCTGAGGCTTTTGTCTCCATGTGTGTGTATGTGTGGTGTGTGTGTGTGTGTGTGTGTGTGTGTGTGTGTGTGTGTGTGTGTGTGTGTGTGTGCGTGTGTGTGTGCGTGCACAAAACCACTAATATGGGTGACTTTTATTTACCATCCTTCTGGAAAATGGGTGTGTGTAAAATTCTGGGTGACCAAGTCAGGCACCCATTTTTTTCTGAGGGTTGTTTCTGCATTATCTTTCATTCAAAAGTCAGAAAAAAATATAAAAATTGGATGTCCCATTTCTGCAGGTTTACCTAATGTTGTGTGTTTTAATCGCACTGGGCCAGTGTGTTACCACGGAAGCGAGCGTCATTCGGCTGCGCAGAGTAAACTGAGTTGTTTCCCCTTCTAATGTCTCTCGTCCAGCCAACCGTCGTTCCATCAGGTAAGATTGTTTTTATGCAATATTTCTTAGTTAAAAGCATGCCCAAGTGTACTTCTTCAGCGCAGTTATTTAACTGAGATGCTCCCAATCATATACAATTGCACAGTAGCCTATATGGACCCGTTTGGCCGAGAAAACTGAGACGCCGTCTGCTACGACCCGCGTCTCAGTGCTGCTCAGTCAGTCTTGTAGTAACAGATAATAGAACCCTACGAATTTAACAAAAGCTTTCTTTTTCAACGAAAGGAATTTGTTCAATAACACATTACAAGGTCAATCTGTCACGCGATTGGGTTGCTTTTTTTTCTCTGACATGTGTGATTGTGATCAAAAAGTAACTTGACATGTATACATGCACTGTAAACAAGATGGCGCCAGATTTCATTGTGTATTTGAATCCTCGTACGCAAAACTACCTCGCGATTCGAAGAACAGACTTCCACGAATAGTTTTTTTTTCGGATTTTGCAACTGAAGTGTTGCATTTTACTGTATTACCAGTTATTGTTCTTAGGGGGCAGGGGGTACTGCAGTAATTATGTATATATCTGATTCAAAATGTCAATGGTTTACATGGTTGTATTTGACATGTTTGCAGCAACACCGTTTTGGTCACACTCAGCACTTTCTGCACACACCCAGCGCCGGATGGCAGCAGGATGTCCAAACCCATCGGGATCTATGGAAGTGGACAAGCACGCCCCTTCCTGGCACATGACCAAGGCCCATGGCAAAATTAGTCAGCTGCAGCATGATGGCCCAGCGTCGTCTGTCGCAGAGGGTGCGTCTGGTAGGAGGGTGCATAGACGGCAGCGGAATGCCACCAGATACAAACTGGTAAGTGATTCTATGATCATCTTCATTTTATTGGCTCGCGTGCGAAGCAAAAGTGAGTTTATGTTCTGGGCCACTGGTCGTCTGTCCGTCCGTCCGCGTCCATAGTAAACGTTAACAGTTTTCTCGGAGACTTTTCAAGCCACATTCTTCAAGCTTGGCCCAAGGATACTTTGTGGCAAGACCTTTGTAAACATACCAATTTGAGTGACCTCTCTCAAAGGGTCACGCGGGGTTGACAGATGTGTGAAAACTGCTTACATTTTCAGAAAACATGGATTTTGCTGCTGCGAAAGCCAGCCCTCGTCACCAAGGTCACACATATGTAAATCGGTCATACACGGGATTACTCTTTATATTCTTGTGCAAGGCCCCTTAAACCAAAATTGGGCTGCTTTTGTACTAATGCAGTTTTCTTTTTTTCTTTCCTTTTCCAGTTGGCAAATGGAGCCTGGGATGGGCCTGAGACTGAGAGTGCAAGCGCATCGCAATACAAGGACAGTGATGACGAGGAGTTTGTTCCTGGCTCGAGCTCACAGGATTCAGACGGTGTGTCGCCATCAATCTCTGGGGTCTCTGACACAGACAGTATTGTATTGAATATGTTAGATTTCAAAGTGGCTGTTTCAGGGTGGGCAGGTGTCAGTGAAGCAAGTACCAGCAAGGTGCAGTGTGCGTGCGTTAGGGGATGAATTAGGGGGTGGCAATGACAATGTGGATAGGCAGAAGGAACATGATGTTGGGGGTGGGGAAAGAGCGCTTACCAAAGAAACGGGTGTGCACGTGTCGCAGAGAGGGAAAGGAAAGTACAAATGGGACAAGAAACATGCATGCAAATTTTGTGGCAAGCTTGTTTTGAAAATTAGCACGCACTTACACGATGTCCATGCAGATGAGGCAGACATTGCTAAACTTTTGATGATAAAAAAGGGACTAAGAAGAGACGTCAAGCATGGATCAGAATACAAGATGAGGGTGATTACATGCATAATGTTGCAGTTCTTGAAAAGAAATCAGGATGTTTGATTCCTAAGTATCGCACCAAAACTAGTAAGGTAGACGACCTTCTCGCCTGTAGCCATTGCAAGGGGCTCTATCAAAAAATGCTGATCTCTGTACACTCAAAACGTTGCTGTCAGAAACAAGGGTTTCAGTTCGCTAAGAGAGGTGAGGCTGCTCAACGTGGGAGGCTAATGCTTCCAATACCTTTAGACGTTGACTTTTCCTTCTATCATAAGGTTTTAGCCAGACAGAGAGATGATGAGATAAGCTGTCTCATCAGAACTGACCCCTTGCTTCTGGATTATGGAAAGAGATTATTTGACCGCAAGGACATTGAAGAACACACGGCTGGGCAAATCAGCTCCAGGATGTGGGAGTTAGGGAGACTATTAAAGATTCTTAGAGTGAGGTCAGAAATGAAAATCGCAAGTTTAAATGCTGTGGTCAATTCAGCTAGCTTTGATCATGTTGTACTGGTTGTAAAAGAGCTAGCAGAATTTGATGAGGACACACATCAGTTCAAAAAAGGCAATCTTGCAATGCGCATAGGCCATGCTTTGAAAAAATGTTCACAGATCAAACAGTCACTGGCATCCAAACAGCTTGGGCATGGTTCAGATGACAGGTGGCGACAGGAGCTCTCTGAGGTGCAGCGCTTTGACTCTGTCTTCACCGGGGACTGGTACGATTGTGTGTCAGCTACAGCAGCCCAGTCGGTCGGGAAAATGACCATGAACAAACCCAAGCTGATCCCATCATGTGAAGATGTGAGGAAGGTCCAACAGCTTCTTGAGACAAGGATGGTTTCGGAAGATTATCCGACAGTGGTTAAAGCAACTCTTTGCGCTGTATCACTTTTCAACCGAAAACGAGGGGGAGAAGTTCAGAGAATGAAGGTATCAGACTTCCAGAATGCTAAGATTGGATCGATCACCAATCAAGATATTATTATCTTGAAAAGTCTCACAGAGGTTGAGAAGAAAATGGTGAATCATTTTCAGCGAGTGGAAATCAGGGGCAAGTTTAATAGGAGTGTTCCCATTTTGCTGACGAAGAAGATGATGACAACTGTGGACAGAATCCTTCAAATGAGGCAATCAGTGCCAGCTCTCGCCGGTTCCCAGTACATCTTTGCCACACCTTCTGGTCAGAGGCCTTACAGAGGCCATGATGTTCTGAAGGAACATGCGCTACAAGCACAAGTGTCAAACCCAGCCATGTTCACATTTACTCAGTTACGGAAGCAGGTTGCAACTTTGGCTCAGTCCATGGCCATCTCGGAGTTAGACCAGGATCAGCTGGCAGACTTCCTTGGTCATGATATTCGGATACATCGCCATATCTACCGCTAACCTCAAGACGTCCTTCAAAAGGCAAAAGTGGCAAAGATTCTTCTGTCAGTTAACACTGGGATGACAGATTTTGAGAGTTGCATTAGAGCTGAACTGGGCGATGATGAAGAGATTGACTTTGACAATGAAAACACATCAGAAACTCGCAGAGAGGTCTCTGGGGAAACAGCACCTGTGAATGAAGCTAATAGCAAGTCAACAACACAGGAATCAATGAGCATGACCGAGAAAAGACGTCCAGAGCCTGATGACAAACTAGATAGTTTTGATGATGACAGTTCTGCGTCGGCTCCTGTTCGAAAGAAAGCTAGATTTACAAAGAAACCATGGGGGAAAGCTGAAGAGAAAGCTGTTGAAACTCGTTTCAAGACACACCTCGTCGTGAACAAACTTCCTGGAAAGGCCGAGATACAGCAGGCAATTGCAGAAGAGCCTGCACTTGGACATAGGTGCTGGACAAACATTAAGGATTACATCCACAACAGACTGAAAAAGTTACAAAAGAAATGAATTGAGATTCTCCGACACTCGCGTCATTTTCGTTTTCATACAGATTTATTACAAGAGTGTTCATTATTATTGGGTTGGTTTCAGCATGTCTAGCTTGTTTTTGTCAATGGAACTGCAAATGGAACGACGCTTGGGGACGAGAGACAATAATAAGGGGCAAGAAAACCATTGTCAACATAAAGATTTATTACAAGAGTGCTACTATGGGGTTGGTGCACCTGCATCATTTTGTATACTGTATATAACATGTAAAACTTTAAAAATGGAACTGCTGATGGAACGGCGGTTGGGGACGAGACACAATAATAAGGAGTAAGAAAACCATTGTCAACATAAAGATTTATTACAAGAGTGCTACTATGGGGTTGGTGCGCCTACATCATTTTGTATACTGTATATAACATGTAAAACTTTGAAAATGGAACTGCTGATGAAACGGCGGTTGGGGTCGAAAGACAATAATAAGACAAAAAGAAACAAACATTGTCAACATAAAGACTTATTACAAGAACGTTATTATTCGGTTGTTTTCAGCATGTATAGCTCTGTTTTTATCTGATGTACACCTGGATCATTTTGTATGCTGTGTAACATTAAAGAAGTACCCAACGGAGAAAGAAACACGCTTAGAAAAGATGGGTACAAAACAATTATTAATATTTCGGGTAAATACCCTTTGTCAAAATAGACAAACAAACAGAGAGATTAGCCGCTACTTATCTTCATTGGCAGAAGGAATGTGCAGCACATTCCTTCTGTGAACAAAGATAAGTAGCGACTGATCTCTCTGTTTGTTTGTTTGTTTGTCTGTTTTGACAAGGCGGATTTACCTGAAATCTTACTGAATTGTGTTGTAACCGTCTTTTCTAAGCTTGTTTCTTTCTCCTTTGGGCACTTCTTTTCTTTGCATTTTACATGATTGGCAGTCACCTTTTGGGTCTGAATAATTTTTTTGTTTGTTTGTTGTTGTTTTTTTTGTGGGTTTTTTTTTTTTTTGGGGGGGGGGGAGGGGAGGGGGAGGGTGGTGGTGGTGTATCTCTATTGATTTTGGATGTGTGTTGCTAAATGATCTTAAGTTTATTTAGCGTATTAGACTGGCTGGTGACATACATTCAATATTCTGTTCATTATTTTATTTTATTTTTCTCCCTTCATTATCAGTGCTGGTACGTCCGGACGTTCAGCAATGTGCAACCAATCGGGACGAAAGACAATAATAAGATAAGAAAACCATTGTCAACATGATAAACGTTTATTACAAGAGTGTTATTTTTTCAGTGTGTATAGCTTGTTTTTATCTGATGTACGCCTGGATCATTTTGGAAATGTCTGTAACTTTTTTTTTGGTTACTATAAAGTACACTTTGCATACTGTGCATTGTTTCTAAAGTCACAGGAAGCATAAACCTTAGCTGAGTTGGTATACCTCGCCCTCTACCTAGGTTAAACGCACCAGCGGTGCCACTGTTGCTATTTTCGCACCAGACCGGTTGCTCGGACCGGTCATGTGCACCAGAACTGCGTGCGCAGGTTGGCTTGTGCACTTGTAGTGTGGTCTCGTACGTTCACGCAAAAGATTGTCATCGCAGTCAAAAAAAAAAAGGTTCGTTTGCGGTTTTAACTTGTAGCCTTTTATCTCCCCGAACACGCCAGTTTTGTGTTGAGATGGCGGAGGCTTGAGTCATGCCCAACACCACTGAATCAAGTCTATTGTACATGTAGTGCGCTCATTTCTCGAACTTCAACTTTGACGTTGCTTTCTGCCGCAAACGACGCAGATGTCGCAAAAATCACCTCCATTGAGGATTTTAAAAAGCTATTTTTAAAAATCTGCCAAATCGCGTAATGTTTCGTGGTGCTAGCATAAAGATGGATGCATAATTGCTGGATTGCATATATGGGAAAGGGTTTATTCTTTATTCATGTTATTTTGCAGCAGTCAAATGAAGCTCACGTGATTCTTTCTCCGAGGTTGCCCATTACAGGTGCAGAAAGCACACGCTCTAAACCGATCGGGTGCACCAGACCGGTCCGAGCGACCGGTCTGCTGCCAATATAGCAACATTGGCACCACTGGTGCATTTAACCTAGGCACTGGACGAGGTATACCAACTCGGCTAAACTTTATTGTCGCACTTGCTAGAACTCAGTATTATATTTCTCTCTCCATTTTATGAATAGAGGCACATAAGTCGCGGTAACCCTTTACGTGCCGAACTTGGGCAAGAACTAGTTTTCCTCATCACAAAGTTGGCAGAAAAAGGTTTGACTGCTCTTGATTGTTTGATTTGAAGTGTTTACAAACAATTACTGTGTTTTTATATGCATGCACCTTTGATGTGATTAATAAAGGCTGAAGTTTCAAGTGATTGATTTCCTATGTTGTCAGTTCATTAATTAATGTCAGTGTTCTGTTTTGTCATTTTAACTAATTCTACCCCAAGACCGGAATCCCCAAATGTTGAAGTCGTCTTCTGAAAACTGCGTTGCAGGGCAGGACACAGATCGACCACGATAGTTCAAGGGTGATGCCAGAATAGCTTGGCGGCCATAGGCGCCACTCTATTCTGGCATCAGCCTTGAACTATCATGGTCGATCTTTATTTTGCTCTGGTGTGTCTGGGGTAGAATAAGTTAAGTGTTAGTTTCTTCGTCTGGGTCTTTTTCTGTCTTTCATATTTTTCCACACTTTTTAACCTGCATCATACTGAGGCTAAAAGCTTCAAATTTGTACACTGCCATATATGCAAGCTACATTACAGAACTTACAGATGAGGACATAGACCAATGGCATTATTAGTTCAAGAGGCGTCAAGCTATTCTGCCACTACCCTTTGGACTATTTTAGTCACACTTGTTGCACACACTGGTGTATTCCGAATAATAAGGGTTAATATTCAAAATGCTCTGTTGCTGTTTATCTCAAACTGCAGAGTACATTTTTTTTAAAAAGTCGTTTAATTTCCAGAATTCTCACATAAATGCCATGATAAACTGTTTTGCTTCAGAAGGACAAAACGTAGCAATGTTTAAAAGATTTCCTCTGTAAAAATCATAATCGAAAGATTACAGGCCAGTGTTCATTCAATTTCAATTGTACCATACAATGTTAAGAATGTTAATGCATACCGGCCTCCGTAGCGCAGTGGTTAGCGTGTCGGACTGGCGGCCGGGAGATCCGGGTTCGAATCCCAGCCGAGTCAAGCGGGATTTTTCCTACCTGGGTCGGCTCCTACCCAGAGCGGGTGTGCTATGGACCCAATGGGAAGGCTGATGCCACGCAGCCGAGACTCACCCACTTCACGGGTGCGACTTTGGGGGTGCTACCCGGGTTATGACACATCGTAAGGTGTGAATGATTACACGGCTGGCACCGCAGGTGTCCGCAGTTCCCGGGCCTGGTTAATACCAGGATATTTATGACAGGAAGCGTGGAATGCGGCCCTGTCACGCAGTCCCCAACCACATGGACCACCATGGCATCATCATATAATCACCCTCATCCTCATCATCATGCAAAATGGAATAAACGCTGTTCCAGGTTTCTGATCCCTCAAGTCTCCGTCTCATGGTGACCTCGTCCCGGTCCTCCAGGAGCCCTAGGTGCGCGGTTGTCTTCGGCCAGACCTGCTGCTGTGCGTGGAAGGACGTAGTGGTTGACTCGCCACCTCTGGGGGGAGCCGCTCCAACTCGTCGACTCCGCGACTAGCAATGTCGTACGTAGGGGGAACAGTAGGTGTGGTCACCTGTAGGCTACACTGAACACCACCGAAGTAGTGCGGAGTTTCCTCCGGAGGGAGTCCCCTACTACCTGACATATATATAGCGGTAGGGCCGGGAGTCTGGCTGGAACAGCTAGCGAGCCTGGGTGAGCACACTGGGGTTGACAGGGACGAGCGGCGTGGGAGGAAGATCTCTGAGGTCGACAAGGAAAACTTGGAGTAGCAAAAAAAAAAAAAGAATGTTAATGCATACATACACATTAAGTTGAAAAAAACAAAACAAAAAAATGAATGTGAAAAAAAAAGTATTCCATGCGCTTGACCTTATTACAGACGCCTACTGTTGTGAAACACCCATTTTGACTGTAATGCCAGTTTTTGTGTGTGAGAGACACCCACTTTATTGATAGAAACCCATTTTTTTCTGCATCTAGTGGCTCTGTTTCTAGAAAGTGTCTATTTTATTTTAAGTTATAGAGCTTAGTTATAAGGTGAGTTCTAAACATTCGCATCAATTCCAGAGCCCTAGAATAAATAGAAATATGGGAACCCATTTTCACATGAAATGGTAGGTAACCCGTGTGAGGCTTTTGTGCGCCTGTGTGTGTGTGTGTGTGTGTGTGTGTGTGTGTGTGTGTGTGTGTGTGTGTGTGTGCGTGCGAGCGCGCATTTATGTATGTAAAAACCGACGTTTTCGGTGTTCGCCCATATACAAATTTGAAACTTTAGGACGTTTTCACGAAGAATTATTTTTACCGGGTTAGCCTCCCAGGAAACTGGCATTGGAGTCTTCAGTAGAGAAATGAGCATGTTTGACTTGCGCTTTGTTGTCAAAGGTACACCAGAGCATCTGTGCCTTTTCAGGGTTAATGAATGACTTTGTCTCTCTCTAATCTGCATGAAACATTGTAGTTTCGACCTATAAGAAAGTGATGTTATTTCCGACGTTTTAAAATTTCAGTCATTTATATAACACGATGTCGACTGTACACGTATTACTGAGGTCTCAGAAAGTTATTTCCAGCCATACAACCTACAGGTGCGACTGGTATTTGACATCAATGTCGGAAGTTCTACCCTGTCTCATGGCCATCTACAATTCAGAGTTATTATGGCTTTATGTCGCACAGTGCCACTGAAATAGATTTATCGAATTTTCTGTCATAGAGCCTCAGCGTTTGTAACAGGACCTTGCAGATGGCGACTGCCGTGATAGCTTTCTTTGCCCGATCGGCTGTAAACCATATAACTATATCTTGTAGACATATTGTGTAATATTTTCACATACGACAGGAGAACCAATATTATTTATCCTGTCGTATGAGAAAATATTTACGCTATACATTTTCCAAATCTAACGGCGCCCAGTGCCTTTATAATGACCAGCAACAAAAATGCGACATTATTCCAATCATGCGAATCATTGAAGTGTTTCCGATGATTCCGACGATGACGCATTTCTTTTGCTCCTTAGTGTATTGTTTAACCTTCCATCTGTATTGATTTACTATCCTGGATCGTCTTGTTTAACCCGCTCAGCGCCAGCTGACGCAGACTGTGACTGTGTTTCTGCAATCTGCGTTAGTTCAACACCAAAAGTCCCAGCTGTCCCATGAAGATGAATTCAAAGTGGTCTCAGCAAGAGGCATAGATCCTCATGAGCCCCCGCAACTGCGGGGGGCTCATGAGGATCTATACCTCTTGCAGTTGGGTGGTGTTCACATTTTCTCGGCACTGAACGGGTTAAAACACTACGTTCTTGTTGTTGAATAAATGCGGGTGAGAGACGTACCGTCCAGCCTCCTCCACTGGTGGTCTGGTCACAGTACACAGTGACGTCATGGCCGTTAACGTCAAGTGTGTGGACACCGTTAGTCTTGTCCAACAGTCTGTCGTCGTCGGCACAGCTGCTTGGTTTGAAATCTGAAACTATAAACACGAAGATGGTTCAATGAGCAGATTTGTTGTGGTCTAAATGGAACAATAGTGATCACAAGACTGCTGAATTAATCGGATTTAAGGTTTAACATCAAGGCAGCGCAGGATAGTGTCAACTCTAGTAAGCCAGCTTAGGGTGTCATTTCAAACCCATGAAGGAACTTCAGGATGACTTCTTTAAGTTCCCTGGGGTTCCAGCCCTTCACTAGACACAATGCCTACCGTTCCAATGCTCTCCTGACATTGGTTATTACCGTTTAGAACGTAACTATAGATTTGTATTTTTATGTTTTGACATAATAATCAGTCTTGTTTGCATCCTTGAAACCACGTGTTTGTTTAAAGGGTGACACGCAACCACGGATTTGGAAAGGTCATCTATTTCTGCACAGAACAGCCACACTGAGATTGACCTGCACTTGCGGGTTTTGATTATACCCCTAGTAGCATTTACGGTGTAAGTGTGGTCCTCCGAAGGTCGCAAACTTTGATGTGAAATTGGACTAGATGGAGCGTGTAAATACTGTCGCCTGACGGTGTGTGCGACCAAATCGTGTGCGATAAACGACCCAAAATACATCTTCCAGCGACGGTCTAGAAATGGTGTAGAAATAGTTATTGTTAGGTCTTTTTCGACCGAAATGGGACCTATATGGGACCGTTTTGACACCATGCAATTTTTTAAAAACCGTACCCCCTACCTACCCCACCCTTCTACCTACCCCACCCCTACCCATATAATGTATCATTCATTTATAATAGTGTTTATAAGGCACATTCATTCAGTCACACATAATTGAAAACACAGATGTAAGTGTGTCTTACAAAGACACTTTTTTTCAGGTAAATTAAACATTAGTCATCAAGAAATACGATTCTGCCGTGAAAAAATGGTCTGTAATACGAAATAGTTTGAGTTTTATGTGCAAATATTAAAATCTTCTAAAGTGTTCTAAACAGATCAGCTTCGCTATATGTACGCGCAAATGTATCCAGTATTGAACATACCCAGAGAAATTCAAACCAGCATAATTACAGTTCAGTTCAGTTCGATCAAGATGGGATCTCTGCGCTCGGAAAGTTTTTTTCGCAGTAGGCATTGAATGTGTGAGAATGATTGCGTGACTGATTTCAGAGTTTAGTCACTATCTCCACCTCCACTATTAGGCTTCAGGTCTTGGCTTTGCAGACTGCACTGCATTCGTATAAGGTGCTGCTTTTTGTTGGACTGTAAAGCCCCAGGCGGAAATCCACCCGTTTCCATATCGCGGAGCGACAGCAACACGAAGCGCCTGGCGATCGCGACCAAAAAAACGAGTACAGAAAAAAGGAGTGTTTCCATAAACGCGACTTAGAAGCAGTGCAACAAGCAATAGCGATGCGACAAGATTTTCAGATTGATCAGTTGAGCGATTCAAAGGCGGTTTGTGTGTGTGTGTGTGTGTGTGTGTGTGTGTGTGTGTGCGTACACCAAATGACTGAACTGGGTTACTTTCTTTACCATCCTTATGCAATCTGGGTCGGTGTAAAATTTTGGGTGGCCAGATCAGAAACCCATTTTTTCTGAGGGTTGTTTCTGTATTATCTTTCATTCAAAATTCAGAAAAAAATATCAAAATACGATGTGCCCATTTTAACAGATTTACTTCATCGTTGTGTTTCAGGGATGCCCTGGGCCTGTGTGTGGACACGGAAGCGGCCGGAGTGTTTTCAGATCAATTTGATTGGTCCAACACCGATGAACGGAGTTCCTTCCCTTGCTTAAACGTCTTTCGTCTCCAACGGACGCACCGGTCATTCTCTCGCATTTGCAGAGGTATTTTATGCAATATTTCTTAGTTAAGAGCACGCCCAAATGTACTTGTTCAGTGCAGTTATTTAACTGAGAGATGCCTCCAATCCCCGTACCCGTTTGGCCCAGAAAAATAAGGCGTCTGCTTTCAAACGTGTCTTCGGCCGCACCGGCCGGGCCTGACCGTTGAGTCTTGTAGTAAATGATAATAGAACCCCACGATTTTAACAAAAGCTTTCTTCTTCAATGAAAGGAATTCGTTCAATAACCCCATTACAAGGTCAATCTGCCACGCGATTTTGTTTCTTCTTTCTTTTTTTTTTTTTTTTTTTCTGACGTGTTAACTTGCCACATGCATGCACAGTAACTATCAGTTGACTTTTTTTTTTTAAAAAAACAAAAATGGCGCCAGATTTCAATCCTCGTTCGCAAAACTGCCTCGCGATTCGAAGAACGAACGTCCACAAACAGGTCTCGTTTAGGAATGTGCAACTGAAGTATCGCTTTTTACTGTATTGCCAGTTTTTAGTTCTCAGGGTCACCCTGGTCAGCCCCACAGGGTGGGTTTTTCTCTCAATTCTGGGGCATGCATGTGTTTCTGTCTACCCTTTGTCCATTCACCTGTATAAATTTGCCTTTTTAAAACTCTCCCTACTGTCTGCACTGCCTGTAGCTCTTGATATTGGATGTGTGTTGCTAAATGGTCTTAGCTTTATGTCTTGGCCCCATGTGTTAGGTTTATTTAACTCATTCTACCCCAGACACACCACGGCAGGATAAGGATCCACCATGATAGTTCAAGGGTGATGCCAGAATAGCTTGGCGCCTACGGGCGCCAAGCTATTCTGGCATCTCCCTTGAACTATCATGGTCGATCTGTGCCCTGCACTGCAATGCAGTCTTGAGAGGACAGGGGCAAAATTTAAGGATTTTGGTGTTGGGGTAGAATGAGTTAACGTATTTGACCGGCAGGCGACATACATGGCAATGTTCTGTTTAGGTGGGGTTTTTTTCACAAGCAGTGCAGGCACGTCCTGAGAAAGCCTAGTGGCTGTCGGGACGTTAAGCAATGTACAATCAATCTGATTCAAAATGTCAGTTGGTTTACATGGTTGTATTGGACATGTTCTCAGCAACACCATTTTGGTCACACCGGCTCAGGACTTTCTGGCACACACCCAGCGCCGGATGGCAGCAGGATGTCCAAACCCATCAGGATCTATGCTGCAGAATCATGGCCCCCCAGCCTCTGCCACAGAGGGTGCGTCTGGTAGGAGGGTGCATGGACGGCAGCGGAATGCCCCCAATTACAAACTGGTAAGTAAAGTGATTCTATGATCATCTTCATTTTATTGGCTGGCGTGCGTGCGAAGCAAAAGTGAGTTTATGTTCTGGGCCACTGGTCGTCCGTCCGTCGTCCATGGTAAACTTTAACTCATTCTACCCCAACACCAAAATCCTTAAATTTTGCCCCTGTCCTCTCAAGACCGCATTGCAGCGCAGGACACAGATCGACCATGATAGTTCAAGGGTGGTGCCAGAATAGCTTGGCGCCCGTAGGCGCCAAGCTGTTCTGGCATCACCTTTGAACTATCATGGTCGATCCTTATCCCAGGGTGGGATTCTTCCGCGTTTCCGCGGATTTCCGTGGAAATTCTTTCACAATTCCGCTGAAGCATATTTATTTTCCGCGTCTAATAACAACAAAAAAGACGAGAAAAAAAAAAAAAAATCTTCTTAAATGGCAAAAAAATCTCAAATGGGTTGGATTTGTATGCAGTTTGGTTCACTATCGCCCGACACTTCCGGTAGCTTTAGGTCGCAGTGGAAAATGGCGGTGAAAAAGGATATTGTCCAAGACAGAGTGCCGTTTAGTGTGCATCTGAACATAAACTGGTACGCACATTCCATTTTTATACTGCAGATCAGGAGTGTCATAACAAAGTCCATTTTCGGGTGTGTTTGGTCTCGCTCCCCGTGTCGGTTTTTGGATACTTTGGCGAACGGTGGACACGCGTGCCTATCCCCCCCCCCCCCTCCCCCTGTCGTTTGATTTTTCGGCCGCTGAAAATGAAGGACATGAAACCACCCCCCCCCCCCCCCCCCCCCCCCCCCCCCCCCCCCCACCCACCCACCCACCCACCCCCCCCCCCCCACCAATGTCGTTTGATTTTCCGCGTTTTCTTTCTTACTAGAATCCCACCCCTGTTATCCTGCTGTGGTGTGTCTGGGGGTAGAATGAGTTAACGGTGGCATTTTCTCGGAGACTATTCAAGCCACATTCTTCAAGCTTGGCCCAAGGATACTTTGTGGCAAGACCTTTTTAAACATGCCAATTTGAGTGACCTCTCTCAAAGGGTCACGCAGGGTTGACAAATGTGTGAAAACTGCTTGCATTTTCAGAAAACGTGGATTTTGACTGCTGCAGAAGCCAGCCCTCGTCACCGAGGTCACACATATGTAAATCGGTCATACACGGGATTACTCTTTTTATTCTTGTGCAAGGCCCCTTTAAACCAAAATTGGGCTGTTTCTGTTTCTAAGGCAGCTTTGGTTTTAATCTTTCTTTCTTTCTTTCTCCAGTTGGCAAATGGCGCCTGGGATGGACCCGAGACTGAGAGCAGTGCCAGCGCATCGCAATACGAGGGCAGTGATGACGAGGAGTTTGTTCCTGGCTCGAGCTCACCGGATTCAGAGGGTGTGTCAGCATCAATTGCTGGGATCTCGGACATAGACAGTATTGTATCGACTATGTTAGATTTCATCAAAGTGGCAGGTTTGGGGTGGCCAGGTGTTGGTGACGCTAGTACCAGCAAGGTGCAGTGTGCGTTAGGGGGTGGCAATGAGAATGTGGATAGGCAGGAGGAACATGATGCTGGAAAGAGTGGGGAAAGAGCACTTACAGAAGAAACGGGTGTGCACGTGTCGCAGAGAGGGAAAGGAAAGTACAAATGGGACAAGAAACATGCATGCAAATTGTGTGGCAAGCTTGTCTTGAAAATGAGCACGCACTTACAAGATGTCCATGCAGATGAGGCTGACGTTGCTAAAATTTTGTCGATGAAAAAAGGGACCAAGCAGAGACGTCGAGCATGGATCAGACTACAAGATGAGGGTGATTACATGCATAACGTTGCTGTTCTTGAAAACAAATCCGGATGTTTGATTCCTAAGTATCGCACCAAAACTAGTAAGGCAGACGACCTTCTCGCCTGTAGCCATTGCAAAGGGCTCTATCAAAAAAAGCTGATCTCTGTACACTCAAAACGTTGCTGTCAGAAGCCAGGAGGGTTTCAGATCACTCGGCGAGGGGACGCCGCTCGCCGTGGTCGGCTCATGCTTCCAATACCCTTAGACGTTGAATTTTCCTTCTACCACAAGGTCTTGGCTACCCAGAGAGATGATGAGATAAGCCGTCTCATCAGAACTGACCCCTTGCTTCTTGAGTATGGAAAGAGATTATTTGACCGCAGGGACATTGAAGAACACACGGCTGGACAAATCAGCTCCAGGATGCGGGAGTTAGGGAGACTGTTGAAGATTATCAGAGTGAGGTCAGAAATGAAAATCGCAAGTTTAAATGCTGTGATCAATTCAGCTAGCTTTGATCATGTTGTCCTGGCTGTAAAAGAGCTAGCAGATTTTGATGAGGACACACATCAGTTCAAAAAAGGCAATCTCGCAATGCGCATAGGCCATGCTTTGAAAAAGTGTTCACAGATCAAACAGTCACAGGCATCCAAACAGCTTGGACAGGGTTCAGACGACAGGTGGCGACAGGAGCTCTCTGAGGCGCAGCGGTTTGACTCCGTCTTCGACGGGGACTGGTATGATTGTGTGTCCGCTACAGCAGCCCAGTCGGTCGGGAAAATGACCATGAACAAACCCAAGCTGATCCCATCATGTGAAGATGTGAGGAAGGTCCAACAGCTTCTTGAGACAAGGATGGTTTCGGAAGATTATCCGACAGTGGTTAAAGCAACTCTTTGTGCTGTATCACTTTTCAACCGAAAACGAGGGGGAGAAGTTCAGAGAATGAAGGTGTCAGACTTCCAGAATGCTAAGATTGGATCGATCACCAATCAAGATATCTTGAAAGGTCTCACAGAGGTTGAGAAGAAAATGGTGAATCATTTTCAGCGAGTGGAAATCAGAGGCAAGTTTAATAGGAGTGTTCCCGTTTTGCTGACGAAGAAGATGATGACAACTGTGGACAGAATCCTTCAAATGAGGCAATCGGTGCCAGCTCTCGCTGATTCCCAGTACATCTTTGCCACACCTTCTGGTCAGAGGCCTTACAGAGGCCATGATGTTCTGAAGGCCCATGCCCTAGAAGCAGGGGTGTCATACCCAGCCATGTTCACATTTACTCAGTTGCGGAAACAGGTTGCAACTTTGGCTCAGTCAATGGCCATCTCGGAGTTAGACCAGGATCAGCTGGCAGATTTCCTTGGCCATGATATTCGGATACATCGCCATATCTACCGCCAACCTCAAGACGTCCTTCAAAAGGCAAAAGTGGCAAAGATTCTTCTGTCAGTTAACAATGGGATGACAGATTTTGAGAGTTGCATTAGAGCTGAGCTGGGCGATGATGAAGAGATTGACTTTGACAATGAAGACGCATCAGAAACTGGCAGAGAGGTCTCGGGGGGAACAGCACCTGTGAATGAAGCAAGTAGCAAGTCAGCAACACAGGAATCGATGAGCATGGCGGAGAAAAGACGTCCAGAGCCTGATGACAATCTAGATAGTTTTGATGATGACAGTACTGCGTCGGCTCCTGTTCGAAGGAAAGCTAGATTTACAAGAAAACCATGGGGGGAAGCTGAAGAGAAAGCTGTTCAAACTCGTTTCAAGACACACCTCGTCATGAACAAACTTCCTGGAAAGGCCGAGATACAGTATGCAATGGCGCTGGAACCTGCACTTAGACATAGGCGCTGGACAAACATTAAGGATTACGTCCGCAACAGACTGAAAAAGTTACAAAAGAAATGAATTGAGCCGCCACTCGCAGCATTTTCGATTTCATACAGATTTATTACATCAGTGTTATTATTGGGGTGGTTTCAGCATGTATAGCCTGCTTTTTTTTTTTTTTTTTTTTTTTTTTTAAAATCTGATGGACGCCTGGATCATTTGTGACCCTCTCTCTCACAAAATCAGTCTTAAGAACTCGCATTTTGCATGTTTTGACATATATGCATTTATGAAAACTACAGTGTTTGCTGATTACTGTGATATATGACTGTATGCTGTAGTGCAAAAATTGTAAAAGCTGTTCTTAAGTGTTTAAAGTTGTTAAAGCCTCCGGCGGCCATTTTGAGAAAACAGCCTGTGAAGTTTCTGTGTGCAGCATAATTGGGGCCAAGGGCAGACTTTTAAAATCATTTTTTACCTATTTAATGGCATTTTTCATGATAAAGATTTTAACCATACGATACTTTGGTGTATGTAGAATACATTTCTCCCAAAAAGTGAAAATGCCCCAGATTGACCCCCCCACCACATATTATTGCGTGTAGTGCTGATTGGCTCGCTGCGAGTTAAGACTGGTTTCGTGAGAAAGGGTCACATTTTGTATACTGTATAACCTTTGGATTTGCAAAACGAAACAGCCGGCTGGGGACAAAAGACAATATAATAAGATAAGAAAACCATTGACAATGTAAAAATTGATTACAAGAGTGTTATTGGGGGGGGGGGGGGGGGGGGGGTGGGATCATTTTGTAATATACTGCATGCCATTTTAAAAACTCTGCAAATGAAAGAATCAGAGCATGGAATTTTCCTCTTTTTGGCGGATTTCCGCTTAAATGAAGCTGCCATTCCGCCGAATTTCCGCCGAAAACAAAATCGTAAAGTCACTATTCCAATACCGTGTTTCGTGATCTTTATGTGGCGGATATCCCCAAATCGCGTATTGAAAATTGAGCGAGGCGTTAGCTTTAGCTCGCACAGGTCACTTCCGGTCTTCAGTGGAGTCGTAGTCTGGTCAAAATACGGCGAAGAGAAAATACTTAAACGCGGAGACAGAATAGACGTCAGACGATTCTGGAGCCAAGAATATTTGGAGATGGACTTGGCTCGAGAAAAGCGTAAACGACGAGCTCCGCGCTCAGTGTGCCGGGCCTGTGGGCAGGCGTATTGCCGCGAACTGCGCAGAGTTGATATTAACTACGCGGCCGCGTAGCACTTGATGCTCACGTGTCTACAGCGAAACACAAGAAAGCTAAAAGCAGTGCCATTGGAAATATTACTCATGATGGTGAATAAATTTATTACAATGTATTTTTTTCCCAGTAAAGTTTGATGAAATTATGTTGAAAAATCTATATAACCTTTCTCCAGCTCAGTGACCATGGTACATAGTATT
Source organism: Semisulcospira habei (assembly GCA_036245525.1). Classification (NCBI taxonomy): domain Eukaryota; kingdom Metazoa; phylum Mollusca; class Gastropoda; family Semisulcospiridae; genus Semisulcospira; species Semisulcospira habei. The sequence continues at coordinate 51,547,566 of BTPG01000002.1, read as the reverse complement.
AAATAAGAGATAAAAGGAATCCATACTTACAGCTGATTAAGCAGAGATTATTAAAGAAAGTATATATATTATATAATTAAACTCAAATTTTAAAAAAAATGGAAAGACATTCAGATGTATTTTGAATAAGCATTTGGATATAAATATTCTGTTGAATACTTTGTTTTAGTATAACTTTTAAACCTTTGACACAAAAAATGAAAAGTGCACCCCAAAAATAAGAAAAAAAAAGCAAGATTTTTAGGTGGTTAAACTGCTCAGTTTCTCTCTAAAATGCACCAGATTGCACAAATTTTAATGTAAATTTTCAAAAAATTTTCCGGGGGGGGGGGGGGGGGGGGGGGGCGCATGCCCCCGGACCCCCCTAGTGAAAAGGGGTTTTCCTCTTTTTTTTAGTACGAGTAATTCCATGCTCTGAAGAATGGTTGGTTGTACTGCCATACCATTTTGCAAATGAAAGAATGGCTGGTTGTTTGTTGGAGACGAAAGACGTTAAATAAAGGCTGAAGTTTCAAGTGATTTCTTATGTTGTCAGTTAGTTAATTAATGTCGGTGTTCTGTTCTGTCATTTTAACTCGTTCTACCCCAAGATCGGAATCCCCAAATGTTGACGTCGTCTTGAGAAGACTGCGTTGCAGTGCAGGACACGGATCCACCATGATGGTTCAAGGGTGATGCCAGAATAGCTTGGCGCCCATAGGCACCAAGCTATTCTGGCATCACCCTTGAACTATCATGGTGGATCTTTATTTTGCTGTGGTGTGTCTGGGGTAGAATAAGTTAAGCCCAAATGTTGAAGTCGTCTTCAGAAGACTGCGTTGCAGTGCAGGACACAGATCCACCACGATAGTTCAAGGGTGATGCTAGAATAGCTTGGTGCCCATAGGTGCCAAGCTATTCTGGCATCACCCTTGAACTATCGTGGTGGATCTTAAATTTTGCTGGGGTAGAATAAGTTAAGTGTTCGTTTCTTCGTCTGGGTCTTTTTCTATCTTTGATATTTTTCCACACTTTTTGACCCGCATCATAGTCATACTGAGGCTAAATAGCTTCAAATCTGTTCACTGCCATAATTCTATGCAAGCTACATTACAGTACTTACAGATGAGGACATAGACCAATGGCTTTAGTTCAAGGGTGGTGCCACAATAGCTTGGCGCCTAGAGGCACCAAGCTATTCTGGCACTAACCCTTGGACTATTTCAGTTACACTAGTTGCACACACTGGTGTATTCCGAATGATAAGGGTTAATATTCAAAATGCTCTGTTGCTGTTTGTCTGAAACTCCAGAGTACCCCAAAACGCACAAAAAAGGTCCTTTAATTTCCAGAATACATTATGTTGATTCTCACATCAATGCCATGATAAACTGTTTTGCTTCAAAAGGACAAAACGCAGCAATGTTTAAACGATTTCCTCTGTAAAAATCATAATCGAAAGGTTTCGGGCCAGTGTTTATTGAATTTTGCACCATACTATGTAAAGAATGTTAAAGCACACATACACATTTAAGTTGGGAAAAAAAAATTAATGTGAAAAAGAAGTATTCCATGAACTTGACCTTATTACAGACGCCTACTGTTGTGAAGACACCCATTTTGACTGTAATGCCAGTTTCATTTGTGTGAGAGAGACACCCACCCACTTTATTGGCAGAAACCCATTTTTTCGGCATCTAGTGGCTCTGTTTCTAGAAAATGTCTATTTTATTTTAAGTTATAGAGCTTAGTTATAATGTGAGTTCTAAACATTCGCATCAATTCCAGAGCCTTAGAATAAATAGAAATATGGGAACCCATTTTCACATGAAATGCTAGGTAACCCACTCTGATGGTTGCGTCTCCCTGTGTGTGTGTGTGTGTGTGTGTGTGTGTGTGTGTGTGTGTGTGTGTGTGTGTGTGTGCTTTGTCGCGCCGCTATATTGAAACACACCAAGAGATTTTCCGTCTGCCGCCCAACTACTTTGTTTGTCGCGCCGCTGACGTGTCGCGACATATGGAAACACAGGTTTAAATCTGCAATGCCGTCAATCCTTTGCGGATTCATGCTGCATATGGTTTCCCTCTACGCCGTAATTCACTGTTTTAGTAATCTGCAGACTAAATGGACCCATTTATTTTATAAAACTGTACGACAAGCGTTTCATACGTCATATACATGAATGCTGTTGTTAGGAATTTCTCTAGTGGACGCAGGCTGTGTTTTGGAAATCCTTGTAAATCTAACGCGAAAAATCCCCAGCCGTAAAAATAACATGAATACAAAGTGGTTTCAGCACGAAGCATAGATCCCCAGCGAAGGGTATAAGGAATTTGTACTTCCCGCAGTTGGGTGGTGTTTACATTTTCTAGACAGTTTGTAGACGAGTTAAATAAAGAAAGACATTTCACACATATCTTTGTTTACAGTGTACCTCGTTTATAAATAAAGACTACCAACCTTTTACATGTACCCGTTTTTAACCACAGATTATACTAACACGTTCAGATTGGACCTCGCTTTCTGGCAGGGATCTCGCCGATCAGCGATTTGGCATGGGAGAGGTTACTCACAAGGCGTCACTGTACAGGGCGTCATGGGACTATAGTCTAGCAGATTACGCAATGTCTACAGAGGTAAGTCAGTTCGTCAAAAGAGTAATCAGTTTGCAGGCACGAAACGGCAGTACTAATGCTATATGGTTTATGCATAACAACAATATTTGTCTTAGGAAGGAGACATATTTTCTAGAAGTGTTTTTTGAGCGCTGTTTGTTCGCTGAGGGGGAACCAATCCTCGTACACGGCCCGGATCAGTAAGGCGCAAGACATTTTGTGTGCATAACAATGCAAATTTCAATCATAAAAGTTACAAGTTTATTCCAATGAGTAAATTAAAATCATGAGCAAGTAAACATGTGTACATATTTGCGATAAAATAGTTTATAAAGTAATATTTTTAACGCCATAAGCATACTCGCGTCGCTAGTTTCAAAATGGCGGTCAGCGATATGCCTTCAGTTCGAACGAAGTCAATCAGACGCACACGGTTGATGCAGGTTTACTTTGTTCCTGAAGTGAGACAGAGGTTATTTTGGGTTTGAACTTTGAAAAGCATTTTATAAACGTCATATTCTTTATTTTTCCAGGGCTTGAAAGCAGCCTTTCCCATAGAACTCAGTCTTTTGTGGGAGGAAAGCACATTGAAAGTAAACTCGCTTCGTGCATGTTTTGCATTGTGTCTGCCGATCATCTTCAACATTCTGATGCCTTCTTGTCCAGATACAACGTGCATGTTGGTCGTCTGTTTTCTATCTATCTATCTGTCTGTCTGTCTGTCTGTCTGTCTGTCTGTCTGTCTGTCTGTCTGTCTGTCTGTCTGTCTCTCTCTCTCTCTCTCTCTCTCTCTCTCTCTCTCTCTCTCTCTCTCTCTCTCTCTCTCTCTCTCTCTCTCTCTCTAACGATGCCCTGTCACGCTGGTACGAGCTGTTTCTCGCCGTTCTGGATAGACACGCGCCTAAGCGCATCAAACGCGTCAAATATCCTGTTATGCCAAAATGGCTCTCTGGTGAGATAAAACAAGCAATGGAAGTAAGAGATGAATTAAAACGAGACAAGAAATTTACTGAATACAAGAAGCAGCGAAACCATGTCAAATCTCTGGTTCGTAAAGCACAGAGGCAAAATGCAGAACAAATTATTGCCGACGGCAAAGACATCCGTTCAGTCTGGCAAGTAATAAACAATTTCACCAAAGGTAACAGTAAACGATCGCCTAATATTCCGCCCGATCTTACTGCTGATGCATTCAACGCTCACTTTATAACTGTTGCTCAAACTCTGGCGAAGTCAAATACACCTAACCCTGTAAACTACACTTGCTCTCATCAACTACGTCACCATAGTCAACAGAGAGCCTGCGGCCCATTTTTAGTACCGCTTATGACTGTCCTAGATGTAGGCAAATCTATTTCCAGTTTAAAGAACAAATCGTCTTGCGGGCCAGATGGCATTAGTAGTCAGATTTTAAAACTATCTCTCCCCTACGTCGTCGAATCCCTGACCTTTATTTATAATTTATCGATCAGACATAACGTTTTTCCCGACGAGCTGAAAAAAGCGAAGGTAATCCCGCTTCCCAAAAGCAAAGATTTATGCAACCTAAACGAGTACAGGCCCATTTCCATATTATCCTGTATTTCAAAACCGCTCGAGAGACATATCCATACTCATCTTCTAAACTTTCTGGAGCAAAACCATCTGATAACTGCAGCACAATCAGGATTTCGACCTCTACATTCGTGCCAAACTGCCCTCAGTCATTTAATTGATAAATGGCTCTCTGCCATAAATGACAATAAAGTAACAGGTACAATCTTTCTTGACCTGAAAAAAGCTTTTGATCTTGTCAACCACTCTATCCTACTAAAAAAACTACCATTCTATCACATTGACTCAAATACTGTCTCCTTTATATCTGCCTATCTCAGGGACAGAACACAGAAAGTACTGCTAAATGGCAAGTATTCCTCTGATGGTTTAGTAACTTGCGGTGTTCCACAGGGGTCTATTCTAGGGCCCTTATTATTTAATCTTTTTATTAATGATCTGCCACTGTGCATATCTCATTTAGACGCAAACTGCGATCTGTTCGCAGATGACACGACCATACACACATCTGATAAAGATATCACAACCATTAATAAGGTACTCCAACAAAGTCTTGATGAAGTAGCAGGCTGGTGCAGTGATAATCACATGATTATTAGTATTCCAAAGACAAGAGCATGTTAGTTACTACACGCCAGAAACACCAGCATGGCATACCACCTTTAACACTTTCCTTAGATAGACAGCTTGTTGAACAAGTAACTAGGCATCGCTTATTAGGCGTTATAGTGGACAACCAATTAAGCTGGGAGCCGCATACTGACTCAATATGCAAAACAATCTCCAAAAATCTGTTCCTGTTATCAAAACTACGCCATATAGTTAATACTGATATCCGTAAACTCTTTTTCCATGCGCATATCAAAACGCATTGTGACTACAGTTCTACCGTCTGGGATGGATGCAGCGAAGTTCACATGAAAAAAGTTAATTCCTTGTATCGTCGGGGCATTAAGTGAATACTTCCCAGTCCTACTTCGACTGATGAAAAATTAAAATCTCTCAAGTTATTAACATTGAAGAAACATTTTGAATTTAATCGCTGTGTTCTACTGCACAAGATCATGCACGGAAAAGCCCCATCCTATCTAAAAACTCTATTTTCCGACAATAATAGGAAAAACACGAGAAATAGTTCGATCCACCTTCCAAAAATTAGATTAGACATCTGTAAAACCAGTCTGTCTTTTTCAGGCGCTAAAGCGTGGAATATGTTACCTCCACACCTGAAATCAATTTGTAAGATTAGCGTCTTCAAAGATCGCCTCCATAAATATTTACTTCAGAAGTAATAGTATGTTCGGCTCCCTTATGCTACTATTCGTATAGTTAGTGACAAGTTTACTATTACCTAATACTCTTCTACTGTTGCTACAGATTATGTAATAGCTCGACTGTCTGCATTAACATGTCAGGTTCATACCTGTGTATATAATTATATATATATATATTTTAATTTCTATTTTTTCCCCTCTGAGTGGTGGTGGTGGGGGGGGGGGGGGGAGGGGGATGGGTCTTTTTACTTACATATGTTTTATCTTTTGATGTATCGTCTGATGTATTTTTATATGTGTAGAGTAGCAGGACAGTTTGGAAGATAGGCATTGCTATGCCTAAAACTTTTTATCCTGAATAAAAACGTTTCATCATCATCTCTCTCTCTCTCTCTCTCTCTCTCTCTCTCTCTCTCTCTCTCTCTCTCTCTCTCTCTCTCTCTCTCTCTCTCTCTCTCTATCTATCTATCTATCTATCTATCTATCTATCTATCTATCTATCTATCTATCTATCTATCTATCTATCTATCTATCTATCTATCTATCTATCTATCTATCTATCTATCTATCTATCTATCTATCTATCTATCTATCTATCTATCTATCTATCTATCTATCTATCTATCTATCTATCTATCTATCTATCTATCTATCTATCTATCTATCTATCTATCTATCTATCTATCTATCTATCTATCTATCTATCTATCTATCTATCTATCTATCTATCTATCTATCTATCTATCTATCTATCTATCTATCTATCTATCTATCTATCTATCTATCTATCTATCTATCTATCTATCTATCTATCTATCTATCTATCTATCTATCTATCTATCTATCTATCTATCTATATCCCGTAGTCTTGCCGACCGTTGGGGCACCACTGATGACTTGGCAACCAGCTCCCTCCATTCCTCTCTGTTCTCTGCCATTCTCAGCGTATCGCCCAGCTTCAGTCCTGTCCACTCTGAGATATTGTCCTCCCATCTTTTCCTCTGTCTTCCTCTCCTTCGTCCTCCTTGCACAGTGCCTTGCAGGATTGTTTTGGCAAGCCCTGCCGAACGCGTGACATGACCATACCACTTCAGTTTGCGTTTTCTCACAATGGCTAATAAGTCTTCATAGGGCCCGATGACTTGCCTGATTCTGCTTCCCTCTTCCTCGTTTGTGATGTGATCTCTGTATGAGATGCCAAGCAGCCTTCGAAAACATCTCATTTCAGTGGCTTGTATCCTCCTTTCAAGGTCTGCTGTGAGGGTCCATGATGTTGTATAGCTTCATGGTGGACCAAAGGGCTGCATGCCACACCCTGTCAAACGCTTTCTTAAAATCCACAAAGACATGATAGAGGTCCTGCTAGTGCTGGAGATATCTCTCACATAGAACTCTCAGGTTGAAGATCTGCTCAGTTGTGCTGTGCCCTGGTCTGAAGCCTGCCTGTTTCTCAGCTATGATTTCCTCTGCCTGTGGCTTCAGCCTGTTCAGTAGGATCTTTAACATGACTTTGCTTGGGTGGGATATAAGACTGATCGTGCGATAGTTCTGGCATTGATGTAAGTTGCCTTTCTGGGGGAGAGTTATTATAAGTGATTTGGTCCATGATGTGGGCCAATCCCCTGACTGCCAGATCTTATTGCAGATTGTTAGTAAGGCGCGTATCGTGTCTTTTACCCCTTCTTGGACTAGCTCTGCAGGGATGTTGTCTGCTCCTGCTGCCTTCCCTTTTTCAGCGACTTCACTGCAGCTTCTACTTCTTCTCGGAGAATGGGATAGTTGCCATTGTTGGTCACGGGTCGGTTGACAAGTATGCCTGGGTCCCCTGCAGCTCGGTGGTTGTACAAATCTGAGCAGTACTCTGTCCATCTCTTCAGTATGTCTTGGTCTTCCGTAAGACAGTTCCCTTCACTATCTTGAATGATCGAGGAGCGTCCTTGTTTTGCACTGGTCAGGTCGTTCACCAGCTGGTATGCTTTTTTGCTATTATTTTTGTTCAGATTTTCTTCTACGTGTTTACACTGATCTTGAATCCACTTATTCTTTGCCTTTTGCATGCTTTTCTTGATATCCTGGTTAATTTCCCTGTATTGTTTAGCTCCTTCTACCTCTGATTTCTTTTTCTTTAATTCTCGACGCTTGTCACATAGAACAAAGATGTCAGCTGTAACCCAAGGTTTCTTTGCTTGCTGGTGTTTGCCAAGGATCTCACTGGCTGTTTGGGTTACAACAGTGTTAAATGTGTTAATCAGTGTGTCCACGTCAGTGTCTTCTGCACCTCTATCTTTGCCTGAAAGGCTTCCGCTACCTCTGGGTCTTTCAGCTTCTCGAGGTCAAACTTGATTCTGGTGGGACCCTGCTTGTTGACCTTCTTTAGGCGGAGTTCGGAAGGTCATCATCACTAAGTCATGGTCGCTTCTAATGTCTGCTCCTGGAAAACTTATTGTCTTGGCAATGTTCACACTGGTTTGGAAGCGTCTCTTCACCATGATGTAGTCAATTTGGTTATGGTGCTCTCCTTTTGGGCTGTGCCATGTCCACCTCAGTTCTGGATGCTTTGTGCGGGCCAAACGTGTTCATCAGCTTTAGATCATTTGAACTGGCAAATTCCAAAGAAGTACCCAACGGAGAAAGAAACACGCTTAGAAAAGACGGGTACAACACAATTTATTAATATTTCGGGTAAATACCCTTTGTCAAAATAGACAAACAAACAAACATAGAGATTAGCCGCTACTTATCTTCAATGGCAGATAAGTAGCGGCTAATCTCTATGTTTGTTTGTTTGTCTATTTTGACAAAGGGTATTTACCCGAAATATTAATAAATTGTGTTGTACCCGTCTTTTCTAAGCGTGTTTCTTTCTCCGTTGGGTACTTCTTTGCATATTACACGCTTGGCAGTCACCTTTTTGGTCTGGATTGGCAAATTCCAGGAGCCTTAAGCCTCTGTCGTTGGTCTCTGCATTGCAGTAGCGTCCGCATGTGTCTTTCCAGTTTCTAGCAGCATCCTCTCCTAGTTTGGCATTCCAGTCTCCCTGCACCACAAGAATGTCTTTCTTGGGGGTCTGGTCCAGAACTTCTTGCAGTTGGTCATAGCAGTCTTCTATTTCCTCATCGCCATAGTCTGTTGTTGGGGCATAAACTTGTACAATGGTGATATTAAATGGGGTTGCCCTCAAGCGTATGGTGACAAGCCTACTCACTGGCCGACAACTCATGACGGTGTTCACGATGTCTTTGTGGACAAGAAATCCGACACCCTGTTCGTGTTTGTCTTCTCTGCCACTGTAGTACAGTTTGTGGTTTTCCTGGGTTGACATTTCCCCAAGGTTCTTCCATCGTACTTTGCAAAGTCCTAGGATGGTCCAATGGTATCTGTTCATTTCATGTGTCAGTTCCTCTACCTTTCCAGGCGTTCTTAATGTTCTGACGTTCCAAGTGCCAATGCTGATGTTGTTTCTGGCACAGAGTTTTGATGGTGATGGTGATAGTGATGGTGCACCAGTAACACACTTAACACCTCTGCCCTGGCGCAAGACAGAAGGCGCGGTTCTTGTTCCGGGCGACGACCGATCCGGTATGGATTGAGGTAAGGTTGTCATTGCATGAGGTGTGTCTTGGGCAAAAGAACCTGGCGGAGCCCATCCCTCTCCAGGCTGTTAACCACAACCGAAACTCCACATAACTTGTGGCTCGCCTTGGTCCTGGACACGTGGCCGATGAGACCCTCATGGGACTCTTTCGCCGTGAGTGGTGACTTCATCAAGGAAGTTCATACACCCAATCAGGTACCGTGTCAGCACCCTAGCCTTTGGTTATCCAAAACCTAACCTGCAAGGCAGCAGGGGACTCGTGGAGGGCGGGGTCGTCTATGTCCCGTGCAGATGTGAACATCTGCCCACTGCCCACGTGTAGACCTGCTCTTTTTGATTAGTGGAGACGGGATTTTTAACTGGTCAAGCTCGGTCTTATCCGTCTGGTCTTAGGCACAAGCCAGGCAGACTCAAATCCATCTTCGAACCGTTTCTATCTAAATCACCATGTTCAGCTGAACACCTAAATATCGGAATTTTTGTTTTTGCAACTGATTCAACCAATCCGCACTCAAACTGTTTGATCAAGCTTTACCAGGACTGCATGAGACATGAGTTCTGTCTGTCAGATATGATCTAAACCGCGATAAAGCAATTTCACGGATGCCATACACAGATGCCATAGGTTAGGCGCTATAGAAATACTCATTATTATTATTATTATTATTATTTAATTATTTACTGATTTATTATTGATTCATTTATGTATTCACTTACATATTTATTTATTATTTATCCTTTTAAGTATGAATGGAAGGAATTCCTTGGTGCACACGATCACTAGTGGTATGGTGATGGCCACCAAGGAGAGGAAAGAAAGAAAATGAATTGTCAATACACGTACACCTCTCACCTGGTGTGTTCTGTCAGTCTAGCAAATAGCAGTTTCCGACATCTGAGTATTGTAGATGGACGCTGTAGTTGGCGAAACGTAATGTCACGTTGCGTCATGTTACCCTCATTCCACCTGACTCTGTGCACCTAATACTCGACTGAACTATGTATATTGCGCTTCGACTTGAGGGAGCCAATACACACGAACACGGCTGCACTCTGCAGCAAGGCTAAATTCCCTGTTACATTGTGGTAGGCGCGAAAATACCTAATGTTACTCTCAATCCACCCGACTCTATGGACCTAATACCCAGCCGCTGTTTATTGCGGTTCGACTTGGTGGAGCAAATACACAATCACAGCTGCAGCTGCGGCAAGAATACGCAATCTAAATTCCCTATCAGATGGAGACTGGACTGCTATATCGCTTCATTAGTATGGCAACAGTTTAATGTGTCGAATATAGCTGAATATCGCACTTACGCCATCGTCGGCGATGCCACGGACCTGCAGGTGTCCTCAATACCCGAGTCCGCTCAACACGTGCGTGCTCTTACACACGCAAGTGCCTCAGTAACCAACTGAATTGCAGCCTCATCCTCTCAGTTCGTCTCATAAGGCGGTTAGGTCCCATAAACACCAATTTTATAAATTTGTCATAAATGCAATGTCGTAATACACACGCGACTTGACTACCCTGTATCCCGCGATGCAATAACCTACAGACGGGGAGCGGGTTTCGTGGCGAGGGGACTTCAGTAAATACAAGGTGGTGGAGGGGAGGTGGTGGGTAGAAAATTGCATGTAAGCTGTTTGACCGCGGTTCACTGAACAACATCATCATCTGCGTCGTACAGCGGACCAAGGCTATGTACTGGTCTGTGAGCGGAATACTACTGACTATTTTCCAAGTTTTTTGTCCCACTGGCACAACAGTGATCGGGGACTAGCACTTAAGCTTCAGTTAACATCACGCAACATGGTCGGATACTATTGGCTTGGATTTCGAAGATCACACATTATATTCTAGGCCTATCACCAACAACAACCGGTCAAATATATAAAATTCAATATACACATTTTACCTCAAAAACTCACAAACCAGATAGGTGAGGCTAGAGCTGGCAGAATTGTACTCAAACCAAGGGGAATCACAGCGCTGGACAGACAAACAGTTAGATCCCCTGCCCCCGCCTATCAGGCACCCAATCGCCAGCTCACAGAGAAATACGCAGGTATAGAACAAGACGATCATTTCCATCCTCAAAAAGAATGGATCAGGTCTCTTATATAACCCATGTCTTTCTCCGGAACTTAGGAAGTAGGCAGGAGAAACATACATACACAAACATGAAGGTGATATGTAGTCGGGTAAATACCCTGATTTCCCACAGTAGATGCACACTGAGAACATTACACAACAATGTAACGATACAAATTTGCCTCGAGTTATAGATACTCACAAACCAGATAGGTGAGGCTAGCGCTGGCAGAATTGTACTCAAACCAAGGGGAATCACAGCGCTGGACAGACAAACAGTTAGATTCTCCTGCCTACTTCCTAAGTTCCGGAGAAAGAAATTTTACTTCAGAATAATAAAATCAAGGTTAAAATTTCAGGACTACTTGATTAAGAAGGTTAAATAATTAAGATGACCAATTCAATTCTAATTTTTTTTAGCTATCGACGTTAGAGACAAGGCAAGCGAGCCGATGGGCCAGCGATGAGACTAAACAGTGTTTAATATTTACCTAGGCTTTAAAATCTATAACAATCATTACCATAGCACTAGTCAAAACAGCTCTTAGCACTAAAGGTGCGGGTAGTCTCTAGAACAGCGGTTAACTCCAGTCATATTGGGGCGGGGGGGGGGGGGGGGGGGGGGGCGGGGTAAAGTATCAGCAGGGGAGTACCGGTGTAAGGGTACATCACAGCCGCGCGCGGCCGCAACACGGCGCAGCCGGCAACGACTGCAGGCCACACAGGGCAATTGCTTCCGGTGCATGTAGTAACTTTTCCGCCAGAAATAGTTCAAAAAATTTCCTCCCTTTTTGCCATTTTTTTAGGGTGTAAAACTTCAATTGTGTGCCTTTTTTGGCGTTTTGAGCAACAAAAGGCATGACAGGTGGTGTGAAAAAGAGCAAAATCTGGGTAATTTTAGTCGACCTAGTGTGTTCATGGGAGCCTAATTGGGGCATGTGCACGGTTGTATGCAGGCTTGCAGACGACAGTTTTGTCATGGGGTACTTAGTGCATTTGAGTGTTGTGAAAAACGCTAACTCTTAATTTTTTTAAGAATTGCTGAAATAGCTTCTCCTGTGATGTGCTCCGCGTGGATTTTTTGTTTTGGCAGAAAAGTTCTTCGTTCATAGTTTTCTGCTGCAAGAGGCTAACAGATAACAGTGTGTGAAAAGGGGGCGTAACCTAATTGCCCTGTGTGGCCTGCATCGAAAGGCAGCCCGCGCGGTGGGCATGCGCACTCGCGTCAGTACGTACCCTAAGCAGTACGGTCATAGCCGTACGGAACAGAAATATGTTTTACTTTTACTTAGCCTGTATACATCCTAACCAGAGGATTGCAGTCACTGCATGCACCCAACACCGAGAATAAGTCGGGATGGGGGCATTGACAACTAGTTATTTTAATAATAATATTGTTACGAAAAGCGCGACTCCAGTTGTGCGCTTAAATTACTGAGACCAGCCAGGCTAGGGAGCTTCAGTACTGTAATGTCAGTCAGCCGATTTCAGAATAGCCTGAATAGTCGTAACGCCAGAATACACAGCTCTAAAATCCCCACACTCCGCGGCGAAGGCTTCACACTCCAGAATCGCATGGTCGGGGGTGAAGCCTTCGCCGCAGAGGCAGATCGGGTCAGCCAGCGAGTTCGCCAGCTGTTGGTACATATTCTACTGATCGCCCCCACAGCAGAGTTCAATCCCGTCCACGTAGGCTTCACCAATTGCTGACTTGAATTCTGAGGAAGCTGCAGAGGAAGACATCACAGGCAGAGAGCGACGTTGTATCGCCTCGCCGTGCCCGTGCTATAATCCCATGGGATTCCGCCGAATGAACCTAAATAACTGTCTTCGGAAAGCGAAGCAAGGCCACGGATATAAATAGGAACAAGATCAGGATATGAACAGCCAGCCAGAACTGCCTTCAAAAACTTCGCTCACTACCAGCCAGCGTGCTATCACCGCCCTTTGGCCTTCTACCTACAATAGTCTGCCAGCACCAGCCGTCCACCCGGCACTACCACCACTACTCTCCAGCTACCTACAGCTCCCTGCGCCTTCTAGTCTCACTACGCCCGCCTACAGCACTCAGTCTCTTCATCACTCACTCTGCTTGCCTGTTGTCGGTCGGTCACAGCCTGACTGCTCGCCTTCATGAACCTCGCTCACCAGCTACACAGTCTATAACTCAACGGACAGAGAAAAAAAGGTCCCTGAATTCCGGCAAGTATGAGTGCGAGTCGGTTATCATCAAGCTGTCGTGAGAGATATCTGGCACATATCAAACCCACCGCGAGCGTATTTCCTCCCTTCCTTTTTTGCTCCTGCGTCTCCCTGCCTGAAAAGCTTTTTGAGTTTTTCAGTTCACGGATAGTACGACTGTGTCTTCACTTATACCGTGTATACACTATTTAGTTATAACCATTTTTACACTTTATTATCACTAGGCTGTTTTTTTTTTTTTTCTCTCTCTCTTAATAAAGTTTCATTTCATCTCTCTTTCTCTCTCTGAGAATGAGTAGTTGAGCAAGGACAAACACGAAAAGAGGCCTGTGCGCCTATTGTTTCCCAAAAAAATGCGGTTTACCCGTACGATCTTGGCATCCTGTCTCGGAAGACAATGGAGTATATGCGCTTGCTGGGTCAGTCACTGGAGTGACCTCTCCAGGGCGCAAGCCTGGGCGAAGTGTATGGAGATCCTGGGGTGCCCAGTCGTCAAGATCCCCCTCTCGGCCTCGCTGATGTATCCAAAGGAATGCAAAGCAGTACGTTTGGCACCAGTTTGGCTGCAGGAGCTGCCAGAACAGTGCGTGAATACAAGCAGCTGTCTCTCTGTCCGTTGAGTAAAGGACTGTACAAGCCAGCTTACCTCGGCTCCACCTGCCTTCCACCTACAACAGCCTGCCAGCACCAGCCGTCCACCCGGCACTACCACCACTACTCTTCAGCTACCTACAGCTCCCTGCGCCTTCTAGTCTCACTACGCCCGCCTACTACTAATCACCCTACCATCGCCGCCGCTGTACCGCCACTACCAACACCATCGGCAACTGCTTTGGGTCGGCCTCTAAATTTCAAAAAAAGAAAGCGAAATTTCAGAGAAGGTATACGCAGCTTGAGTCCGGCTTACTATAGAGCAAATTTTAAAAATGACTAGCCTTATTTTCAGCCTAAATACCAAGTAGTTCGTAGTTCAGAAATCCGCCACAGTCACCTTTGGTACTGTGCGGATACTAGCTTTAAAAATAAACAGCGCCGAACTGGGTCAGCGTTGCTCACCCCGTCGGCGCGACATAGGGTAGCCTAGTCTCCCTGCCCATAATAACTTCAAAAACTCTAGCCATCTTTGCTGGCACTAAATTGGATAGCTAGGCTAGGAACCTGCTGCAGTCACCTTTTCGTGCCGCGCAGGAATTACCGCAGTAAATAAAATCGCGCCGAACTGGGTCAGCATCGCTCACCCGGTCGGCGCAGCATAGATAGCCTAGCCTCCCAGCCCAGTCTATCACATCATACTTTAAGCAGCGATAGTATTGCCCAGCGGCGCGGCCACCTTTGGCCACGCCACTTCGGCGCAAACCTAAAAATAGTAATGGAAGATTTATTTGGGACAATTTCATCGTCCCCCTCCCAGGAAAATTCCTCTGACGGAAAATCCTCAAAACGAAGCCGATCTCCTTTGCGAGTGAAGCCACAAAAAACCTTAAAAAAACAGCGACACAGGAAACGGAGACTTACCGCTACGCCTCCTGGTCCACAAAGTAAAACAAATACCAGTCTATCCAGCCCGCCAGGACATGCCCTATTTAGTGACCTTGTATCACCAATAACTAAACTTCCGGAGATAAATCTGAGCCCAGTGTGTGCTACGCACCAAAATAACGTGACATCGACTAGCCAGAAATATGAATCTCCATCTAAATTAAACCAGGCCTTTGCCCCCGACAACTCCTCCACCAGTTTGCCCGGCCCCCTAGTGGAGGAGGGCCTGGTGGAGGACGAGGAAGAGGCAAAAGACAAATTCGAGTCGGTCTGCAAAAATAGAAATCGTAGACACCGAAAAAAGTATACAACCAGGGAGAGATCCGATGGGAACACAGCCGAACCAATCACGGAGGAGTGGTGCAGGTTCCCGGTCCGTCTTAGGGACTTGGGGAAGGGCGCCACTCTCATCCATAGACATGGAACGCAGCAGCCGCATATTTGCCAGGCTGCCGGCGTGTCCCCATCGGAGATCGGCTCCATTTTAAATGTCGGCGAACTACACTCATATGCTGGTCTATAAAACTGTCTATAAACATCACAGGAAAATCTATCCAGTAAAAGAAATGCACTTACTTGTAGCACTATGTTACACTAACACATATCACTCATTGAAAATACAAACAAAAGTACTGATTTTGAAAGCACAGTAAAGCTTTAAAGCCAGCACACATGTAGCACTCTATCATCTATCTATCTATCTATCTATCTATCTATCTATCTATCTATCTATCTATCTATCTATCTATCTATCTATCTATCTATCTATCTATCTATCTATCTATCTATCTATCTATCTATCTTATCTTATCTTATCTTATCTTATCTTATCTTATCTTATCTTATCTTATCTTATCTTATCTTATCTTATCTTATCTTATCTTATCTTATCTATCCTTGCCGACCGTTCAGTGGGGCGGCACCACTGATGACTTGGCAACCAGCTTCCTCCGTTCCTCTCTGTTCTCTGCCATTCTTAGCGTATCGCCCAGCCTCAGTCCTGTCCACTCTGAGATATTGTCCTCCCATCTTTTCCTCTGTCTTCCTCTCTTTCGTCCTCCTTGCACAGTGCCTTGCAGGATTGTTTTGGCAAGCCCTGCTGAACGCGTGACATGCCCATACCGCTTCAGTTTGCGCTTTCCCTATAGGCTAATAGGTCTTCATAGGGCCCGATGGTTTGCCTGATTCTGCTTTCCACTTCCTCGTTCGTGATGTGATCTCTGTATGAAATGCCAAGCAGCCTTTGAAAACATCTCATTTCAGTGGCTTGTATCCTCCTTTCAATGCCTCTGCTGTGAGGGTCCATGACTCGCAGGCATACAAAAACACTGAGATGACTAAGGAACGCATCAGTCTGACCTAGGAGCAGAGCGTGATGTTTCTGTCCTTCCATAGGGTCTCAGTCTTGTCAGTGCTGTTGTTGTCTGCGCAATCCTGAACAGTATTTCTGCGGGTTTTGATCCCTCATCTGTCACAATGGCTCCTAAGTATTTGAATTTTTTTAAACTGTTTCCAGTTTTTGGCTTCCAACCATGACGTCAGTGACAATGCCACTGGTGTTATTTCAGTGTCATCAGTTTGGTCTTCTCTGCACTGATTTCCATCCCATACTCAATGGCTGTACTGTCCAGCTTTTCCACCAGCTGAGCTAGCTCCTTCTCTGTTCCTGGAAGGCCATCAATGTCGTCCGCAAAGCGCAAGTTCGTGATTGTTCTGCCTCCAATACTGACAGTTCCTTAAATGATCTTTCAGAGCGTCTCTTACGTGGCACTCTGCCCACATAAAATAGTAAGTGTAAATAAGGCCTACTATCAGGCGGTACCAGATGCCCATCGGAATGCGCTGTAACTAGGTCACCTCGCCACCTGATAAGCTAGCGCGGCACTCCTTAACTAAATGGGTGTGTTTGCAGAAGAACTGAACAGCCGTGACCCACTTAGATCATGACCGCCCGACTGTCCCAACAAACATTTTCTGTTGTCCGTACGACGTTAAGACGGGTTTCTTTTCTTTTTTTTTTTTTTTTTTTTTTTTTTCTTTTTTGCGCCCTGAGCATGCTGCTAGCATGGAGTGGATGCGCATTACAAGTGGACACCACCATCATCATCATCAGTCAAATAAAGCCTCAATGAATGGGCAACGATAGCTGACGTCGTAGCTATTCAAAACGACCTCAGGTCGTCTGCATAATTATAGTTATATCCTTTGAGAACAGTACACTTCTCGCCTTTGAACTGAAGCAGATGACGCGGCCAGCAAGGCAGTGCTAGACTGAATTCAGAATGCCAAGCAGACGACAAGGTGTGAAAAAATCGTGCAGTCAGATTTTATTCAAGCTTGTCGGCATATACAAATGGATGTGCTTAATTGAAAAGCAGCTTAATAGTACTCAATCTAAGGTCGCCAGCAGAACGTCGGTGTCCATTTACGAGTAATTTGCATGCTCATAAAATGCATGGGTTGTAGCTAATAAGGAGGTCACAGCACATGATCAGCACTGATGCAGATACACAACTATACACGCCTTCAACCATGTATTGTGGACATTTGGCAGTGTATTGGCTCTGCAGATAGATCCATACACACAATGTCAGCAGTATCTGTTGCAAACAGTTTCCCGACTATGATGGAAAGCTTAATCTAAAGAACTCCCGCTTTAACTCATTCGAGACGTGCCGCCTCCGCCGGATACGCGGCATTCTTGTCGATTCTGTGCGTAAGATTTCTTAGAAAATGCATGATTATGGCCCTCTTCTCGCTAACATAACGTTGCATGGCTGTTTCTGTGGCATTCGGGGTTTTGATGATTTCTGTTGTTATGTTTAATATTTTTCATAATTCTTACCGCCCCTGGACTTGAGCGCCGAAAGCTGCGTAGAAATGTCACTGGTGTTTGTGGCCAAGTTGTCCACACGGCTGCTTAGCTTGGCTGTTTCTGCTGTTAGTTGTGACGCCATTGACTGCATCTGGGATTTCAGTCCGTCATTGTCTGACGTCAGTTTTTCTGTCTGTGTCTTCAGTTTTTTGTTGTCTGAACTCAGTTGTTCTGTCTGTGTCTTCAGTTTTTCGTTGTCTGAAGTCAGTTTTTCTGTCTGGGTCTTCAGGTTTTCGTTGTCTGAGGCAATCCTTTTATTGTCCGACGTGAGTTTTTCGGTCCGTGTTAGAAGCATGTCTGTGATTTCTGCCAAGCGGACCACCTCTGCCGTCAGATCCCTCTGCCGATCCAGTTCACGGTCCAGCTTTTCGTCCTTGACTTGCAAACCCTGCAGCCCACCCTCCAGCAGCGTCAGTCGGATTTGAACCTCGTCCACGTGGATGTAGGCCCCGCGCATCAGGCTTAAAATGTTCGGAATGCACCTGGCAAGGACAGTACAGAGTTAGAGATACATGGACAGGAAAAGGAAAAACATCGACCTCATGGCTCACGTGCACAGACGACATCAAGGACAGATACTTCCATCTTGACATTTCAGAAACCATTCACTTTACAATGTCATTACAACACAATATTACACGCTACGTATGCACTATGTGTACCATGATAGTCGCACCAGAAAGGGGGGAGGGAGGAAAGGGGGTTTGGGGCCCCTACGACATGGCCAGAAATCTGAACATATAAAGGCACAGTATATAGCGATATCCTCGGACCATGTAAAAGTAGACATGAGGAATACTTCCTCCGGACCCAGCTGCTGTTGTTCAGCAGAACTCTTGTTTACAAGCACAGAAGATGCAAAGGACCATTACTCTGCGAAGAACAGGCCACTACTTTGCTTTGTGTAATGGAAGATGACGCCCCAGCTCGGCAGTATGTGGCGTTCTGATCCCAACTTGCTCCATTTCCTTTCTATCTGACCCCCCCCCCCCACCCCCACTCCCCTACAAATCCCCAGCAACAGCCCTCTGTTTTGATTTTCTGTGAGGATTGGGCGTTACTTACGCCATTGTGAACAGAAAAAAACATGTTGCAAAACCTCAAATAACGACACAGGTTGTAGTCGGGCATTATTAAACATTTAGGCTGGATGTTTAGTGAGGGACACACACACACACACACACACACACACACACACACACACACACACACACACACACACACACACACACACACACACACACACACACACACACACACACACACACCTGGCGGCTACTGAGGGGTCTTTAAGGTGGCAGTAGTACCCCCCGCCCTGTGTGGGGTGAGGCAGGTTGAGGCGAAACGTCCCGTTAATATAGGCGGTGCTGGCCACAGTATGGTCAGATGGTGTCTGCAATCAAACAATCGGTCAACCCATCCATCCATCCATCCATCCATCCATCCATCTATCCATCCATCCATCCATCCATCTATCCATCCATCCATCCATCCATCCATCCATCCATCCATCCATCCATCCATCCATCCATCCATCCATCATCCGTCCGTCCGTCCGTCCATCCATCCATCCATCCATCCATCCATCCATCCATCCATCCATCCATCCATCCATCCATCCATCCATCCATCACTACAGTCAATCAATCCGTCAATTATTAATCTCAATCAATCAACAAATCAGTCAGTCAATCAGCCAATCAATCAATAAGTCGATCGATCGATCGATCAATAAATCAATCAATCTTCCAGTTAACCTTACTCTATCACAGCTCACACACGCACTCACTCGCTAAAGCAAGCGAGCAAGCAAGCACACTAGCAGGTTGGTTGTCAATATCGGTTTTTTTGTCGCACGACAAAAACCGCTACCAACAGCCAAAGGGTTAAAAAAAAAGTTCAGACGGATTCTGGCTGTTGTACCGCACCAACAGTCACACACAACAAGAAACCCTGACCACACTGCGCACGGCGCTTACTTTCCACACGACGGAGACTGGTCTACTGCCCAGAGACAAGAAGTGTCCACACTTAAGCTGTATGTGCAGACGGCCGGTAACGTCATCCAACACGGGCTCAGGATGGACACTTGCCACCATCTGACCGTCCACTAGCACTGGCGCGTCTGCAACGTAACAGATTGGAAGAGGTGATCCTTACTGGCGTGTCTGCAGCGTAACAGATATAACAAGAGGTGACCCTCCGCTAGCACTGCCGTGGCTGCAACGTAACAGGGGTCGAATACAATAATGTAAGTTAGTTGCTCCACTTTCATTCTGCATCGTAATTTTATTGAAGAACAGAGAGAGGGGAGTTGTGGGTGTTTTTCGACAATTTATATCTATCCCAAATTTCCGGGATTTTGAGACCACAAATTTCCACGCCTTTCCGCCGCCCAATTTTTTCAGAGCCTCGGCATGTTTGTCTAAATTTCCGTCCGCTACTGAACACGCCACTGCATTATTATTTGAACAATCACCATTTTATGTACCTCTCAGCAGAGTAATACCAACAGGGGGTTAACACATGAGCTAATTAACCCATCGGTTATGTAAGTGTGTTCATTCTACAATGCGTAGTTTATTGATTACTTAGTCAATTACAGGTATTTCTGATAGCACAGACAAAAGGGATGTAACTTTTGGTTATAAAGCAAAACGACATACACAGTTACTTCCCTTAGACATGACACGCACTCACCGCCGACGGCTCCTGGCAACAGTCACGTGTTAGTAGAGTAATACCAACAGGGGGTTAAAAAATGAGTAATTAAAACCATCGGGTGATGTAAGTGTGTTCATTCTGAAATGCGTTGTTTAAGATTACTTAGAAATTACAGGTATTTTTGATGCACAGACAAAAAGGGAGGTAACTTTTGGTTATAAAAGCAAAACGACCTACACAGTACTTCCCTTAGACCTGACACGCACTCCACGCGACGGTCCTGGCAACTAGTCAGCGACGTGTTAAGTTTGTAAACACCAAGCGGGTTCGACGTTTCTTTCTGAATTATGCGGCTTTGTAGGAAGACGGGGACGTGTTTTGAGGCTCTGACTTGATTCTCAGAGGTGATATTATGTGGTCGATAAATCTGAGAATATATACGACGG
>BTPG01000002.1:51455939-51523618 GCA_036245525.1 Semisulcospira habei | reverse complement strand
AAAACACTATTGCTATATGCACTTGATAACAAATTATTTAAGTTACCTACAAATACTTGATAACAAATTTTCCAAAGTCAATTATAACTGACAAATAACTTTACAGGTAACCTTTTAAGAACCTATAATTAGTTATTAAGTGACTTAAGTCAAGAACTTATAAGAACTTAAACACAACAAATTGTAAGTTCTTGACTCAAGTCACAACTTAAGTCACAACTTACTCGGACAGATTTGACAAGATACAAGGACAATGAAAAAACTTTTTTTTAGTAATAGTCAGGTGGTGGTGGTGGTGCTGATGGGGTTAAATAGTTAGGTGGCATGTCATTTTTCTGTGAAGTGTATGTCATTAATAAACGATTACCAAATCTGATTTTTATTTGTTTGAAAGATTGTGTAGTTTTTCTGTGGTTTCCTGAACACCGATCTGTTTTCCCATCTCTAAAAAACTAGCCTTCAGTTCTTCAACATTCACAGGAGTCTGACTACGCATTTTATTCTGTATTTCAGATTTTTGTTTCTTGTAATTATTTAAATCATCCTGGACCCGCTTAAATTCTTCGTCATCAATAAAATTATCGTTTAATGCCTTACTGATAATAAGTTTCATACTGCTCAGCTTTGCACCAGCAAGCGTACTCAATGCTTCATGTTTCTGTAATTTCGTGTGAAACCTCTTGTTTAAGGCCTCCAAACCAAAGCATGCTAGGCATGTAGCAACGCTAACTGCCTCAACTGCTATTCCAGCCAAACTTCCAATTCCTGTGGCGAACAGAACGATACCCCCTACAGAACATGAAGCTGAAACTGCGCCAATAGCCATAGAAGTGTTTTGAACAGAATTAAATACTGACTTATACCGTCTTTTGCACCGTGAATATTTCGCTTCTTCTCCTTCCAAATATTTCAAAGCTTCTGTAATATTATTTAATCTGAATGCATCTGCCTATAATGTTTTATCTGAAGCAATTGGCACAGCTGTCACCTGTGTATCAGGCGCAAGTGTTGTTTTAGTCATCACATTTGTTTCAGTCGGCTCAAGCGTCGGTAGTTGCGGATAGAAGTTTACCATTTTTTTTATTGACAAATATTTTTTTTATTTAATCAGCAATTACATTTTGCAACTCTTCAAAAGTATACAATTTGCTGGCATAATAAAATGCAACAAGATCAATGTGTTCAAGGTTTATGTAAGTTAGACGAACAAAAGTTGTTTTGTCAACCACCACCTTGACAGCTGGAATACTGCTCGAAACATTAATAACATCATTATTTTTTGTAATAGCAATAAAGACCTTTGATGATTCTGTTACTGTTTCATTCCATGTAAGTTTAATTCCTTGTGCAATTTGAGCCTCTTTCGCAGAAGCTACAGATTTCATGATAATTTCAAATACTATTGTCGCTTCTCTAGCCACGACTAAGCTTGCTGGCATAAACACAACAGAAGTATCTGATCTACCCTTTCTAGTTGTAAGAAGATACCGCCGTCTCTCATAATTTTCAACTTTCAGTTTTTCTCTGCTATTGTTGTCTGGGGCAAAACTTGGAACAAGGCTTACAATAAGCGGCCCAGAATTAACAACCTTCCTAAACACTAAGGCGCCTTCATCATCAGTGTATACATAAGGACTAATAAATTCCAACTTTATGTCCCAGTCAATTGTGGGTGGTGGAACAGGCACAGGTGAAACGACCCACTTACTACCTACATGTATTAAGTTGTAGGGCACATTATTTACAGGTGGAGTAGGTACAGTAACATCACGCAGCTGACCAAGTTTAGGAATCTGTCTTTCACCGTCTTTCATGTCGACAATTACTTTCCTCTTGTACATGCCATTTGAATCAAGTTCAAAACCATATATTTCTCCAACATCCCCTTCCTTCTCAAAATCCTGTACATCAGCCAAATCTTTCAACTCTGTTACTGGACATGCAACTGGTATGATTCTCGGCTTTGGACCACCACTCATTTTTTATAAACAAAAATAAAATTATTTAATTTCCAACACAACACTAAAATCATGCATAAGAACTGGTTTGTCATCCTGATTAGTTACAGATATACTCAGTGACTCAAAGAAACTAGAACCTAATTTCTTAAACTGCAAATTAGGAAATCTAACAACCACACTTTCACAATAGGGTGCAGTTCCAGTTGGTAAGCATCTCAACAAAGTTGAAGGCTTTCCATTGTGTACATTCTCAGATGTGTTTAGTTCTTTCAAATAAACATTTAGCACTGTGTGTACTGACAAATTGACAGGGCGTTTTCCAGTTATTTTAAGTTTTTTGGTCTTCATTGTTATAATACCAGACATAGCTTCATCTAAATCTTCTGATCTCCACCAATCTTCGTCAATATAAAATCCAAGTAAATATGCAAATCTATCTGAAATTTTTAACCAATCTTGTTTCAGAAATTCTAATGTAACAAGTAGGTTAGCTGGATTTAAAGTTGCTTTAATTTTAAATTTACTTTGAAACCATTCAGCTATAGTACAAAAGTCATAATACCCAGGTGGTATAGCTTCAGTCTTACCATCAAAAATTACTTTATTATATATATCATCTGTTACATTAAACCATTTTACTGTATAGAACATTTCATGGATAGCTGCAGCCTTGCTACCATCACGATTATCAATCCCATTAGTTAACCACACTGGTTTGCTTGTGTCAAGATTTGTTAAGGTAATAAACATTTTTATTATCTCATATAAAAAAGGATGGAATTTAAATCACCAACCATTACCACTACAAACGCATTTCAATTTAATGTGGATGCCAAATATAATGTTGCACCTACTTATGAACAGAAAATAATTCAACTAAATCAGCTTGACATAGCTGTATCAGAACAAGATTTATTTCAAGTGAAAGTACCGAATCCATTTGACCATTACCTAAACCCTCCAATAACAGATGACTCAACTGCAAGAAAGTGGTCCTCAAGTCCACTACAGATGTTTCAAAACCAACTCAACTTTGCCATACTATGTTCAACTACTGGCTGTGGTGTTTCTTTTACAGACCATTTGAATCACTCAAACAAACTGATTAGATCTGTGTATCGTTTCCATGTTTATTACCAGCTTAGACATATTCTGTCAGAACTTCATACACCACTGCCAACTGAATCCAGTTTCAACAGGTATAACAACCCCATGGATATGAAAGCATTTGAACGCATCTGTAATGAATTTAACATCAGCCCCAAGTATGACTTTACACAAAAACTTGATGATCACAACGGCATGGGTACATTGTATAATGCTATGAGCCACAGACAATACCCTCAAGATTATTACCCTGGTTACACTTCATTCTCATCAAAATCACGTCTGGTTAGGATCAATAGAGCAGAAACAGTCTAACGCCTGGACCACATTTATTTTAGATAAATCTGACGGGTTTACTCAAGCGGGAGTCGAGCGCGTCAATGAGTCTATCAGAACATATGTCTGGTGTATACTAGGAGCACAATCATTAACAAAATCAAACATTTTGAATGGAAGTGGAAAATTTGAAGCACAAAAACAGTTTCTTGCAAATCTTGAAGATTCAATTAATTCATCAGTTGATCTCCCATCTAGCATACAGCGCTACCAAGACGTTCTCAGATATGCCAGATCAAAAGTTGACTTTGTAGTTGGCATCGGGTTATACATGTTACCATCTGACCTTCAACTCCAAATGGGGACAATAACAAATTATAATAATGAAATCATTGTTGCAGGTGTTGGTCAAAAACTCGGTCTCAATCAATCTGTAAACTTAGGAGCAACAACCACACACGTACAGCCGTTAAAATCATTACAGATGGTAACACCCCCGGCCCCGGCCCCGGCCCCAGCCCCATCACCGGCACCCATACAACCAGTACAGTCAACACCAACCCCTGACACTCATGAGTCAGAGAGAACTGCATTGGTAATAGGCCTCACTGGATTAGGGGTTTTACTTCTTTATCTGTTTCATTAAATAACCCACCATCAACCCTCCTACTGTAACCAAAAAGACCCACACATGTTCTGCCATAAACCCTACTGCCTTTGCCGCTGTACTAATCAGCCAACTGACAACAGTGCCTATAATGCCAGGCAAAGCGTCCACTGCTTTCAGAGCCAATTTCTTAAGCAGGTCTGATATGTGTGACAGTTGTTTCTTTACCCATGACTGTAAATCTTTTGGGTCTGTTGGAGCCGGTGGGGTTGGTGGTGCTGGAGGCAGTGGTCCACCACCACCACTGCCGGAGACAGCCAGCACTACAGTACTGATAATAAATCCCAGAGCTGTAATTAAACTAGCAATTGTGATACCCTGTTCTCTGAAAAGTGTTTTTAGTCTCTCAGCCAGAGTAGTGTCTTCATGAAGTATTTTCTGAATAGTTTCTCTAATTCTGTTGACCTGTGATTTCAGTTTTTGTCTTCCAATACTAATTGTTTCTAACCGTCCTGATCTTTCTATCTGCAAATCATTTAATCTGTGTTGTATTCTTTGTTTTATTTCTGTGTCAAGATTTCCATTGTCTGCTGTAGCCAGTTTCTCTTTTTCACGTTCTATGTGTTTATCAAGCTCTCCCAGTTTGGCAAGATTATTAACCATCTCACCTCTTATTGTCTGCAGTGATTTATCCAATCCCATAATCTCCCTCATTGTCAAAGGTGGATCATCTATTGTTTTCAAAGCGTCATTTATTTGCCCTTCAGTAAATGAGGTTTCTTGTATCACAGTGTTTGCTATTTCTGGTAGGCTTGTTACTGGTGCCATTTCAATCTCTTGCTCTGTTGGCAACTTTGTTTGCGTGTCGTGAAGCGCACTAACCAGTCTTGGGGGAACGGGAGACCCTCCAATTCCAAGGTACCTTGCCAACCCAGAGTTACCACCGACTTCACCTTTAATTGTACTTAAAGCTCTAAACTTAGAAGAATTGTTTTTATGTGTTAGATATATTTTCCCTCTGTCTGTATTTACAAATAAATGTCCTTTTTCGTATTCAAACTGGTTAGGATCCAAGACATCTGGGCGCGCTCCAACACTGTCATAAAATGAGTTTACTTTGTCTTTTAGCAGTTCGTGATGCATACTAGAACTAGTTACCATTCCAGTCATATCTGTGATACTGGTATCTGAGACATGCATGTCATCCATTTCAAAATCTTCATGATTAAATCCTCCTGCTGCCATTGTTTTATTAATTTATTATTTTTTATTATGCATAATAAAAATGACACAGTCTTACGGATCAAAGTTAGACCCATACAGAAAACTACGTGAGCCTCTGGGTGTTAAGGGCATAAGACAATCAATCATCATCACGAACAATCCAAGTACCATAGACCAGAATCAAACACTTACAGTCAAGTTTCCAAACCTAGGTCCCAGTGACGTTATTGTTCCTGGCACTGCACGCCTAGCATTTAATATTGAACTATCATCAGACGCAGATGTAAACAGAACACTGGTTGACAATCTTGGCAGAGCAATTGTTAGGACTATTAAAGTAAAACTTGAAGGACAGGAAGTGTTTAGTCTTGACGACTCAGATGTATTTTACTGTTACAAAGATCTTTGGCTCACAAGAGAAGAACGAGAGGATCGTATTTACCAAGGTATACAGTCTGATAATGTTGGTAAACTTCGAATCAATGCAGCAGATAAGGTAACTACTGGGGTACCAAAGGAAGTTATATTAGCAGAAACATATGGAACCAGATTTTACATTCCACTTGAGTTTGAAATCCTCACAGCTCATTTGCCTTATTATCAAGGGGCACTGAATGACCGTCTGAGCTTTGAACTAACTTTCAATGACTACTCCAAAGTTATTAAATCATCTGCCACAGATGCAACATACAAGATCTCTAACATTTCCTTGGAATATGAAATTGTCACACATATTGAACTAGCCAGACTCATACAAAATCAGTACCAGTCAAGACTTCCAATTTATTATGACAGGGTGATTAGACATAGTTTAATTCCCAAAGACAAGAGTGACCCAATGTGGAACTTAAACTTAAACACACCAGCCAGGTCACTGAAAGGTATTCTTATGTTGTTTGTTGAACCGGTGAGTCCATACAAAAGAGATTCAGAAAAATTCTACAATCCTAAGATTACACATTTGTCCTGTACAATCGAAGGCCGCCCTAATCAAGTGTACGCTTCAGGAATGTTACCTTATCAACACTATGACGAAACCACAAAGTATTTTGCAGGAGGAAGGATTAGAGATAAACCTGCAAACATTGCGTGCAAAGATCTACATCTGTATGATGTTAGGATCGGACAATACCTTACAAACAAGTATGCACTGTGGCTAGACCTTCGTAGTACAGATGACGATTATCTTCATGGGTCAGGACGAACTGTCGAGAACGGTAGTGATGGGATTACAATTCAGATACAAAAGAAGGTTGAAACTGCTGCAGCCATTAACATATATTTGTACCTGATATATGACGCACAACTCAATATTGAAGAAAGCAGACTAAGTGGACACATATATTAAAATTATATTGTGTATTAAAATGAACCTGAGCTTAATGACACTCGACCCACACTGTGGATTATTTTGTGGCGCCACAGGGTGTGGGAAAACTGAATTTGTACTTAACCTCTTACAAACAAGATACATCCACCATTTTGAAAACATTGTCATATTTTGTCCTACAATCAAACACAACAAAGCTTATCACAACCGTTTATTCATTTGGACTGACAGCAACATTTACTTAGTTGACCCTGAGAAAAAACTGAATGACTACCTACAATATTTTTACAAGCAATTTGAAGGACAGCCAACATTGTTTATTGTTGATGACTGCTCAGCAGAGAAAGACATTGTCAAGAAGAGAAACACTCTAGCAGAACTTGCCTTCAGTGGCAGACATGCAAATGTTAGTGTATGGATTCTCACTCAGAAATATAATGCTGTACTGAAAGATTTTCGAGAACAGTTAAAGTTTATCTGTTTGTTTTACTGCAAGGATCGTGACAGCTTTGAAGACTGTCTCAGAGAAAATGATGTCATCCCAAATAAGCATGAACGTGATGATGTAAAAAATAAACTGAAATCAACTAAGCATCTAAAGCTCATTTTAAAGACATATCAGCCCACAGGGTATGGGTTAGTAAATTGATGTAAATTAATTTATTCTTTTGTTTGTCCAATAAAAATGACAGACGGACAAATCATACAGGTGCTTGATCTCACACACCTTTTCAAAGATGTTATGCACTTTACTGATTTAATATCACCCAAACAGACTTACATAAGCCTTTCAGCACCATCAGAAATATATGTTACATATAGTGTGACTTTGGATTATGTCGATGAGCATCCAAATGTGGAGTGCATGACAGTTGATTTAAAGACACCTACTTTTAAAGTTGATGATACCAACTATGGCTGGTTAGGGGAACTTTGTTATAGCATATTTAAGCAACTACGTAAACTAAATGTTCATATTAACAGTGTTACAGTTAATAAAGTGATATTACACAAGGTGAGCCAGCGGTAATATTTTTTCATTTATTATTTTGTCGGTCAAATAAAAATGACGGACAATGTTCAAAACCCTGGCCCATCAAACCCTGGCCCATCAGGCCTACGTAACGTGTTTCACACAACAGAGTTGCCTATATCCAATACTAATAATGTCTATGAATCAATAGAAAACTCTTTTTCTGTCATACAAGATAATCTTCTTACAGGCAGTGTTAAGATTCAAATTGTTGCAAAAATAGAATTCACTAGAGTAGACGGTGAGGTGATTGTATCGTATATATCAACAAGACAACACACAGTTAACACAAGAAGGGAATTAGAAAACGTGTTTAGAGACAGACTATTACCTGACTTTCTACAAGCAATTGACAGTGCAAAAATGAAGGGGTCTGGCTGGCATGAAGGACATGTACATGAATTACAACTAAAGCAGTCTAGGTATCATCCTATATTAGGTAAAGCATGGTTGCCACTGCCAACAGAGGTTGCAAACAAAAAGGCTGTTGTTAACATACAGAACAATGACAACTATTGTTTCATGTGGTGTGTGCTTGCTAAACTACACTTTGTAAAATCAAAACCAGAACGTGTATCTAACTACACCAAATTTGTAAACGAACTCGATTTTAGTGGCATTGAGTTTCCTGTTAAAATAGAGGACATAGACTTGTTTGAAAAACTAAATCCTGGTATATCTGTAAATGTGTATGTGTGGGATAATGAGTCTGTTGATAAGTTACAGCCAATTAGAGTGTCCCCAATTGCCCCAACCTATGGGCAGTCAGAAGATAAGCATGTTGACATGTTACTAATAAGCTCTGGTGATAACTTTCACTACACAATTATCAGAAATATGTCACGTCTAATTCATGGACATACAACAAAACACAATGGTAAACAAGAAGTTTGTAAAAGATGTTTACAAAGATTCTCCTCTATTTCAGTAGCGCACAAACACGTTCTACACTGCAGGTCAGCTGATGACATACAAACTGTACTTAAGTACCCAGATCCTGGTAGTCAAGTGTATTTTAAAAACTATGGGAATCAACAAAAGTTGCCGTTTGTAGTGTACGCAGATTTCGAATCACTGGTTGTTCCGTATGAAGGTCCTGTTCCAGAGTCATTACCAAAGACTATAAAGTTGAGTGACCAAGTGGTGTGTTCTTTCGGATACATTATTGTTAGGTCAGACGGTCTTCATTCAGAACCTGTTATCTACAGGGGTGAAAATGCAGCTTGTCTGTTTTTAACAGAAATGAGACACCTGTATAGTCAGGTAGTACAATATCTCACAACATGCCAGATGCCTTTGGTGATGACAGAAGAAGACAAACTAAAATTTGATACAGCTGAGACGTGTTGGATTTGTGAACAACCTTTAGGGGGTGATAAAGTTCGTGACCACGATCACATAACTGGACGTTACAGAGGTGCTGCACATAACAATTGTAACTTATTATTAAAAATAGATCCTAAGACATACAAGTTACCAATCTTTTTCCACAATCTCAAAGGATATGATTCACACATTATCATGCAGGCTGTAGATGAGTCATACAAAAACATAAGTTGTATTGCCCAGACAACTGAAAAATACTTGACTTTTAGGTTAGACAAATTAGCATTTTATGACTCCATGCAACATTTGTCTTTAGGATTGGCTAGTCTGGCAGATGGACTGACTGAGTATCCAATAACGAGTAAATATTTTGAGCCAGACTTGATTAAGAAAGGTGTTTATCCATATGAGTACATTGATCACTGGGTTGTGTTTGAAGAAACAAGACTGCCACCAAAAGAGAAATTTTATTCTACACTAACTGGAAAAGGTATTTCTGACTCTGAATATCAACACGCACTTGATGCGTGGGGGAAGTTGGGGTGTCAGACAATTGGTGATTACCATGACCAGTACTTGAAAGCTGACGTTTGTTTGCTAGCAGACGTATTTGAAAGTTACCGTGAGAAGGGTTTGTTGCACTACAAGCTTGACCCTGCTTGTTACATAACTAGTCCTGGCATGACATGGGATGCATTTTTGAAATCCAGTAAGATATCTATAGACCTGTTGTCTGATCGTACGATGGGTGAAATGGTAGAACGCGGATTGAGAGGAGGCATTAGTATTGCAGCGAACAATTACGCCAGAGCCAACAACAAATATCTGGACGGTCATGGTGACCTTGACCTTGGGTTTGACCCCTCGGGGTCAAGGTCATTCATTACCTATGTAGACGCTAACAATTTGTATGGCTGGGCAATGTGTGAATTATTGCCCTTGAAAAACTTTTGTCTGTATGATTTGTCACAGTATGATGTAACAGAGTCAGGGTTAACAAACAATATTATGAATCTTGACCGAAACGACGCGAAGGGTTGGATCTTTGAAGTCGACCTGGAGTACCCACACCACCTACATGATTACCACAATGATTATCCATTAGCTGTTGAGAAAATGAGTATGACAGGAAAAAAAGAAGACACCAAACTTGTACCGAATCTGAATGACAAATTCAATTACGTTTGTCACTACCGCTTGTTGCAGTTTTACATCAGACATGGGTTAGTACTAAAGAAAGTTCACAGAGGTATTCAATTTGATCAGAGTGCTTTCATGAAAGATTACATAATGAAGAACACAACCCTTCGTGCCAGAGACGGCAACACTGCATTTGACAAAGACTTCTTTAAGCTCATGAACAATGCCTGTTTTGGCAAGACAATGGAAAATCCTCATCACAGAAAAGATGTGAGACTGGTCACAACTGAATTGGGTGCAATTAAACTTACAGGTAAGCCACAGTACACAGGGTACAAAGAGTTTCATTCATCATTGTATGCAGTGTCACTCAAAAAAAAGATTGTCAAACTGGACAAGCCAGTATTTATTGGTATGGCAATTCTTGAGTTGTCAAAACTGTTGATGCTTGAATTTTATTATGATTACTTCAAACCAAAGTATCCTGAGTGTCGTCTGCTATACACTGACACTGACTCTATGATCATTGATGTGTGTACTGAAGACTTTTATGAAGACATGAAAACAGAGTTACACATGTATGAAAAATCTGACTACCCAAAAGACCATCCACTGTTTAGCACACAAAACAAGAAAGTGCCTGGTAAGTTTAAGGATGAACTGAATGGTGTGCCAATAGTTGAGTATGTTGGACTGAGATCAAAAATGTATTCTATACTGCACCAGAAAGGTAGTCAGTCGAAAGCCAAAGGAATTAAAAAAACAGCAATAAAAAATAAAGACATTCGTCATGAACATTACAAGCAAGTGTTAGATGGTGCATTGATGCCTGACTATCCAAACAAGTCACTGAGATCAAACAAACATAATCTTGAAATAATTCAAACACATAAGAAGTCACTTGCAGTTGGAGACACGAAACGTGTTTTTCACAGTAAGGAAAAAGCTTATGCACCAGGTCATTACAGGCTCAAGTTATCTGAAGACATTTGTGATGAACTGGTTGATGAATTAATTGATGACTTAGTTACTGAAATGAGTAACGGTGTCTGGGGGAATAATCTGTAATTCTTCTCTGACAAATGCCCTCTGGGGCGCAGGGTCGTACAGGTAATATATTGTTGCGTCAGGACCGGGAATTATTTTTTTTATATTGTGTACAGACGTTGACCAGATGGGGTCTGTTGCCCTGCGTCTGTTGTCGTTCTCAGCCTCCCCTGGCTGATATAAATATCTCACCTGTTTAGTAAATAAACTTGTGTCTGGTGCCGGGGTTGGTCCTGTTTTTGGCTCTGTAATTGTTTTCAATTTAATAGCATCAGCAGGTTTTGGGTGTCCTTCATTGTTCATTGCTTTTATCACATGTGGTAACCTTTGTACCCATTCAATGTTACGTGTGTCATGCATGAGTTCCTTAGAATACTGGTAACTGAAAAGTCTTTCTGATAACTGTTTGTTAAAGTTTTCAACAATTGCCTGCGATCTGTGCACACCTGGAATGCCTCGTCTGACCAGTACACCATGCTTAGCAAATAACTGATTAACTGCACCTTTGAATTCTGATCCATCATCAACTTGTACAAGTCTGGGGTATCTTAAGGGGCCTCGACTATATATTTTTGATAAAGCAGTAGCAACTGTACTGGCTGTTTTGTCAGATATGGGTTCAGCGTCTTTGTACCTTGAAGCAATGTCTACAACAGTCAGTGCATACTTGTATCGTTTCTTTCTTATTGTATCATGTGGTAGGAACAGGAGGTCCATTTGGTGTGTGTCATTTGGGGTAGTGTTCTGAAAATGAGGCCTTGTTATCTTTCTTGGAGCAGGAAGATATATCTGCCAAATTGCTTGTCTCTGTAACCATTGTTTGACCTGATTGAGTGTTATATCTCCGCCCACAGCGGCATGTAATTTCTGAATAGCTGTTGCTCCTTTCCAATAGCCTGATGGAGAGTAATATATTTTCGATAGTTTATTTTCGGCTGCCATTTTTTCTAGCAATAAAAACTCCAGTAAAATAAACAAATGTCATTCCCACTAGAACAAAAATTATCTCTCCATTTCTTTGTTGTGTGCTTGGTTTGTAATAGTCACTTAGTTTCGGTTTCGGGATAGACATGTCTTCACCTGTGACAAGATAGTATTCCCTGATTGCTTCGTCTGTATTTGAAAACGTATGTTGTGCGTGGCCTTCAAGCCTGAGTTTTTCATTGATGAAATCAAGTTTCTCAATTCTATTCTTTTCATATTCCTGCTGGGCTTGAGCAAGTTTTTCTGTTGCCTCATTGTGACGTTTCATTTCTTCTGCTGATTCTTCTCTACCCATTTTTGAAAAGAGATAATTAGAGCCACTAAATGCCAGAGCATTAACAACTGCCCCACCAATCATAATAGCTATCGTCGCCATATTATTTTTATTTACATAGAAACATTTTCTGGAATAATTCCCTGCTTGACAAGAAAATCTTTTGTCGCAATCGACGCTGTAACGACTACAATTAGCATAGCGCTGTCTTCGAAATCGAGTCTACTGAGGTCTGCTGATTTCATTTTGAGTAGACTTTTCCCCAGCATAGAATAAGCTACTGCTAATCCACTGATTACGGCAGAGTGATAGACAAGGTTCATCAAGTTCTTTGTGTCATTCATTTCTTAGGCAAGAAAAATTAAAATAATATTTTTATTTACTGCATATAAAATGGGTCAACGGCTTTGGGTGTTACTGGTAATGTGGCGACTTCTGGTTTTGTTTTTGGAGTGTCTGATTTTTTGGTCACTGTACGAGTCTCTGGTTTGTATTTTTTGTATAATTGATAACCTACGTAACCAAATCCGACAATTATATATTTTGTTGATTGATGTTCGGGGTCAGGGTCAGACTTAGTTGTTTGTCTCTCACTTTGATGAGAGAGTGACGGCCCTGACGGTATTGACACAGGTCCTGACGATCCTGACGGTTGATCAGTTACATGAGTCTTTTCTGTTTGTGCCTTAAGCTGTAATTTTTTTTGCCTATTATATTCGGCTAATCTTTTTCCAGCCTCAACCCTGCCTGGACTTTTAGTCTTCGTCACAGTTTGAACCTGTGTCAAAACTGGACTGGGGTTCGGTTGTGGAGTCGTCTGGGTTTCGTCCATTTTCTTCTGCAGTAAAATTTATTTTTGAGAAATCAATATGGCTCCCAGTAACTAGTAATGTTACGACAGGTGCAAGGTAATTTCCAAACTTGTAAAACATGACACATGCTAATTTGCCAATTGAACTTGAAACAATAGGATTACTTTCAAGGTCGTGTGATAAACTGTCACTATCCACAGGTAGAAAGTGACTCACTGCTTTTGTGTATAGGCATACAAGAGATCGACTCAAATCACGTGTCATTAGTGAGGCAATGTGGTTCTCATATTTTGAATGAAGCTTGATTAGCTCGTCAGAGCTTAGAGATTCAATATCCTCTGTCATGTATTGTTTTCCGAGATAAGTCTTTGATTTGCCTGACACAACTACAGACAAAAGACGCTGTTTTTTCAAGTCTAAGTCTTTGTTTTCTACATCATTAATATCGTTTAGAAGAAGTAATTCGTCTTGATTCATTTTATAATAAAAAATATTAATTTTAATGTCATTGAATTTGGATATCTTTATTTTACTGAAAAAAAAAGAGGAGAAAACCAAGAAAATTGGGCGGCGGAAAGGCGTGGAAGTTTGTGGTCTCAAAATCCCGGAATTTTGGGATAGATATAAATTGTCGAAAAACACCCACAACTCCCCTCTCTGAACAGACACATGTCCAGGAACAATTAACCATTCAGCTCTAGGTAGCGTTTTTTGTCGCAATGATTCCTGTCGGTAAAGCACAAAAAGCACTACCGATAGCCGAAGGTAAATGAGGTTACTTAATCTATAGATGTCTGAACGTCTGGTCAGTACAAAACAGGTCGAATGTTGTCGTGCACTCACCCTCCATTGTGAGAAAAGCCGTTTGCTGACTGGAGAGGAGCAATCCATTGTTGTTGTAGTTTACCCTGACACTGTACGTAGCGAACTCCGCCAGACTCACGTGACCCACTTGTAGTCCTGCGCCGGGCACAAACGTCACGTTCTGGCCTGCATTGGGGAGAAAATGGCCTGCCACCAGAGCTGCCACTAGAACCTGGCCTTTACCTGTCGGGCAGACGACAGTGCATCATAGCAGTACAGCAACAACGACAACGCTGACCGCTGCTGAGTTGCAGGAATGTTGCAAAATTCGTGTTGAGAACGTTTACACCCCCCCCCCCCCACACACACACACACAACACAACACAACACAACACAACACAACACAACACAACAACACACACGCACGCACGCACGCACGCACGCACGCACGCACACACACACACACACACACACACACACACACACACACACACACACACACACACATACACATTACCTGTAGTTCTGTACCACTCCACACTGATCACGTGTTCCCCAGAGGACAGAGAGAAGCTCCATGGGAAACTAGCACGCTCGCCCACGCATGCGCGGAAGGAACTTTCGTCTGGAATCTGGGAAGATGACGTCCACTGGAAGGCGAAGGAGGCTGAGACGACAAACAAACTGATTCAGCCACAAAAAGATTAACTCGTTCGAGACGTGCCGCCTCCGGATACGCGGCGTAAGCCGCGTATCCGGAGGCGGCACGTCTCGAATGAGTTAACATTTGTACACAGAACAGTTTGTATCTCACGTTTGTACACAACGAAGGCTAAAGATACAGGCACTTGATGTCAACAAGGCCGCAGTCGTGTCGAGGTTCGCTGGGTATTGTTGATATACCAGCAAAACAGACAGAGAGATCTAAAGTTCAAAGGCATTATTAAAGACTTCGAGGCAATATTACAGACTTAATGATCGTAACAGTCTTAACGTGACCAAAGTCTTAACGTGACCTTCTCCAGGCATTAAAGCGTTAATAGTTCATAATATCTCCTGTGTTCTTGGTGCATCTTACAAGACAGCCGCACAAAAGTACGTGGGAGAGTTCCCGATGAGCCAGTGGACAGTGAGGACACCTCTGTTAGTAGTTACTTGTTACTACTCACATGCTCGTGAAAAAAAAACCCGGATAGAACAGGCTTAGTCGAAGTTAAACAACATTGAGAATCGGTTTTATCAACAACTTGTAGCAAGTAAAGCCCAGCCTGGAGCAGACCGCTATAACTCCACAAGTCAAGTGAGCAGGCACTTTTAACAGAAGTGTCGTTTTGCCTCTTCGCCCAAGTTCACTTGATTCATTTAGCCCGACGGCCGTATTTCCCAAATTCTGGAGACGTCATCTAATGACTATGCACCAGTTGCAGGAGATGGATCGACCATGATAATTCAATCCTTGAATTATCATGGTCGACCCATCTCCTGTTGTAGTGCGTCACGGCTGAATGGGTTAACCCTTTATTGCAGCATTATTGTCCGATATTGTAAGATTGGCCAAAAATATTTGTGAGGAAACTTCACTTTTAACAAGTTCACTCAGCCCTTTAATGCAGTATTATTGTCAGATATTGTAAGATTGGCCAAAAATATTTGTGAGGAAACTTCACTTTTAACAAGTTCACTCAGCCCTTTAATGCAGTATTATTGTCAGATATTGTAAGATTGGCCAAAAATATTTGTGAGGAAACTTCACTTTTAACAAGTTCACTCAGCCCTTTAATGCAGTATTATTGTCAGATATTGTAAGATTGGCCAAAAACATTTGTGAGGAAACTTCACTTTTAACAAGTTCACTCAGCCCTTTAATGCAGTATTATTGTCAGATATTGTAAGGTTGATCAAAACATAAGTTATAATTAGGAAACTTCGCTTATAACAGGTTCACTCAGCCATTTTGTTCAGCATTAGTGTAGCATTATTGTCCGAGATTGCAAGATAGACCAAAACATTTATAAGTAAACTTCACTTTTAACAAGTTCACTGAGCTTTTATAGCAGCATTCTTGTAAACATTGTAAGCACATTTATGAGTTAACT
This sequence comes from Semisulcospira habei, assembly GCA_036245525.1. Lineage (NCBI taxonomy): Eukaryota > Metazoa > Mollusca > Gastropoda > Semisulcospiridae > Semisulcospira > Semisulcospira habei. Next base: position 51,507,597 of record BTPG01000002.1, on the reverse strand, counting down.
GATAACAAGTTTGCGTATGACAAAAGTGCAGTTGGGCCCCTTCAAAAAAAAAAAAAAAAACCCGCTGTTATATCAGACTAAAGTCCGACAACAGCATTTTTTTTTTTCATAGGACCTGAGTGTACATTTCCAATGTAAGTGTATGGGGGAGAGGGGAGCTTCTACCCGTCCCCGCCCCCCTCCACATTTCCCCACCCTTCCGTCCATCACGACCCGCCCCTGTCACGTGACTTGTAAAGGCAAGGCAGCACGTTAGCGCGCCTAGCCATTTCAGCTCCGCTAAGATGAGCGTACCGTGTTGTATAGACGACGTCCTGTCCTGGATGACAAGCAACAAACTTAAGCTTAACACTGACAAAACCGAAGTCATGCCTGTTGGCTCTCAGTCTCGCCTTAATCTGATTGACGGCGAGTTCGCAAACATTGGTGGCTGCAGCGTTCCCTTCCAGAACTGTGTCAAATATCTGGGTGTAAAGATTGATTCAACGCTCTCCGTGCAAGATCATATCAGTAGCGTCTGCCGAGCTGGTTTCCTTGAGCTGCGCAGAATTTCTTCCCTCAGACCGTATCTCACAGAAAGTGCGGCGTCAAGACTTGTAAATGCATTCATTACGTCCAGGCTCGATTATTGCAATTCTGTACTGGCAGGTTTACCGGCGGATCAGATTTCACGCTTGCAGATGATTCAAAACAATGCGGCGCGTCTCATCTTGAAGAAACGAAAGCCGAGAAACCACGTTACGCCTCTACTGAAGCAGCTGCACTGGCTGCCCATAAAATTCCGCTGCCAGTACAAAATTGCAATTTTCGCCTATCGGCATTTTGACAGATCTCTCCCGCTGTACCTTTCTGCCAAGCTGTCTGTTTATCAGCCATCACGCACCCTCCGTTCCTCCAGTGTAAAACTTTTAAAAAATCCCGAAGCTTAACATGAAAACTGTCGGGGAGCGTTCTTTCACCTTTTTAGCCCCGAGGGTGTGGAACTCGCTGCCAACTGAAATGCGGAATCTGCCCACATTGTCACAGTTCAAAGCTCACTTAAAGACTTTTCTTTTCTGTCGGGCATTTAACACTTAGCTCATCTTTAGCTAACTGTTGACTGTCTTTTATTCTGATCCTAGAGGAAGTGAATGTAAGGTGATGGGAAGAGATGGCCGGGTGGTTTAAAGTAGTGTATAATCGTGCGTGTGTCTGAGAGAGAGGGTGTGCTGTTGTGCATGCGCAGTGAGTCCAGTGTTTTCCTGGAGAACAGCGCTAAACAAGAACTATGTATTATTATTATTATTATTATTATTTTAACTCCTGTCGCTAGCACACGTTACAGTCTGTTCAGTGCAGGAGTTTTACTGTGCGACATGCTCCAGGGGATAACGGGTTAACCCTTTCAGCGCCAACACCCTACAACAGTAGATGGATTGACCATGATAATCCAAAGGTAGTGCCAGATTAGCTTGGCGCCCTCAAGCTAATCTAGCACTACCCTTGGATTTGTATGGTCAATCCACCTCCTGCAAGTGGTACGTAGTCGTTAAGTAACACTTCAAAATGTCGGGAAATGCCGCGCCGAACATGGTGCTAAAAGGGTTAATAGTTCTCCTGTATAAATGTTCTGACTATATTTTACAGAGATGCCGGACACACGGGCTAACTGATGAAGTCTGAATGTCATCAACCGAAAGGCTTCTCCGCTCTTCAGTTCTCCCTGTACGTAGGCGAACTCCACCGACTATGCGCATAAAGGAAAGTGGCTACCTCTGTTGCGTGCGCGTGCGCACTGACATGGATTGTGAAAGGAAGCCAGATGGAAAGTCTTTGTTGCGGCAAGATAAACATTGAGAACCCGGTGTATTGATCAACTTCAGCAACCAAAGCCTGCCGTGGTGCACATTTCATTAACCCTGTGGCTGTCGGTAGCCATGCCATATCAACAGGCGTTCACTGCCTTACTAAAAGCCCGCACTAGGCCAAAGTTTATGCCAGACACGGTTCGGCGGGTGGGGGTGGGTGCCTGGCGAGGATGGGTGGGGGTTGCGGACGGCTTCCAGATGCTAACTTTGTTTATTCCTCAGCTCCGCTAGTGGCCAAAGTACAGTTAGTAAGACTATGAAGAAAAGGGCATTTTGGTGGTGCACAAACTCGTTTCATTAAAAGATAAGGAAGTCTTTCTTGCCACTCCCATCTAAAATTACTATGCTCACACGGGAACAAATGGAGTAGATTTTGTTTGGCGGAAAGCAAAGTTCCCACAGCCCCTGTGGCAGCAGAGGCAAATGTGAATCTATGCCTGATTGATAAACCACAAATCCTTCTTTAAAATCGTTTTTACCCAAAAAGAATATAGCAATGGGATCGATTATTTTTTAAATTTATTTTACCTTATATTTTTTTTGTCACACACACAAAAAATTATTTTGATGATTTTTATAATACAATTGAACGTTAATAAGTTATTTCTGCTTCCTTTCATTATTTATTTATTTATTTATTTATTTATTTATTTATTTATTTATATACTTACACACTGATTGCATGTCTCTCTGAAATCAGATTTGTATTGTCAGACTAAGTGAAAAATTGAATCTGACCTGTGTAAATAAATAGATACAGTAAATAATCTTTACTTGTTGATTGTTTGTTTGTTGTTGTGCTTTTTCTTTCTCGCTGCCACATGCTGCAAAATTTCACTATGGTGTGAAATCGTGCAAAATTCACCATGGCATATCATCACAAGCTCCTATATAGCCTCCAAATAGCCCTTTTCTTAACAGACCATCTCTTAATAACCAATTTTCTCTGAGGTGCACTTTTTGGACATCATGGTTTGTGAGATCTTGCGGCGATATATTTCTGATTAAGAAAACCGAGGTAAAACACAGAAACAATTTTTTTTCCCAATAGCATAAAGTTCATCACTATATATTATGACTTGGGTAGGAAAGGGCATCTTACTTCTAGAGTTTCCATCCGATTTGGCATTTGTAAGCATAATTTTAATCAGTCAGTCACGTGAAAGATGCTCACCAATTTTCAAGTGAATCACATGAAAAATAGAGAAAATTTCAGTGTAAAAATTTGGAAACTGTGCTAAGTCCAAAAATCACTAAATAAATTATAATAAATTAACCAATATTTTCTCACGAGCACTTTTTGAACATCATTGTTTGTGAGGAGATTCTGTATATTTCTGAATAAGAAAACCGATGAAAAACGCAGAAACTGAAAACGTTTGTTAATAGGATCAATTTTATCACTATATATTATGACTTGCAGAGGGAAATGCATTTAAGTTGTACAGTTTCCATGCGATTTGGCTGTTTTCAACATCATTTTAAGCAGCTGTGAAACTGCATCAGATGGACATACTTAAAACATTGTTAACCATATATTTAATAGAAACCCTAATCGTCAAAGTTTATTACAGTCACACTATGATTAGGATTGGATATCTGAGCTAGGGTTATAAGGCACATTTTTGGTCAATTTTTTATGGTGCAATTTGATAGCCCATGTGGTACTGAGTCAAGAAATGCAAATACAACTTTTGTAATCCAATTTAAACATGTGTTATTGCCCTTGAAAAAAAATCGCGGGAAAAGCACATTATCATCTCTCGTGTCCGTATTTTATGTTCAATCTCTCCCATTTTCATACCCATACTGCGGCTGTACTATTTTTATCGATATCTTTAAAAAGCATGTGTAAATACCTCATAGTTTTTTTTTAAATAATTTTTTTCAAACAAAATTGCAGGTCACCTTTTTAATTCAATAATTTTCCTCCCATTCACAACACCTAGACTTAGTTTGCATCAAAACGTTCAGGTCATGAAAGTGCATCCGATGAACATACATAAAACATTGTAAACACTAGATTTAATAAAAACCCTAATAGCCAAAGTTTACCGTATCAGCAGGACCAACTCTAAAAACTATCTACCTATTTTTCTCGCACAGTTTTCACCCAAACTCTGAACACATTTATGACACTATGCTCATGAAGTACATTGAAAGACCCTGCAAGTTGTGTTGCTCAGTTTTTATTTGAAAAAAAAGGTCCACGTCTAGTGCCAAACCCTGTCAGTCCAGTTTATTATGTTCAGTATACTCCAGCTTCTTGGCATTTCGGCAGTACCATACTCTGGGGTTCAGTTTTGTTTTTTTGTTTTGTTTCTTTTTGTTGCTAAAGCCAGAATCAACCTGAACACACCCACAGACACAATATCATTACACAACCACTATCATTCAGCCACATTACTCTTAGAAACAGTAACATTTATGTGACTCCCTTCACACTAAAACACACAATTACTTTACCCGATAACTGAACCACCTAAAATGACGGCACAGTTTTAGGACCATATATCCCTTCCCAACCTTTTACACTTGTATTATCTATTGTTCCTGCAGAATCATGCAAAAACACTCTCAAGTCCCAAGGAAAAACGTTTGCATTTATATCAAGTATGACCTACCATGACAATAAGTAAAAAAAAAACAACAACAACAAAAAAAAAAAAAACCCTCAAGGATGGTGTGCATTAAGTAAGACCACAGAAGTAAAAAATTCCGTCAGGGTCTCTGGCTGTATGGCCTTACTAGGAAAATAAAATATTATGACCATGATCTGCGAGTGTGATTGAGTGGCTGCAAGTTGCACCATAGGTGAATTTCCTGTACATAAAATCTTTAGATCAATAAATTAAACTAGCTGCTTTATTGATTTACCCCAATAGGTGAGGTAGCAGTGATAATATGGCCAACCTAGAAACGTGTACAACACATTCATTTATATATCCATTCATCAGTTCATCCATCTATTCATTCGGCATCCATCTATTCATTCATTCATACACATGACTACTCTTTATTCGGCTAGTCACACTGAAAATTGGCCTGTGAACACTTTCATGCTTGCGCGTACCAGCTCTTTCCCCGTGCGTTATAAACATTCCTTAGTGGGGCCATGTGTTCAGTCTTCTCAGCAGCTAAAACCTGACCACGTCCGCTCTGAGAAGAACTGCGCAGTTCGTTTGCGGCAGCAGGTTCTCACTAACCTTTGTGAATGCAGGGGCTAATGTACATTTATGCTAGGACTAGAAGCGGTATATTGACCTGTCTCCTCCACGGTTTCAGTTTCAGCAAGCATAGATTCTCATGATTTTTGTTTTGCAGGCTCCAACACTATTTAGAAGGCAACATCATTTTTGCTAGGACAAATGTATGCCTATTCACCAGGATGTTCACAGTTCAACATACTAGCCTGCAATACCAGCTTGGTGAAGATACATAGATTGTAATGCGTCTGTGCAAGTTTCGAAAATCTTCCGTGGTCAACATCTCTCGTGATTTATACTATAGCTCTCCTCAGTTCCCGCATCACAGTAGGGTTTTCTAACGTGTAAACCCCGTCGTATTTGTACGTTATCTCGATACGTTTTAAAGTTCTTTTTGACTATCGCATTTTCTGCGACTGAGTTCGCTCGTAGCGCCAGCCAGCGTCGAGGCCGGCGAATTTTCGCAAACGAATGCGGGCGCTGTCGGGTACTTTAGAAGTCTAGTGCCTGGCTAAGCTTTCAAATGAATGGCCCTGAATATGCATACTTTGATTGTGCAGTATAAGAGTTAATATCAAATCTAACGCTCGCAGCACGTGAGGTCAACAAAATACACTCAAACAAAAGTAATTTATCAATAGCTGACCATTTAAAGCATTCTAAATAAAACATTTGATTTTAAACACGTCGAAACATTGTTACAAGTTTCTTGGCAATATAGCAATAGATTATCAATTTCCACAGTATCACATAAAAAAGAAAAACAACCGAAGAGAGTAAAACCAAGATGTCGAACCGCGTCGTTACTCGTTAGCAATGGAATCAGCGATCGCTTTGCCGACTTGAAAAGCTGAACTTTTTAGGAAGGAAGGCCTCAGAGAAAAAATAGACTGCACATAGACCTCGGGAAAGGGTTGGGGATTTTTTTTTACAGTACACATAAACACGCCGGCAGGACCAGGGAGCGATAAAGCGGCAGCGGCGAGCTGCGGCGGCCGAGGCGTTGACAGTTTCTGTCGTTATGTTGGGGTAAAAGGCAGCAACACTCACCTGGAATGACAAAAACGAGGAAGAAAAGAACAGCTGTGACCTCCATTTCAGTGCCCCACTTGTACAAGTGACGATCTTTGCCGGTCCCAATTTCACGCTTCGTTGACAAATATACAGCTGCTGTCAGCTTCCACCCGATACTATTCAGTGAAGCCAGCCTCAAACTCAGACTGTCAGCAGAATCGGCGCGCTGTGGTTTTGCAGGCTCTAGCATCCTGGTTTCTGAGGAACAGACGGCGTAAACAATTCTGGGCAACACAACAGTGTGTTTTTCGGATCTTTCTCAACAAAAAGTGCCCTCTTCTGGCATGGCGCCCCCCAGAACACGTTAGCTGAATTCCACTGTTTACAAACGGCCTCACCCCCGGCCACCCTTCCGCACACAGCACACTTTTTTTCCTGCACTTAAAAACAAATGTTTGCTTTATGGCAGAGGAATAAAATATCTTATCAGGCCTCAGTTTTCAAATGATCCTTAACCCCATCATATACCCTCCCCTCCATTTACCCATCCCCCCCCCCCCCAATCCCCAGACACAAGAGGCACAGATCCTCGTGAGCCCGTAGGAGATGTTTCTGATGTTGACTATGCTTATGGGACATGCTTAACTCATTCTACCCCAGACACACCACAGCAAAATAAAGATCGACCATGATAGTTCAAGGGTGATGCCAGAATAGCTTGGCGCCTATGGGCGCCAAGCTATTCTGGCATCACCCTTGAACTATCATGGTCGATCTGTGTCCTGCACTGCCAACGCACTCTTCAGAGGACGACTTCAAAATTTTGGGATTTCGGACTTGGGGTAGAATGAGTTAAATGCAGTCGTTTATGTGGATAGTTTTGACATGACGATTGAAAACTATCTGCAAAATATCCTATCTACTCGATAGTTTTTTTCCGTTCACGGCGATAGCTCTCCGCAAGCAGCGTATGCGCTAATTCCTTATATGGAACATCTCGCGAAACTTGTATGTCCTCGAGATAAAATGGGCGCCGGTACATGAAAGAATGAAGAATTGAGAAAAATTCGCAGCAACCACGATTATCGTTGCGATGGAGAAGCAGAAAGGACCTGGACGAGAGAGTGGCTACTTCGATGTCCGGGTTTGAGAAAGATGTTTGTGCAAGCGATGTGTGCGAAAGATCAAGGCAGCTACAACGCAATGAAGTTCTCAGCCCAGTGCTGACGGCAACTGAGATGCCGTCCGTCACTGATGCGTGACGCGCAGGACTCTGCTGATTGGTTGTTTGCGGAGAGGCGAGCTGACTAGGATAGGAAAAATAGAAGCAGGTTCTATTCGGACTATTGGGTGGATAGAAAAATATCGGCGAGCTAGCGAGACCTATCGACAAACTATCGAGTGGCTGAATAGGACAGGATAGTCCCATCTCTATCCTCGTGTACGGACACCTTTTTCAACCGTGATTTCCCTCTCGTGCATTGTTGGCAGTCGTTCGTCTCAAATGAAACCTCACTATGTCTGCAGGCTGGTGGCTGTTGTAGCTGATGTCACATTGACCTAACTGTGAAAACCTTGAGTTTGAGCATTCTGTCACGGTGGCACAGACCTCGTGGCGATAGGAGTGCGGTTTCAGGTGTTTCGTCACTCCTTTACCAAATATCACGCATGTACAAGGAACATAGATCCTCATGAGCACCCACAGCCTGCGTGTACTTATCGTGACACACGCGGCCTCTTGCTACACATTTCGGCAGTGGGGTTCATTTCACTCACACGCGTCAGTGTTGTCGGACTCGGTCTGCGATCCAGCGCCAATGTTACTGGAGTAAGGATGGAAGACTGGGGGATGTGGGTGAAGGAGGCTGGAGGGGGCGGGGGTAGTCGAAAGGGGTAGGGGAGGGTTATGGTAAATTGAGGAATAACTGTGTGTGAGCGTGTGTGTGCGCATGTGTCAGTGCTTGTTACGTTTGCGTATATGTGTGTGTGCGTGTGTGTGTGTGTGTGTGTGTGTGTGTGTGTGTGTGTGTGTGTGTGTGTGTGTGTGTGTGTGTTCGTGTGTGTGTGTGTGTGTGTGTGTGTGTGTGTGTGTGTGCCATATTTTCGTGCGTGGGAATTGTGAAAATGCTGGCAGAAAAGTCAGCACCCATGCCGATGCAAAAACAGGGTGTATTATCTGGAACAGACTCAGACATTCTCAGCTGGAATCGCTAGGCCCCGACAACATACGGCAAGAAAATGATCGACCACAACAGTTCGAGGATGGTGCCGGGGTAGCTTAGCGTGCCAGAGCCTCTGCTGATTAATTAACCCCTGCGGCATTGCAAAATAAAGATCGACCATGATAGTTCAAGGGTGATGCCAGAATAGTTTGGCGCCTATGGGCTGACTGAGGTAGAATGAGTTAAGACCAAGGCCGTATTTTCACAATTTTAGAGCTGTCACAGAAAATCTATGTACCTGTTGCAGGAGATGAATCGACCATGATAGTTCGAGGGTAGTGCCAGATTAGCGTCTGGCACTACCCTTGAATTATCATGGTTTGGTGATCCCTCTCCTGCGTCGGGCCTGAATGGGATTAGACCAGAAAGGCGCCAACAGCAGCCCGGCTGTAGCAGAAGTTACCTCAAATGTTTGGTTTACGTTGATGCTGCATACATGCATGTAGCCTTTCAGACGTCTCAGTGCAGGGAATCAGTAAAAGGTGTGTGTGTGTGTGTGTGTGTGTAGGCAACATCAAATCCTTTCAGCTCTGACACTGCAACGGGAGGTGGGTCGACACTGATAGTTCAAGGATGGTGCCAGAATAGCTTGGCGCCAAGCTATTCTGGCTCCATCCTTGAACTATCAGGGTCACGGTCTCTTGACAGGGCTCCCAATTACCCGCGGTTTCGCGGATTTCCGCGAAAAACCAAATGTCATTTCCGCGAAATTGACCTGCGACCCGCGAAAAAAAAATTGTCCAGGGGGAAATTAAAATAATGAAAATACGGTGAACTGTGAGTCGCAGCCAGAGTCCGAGAGCAGACGACGGAAGTTAGCGGAACGCTTAGAAGTTACCGATGCGCGCACACCTCACGGCTACCGCCATTTCGATCACATCGCCAACATATCGTGTGCAGACATCGTTGAGAAGAATTCTAGCAGAGCAAAAGATATAATATAGACAAAGAGTGTGATAATAAATGGAACTGGAACTGTGGCACCATTGGCCGCTTGGCGTGTGCGGTGCACCATTTTTAACAGCAGCCGGTGCTGAAGTGTCACACTGTTGGCCAGGCTGTCGTAAGTCCAGTAGTAGTAGTGTGAGGACAAAATAGGCCGCGAGGCCTTTGCAAATATCCTTTCTTTCTTTAATTACTTTATGGGTCTGTTATGCATGCATTTTTTCCTACAAATCATTCATCATAGCAATAGAAAATCTCTTTAAATTTTGGTAATTTATCTAGCTGGTTTTTAAAATAATTTATGTTAGGTGCTTTTTTTAAAAATAAACTGGTAATTCATTCCAAACAATGGCAACTCTGTTAGAAAAACAAAACTTCCGCAGGTTAGTGTTGCAATGCTGTGCAAAGATTTTCCCTTCAGAGTTTCGGGTTCTGTCACTAAACGGTGCTGCCCAAAAAAGTTGTTTCAATTTAGGTCGTCGATGCCATTAAAAATTTTAAAAGCTTGGATTAAGTCTCCACGTATTCTACGTCCACGTAAGGAGTGTAGTCCAAAATATTTGAGTCTGTCTAAGTAAGTTATATTTTTACATTCTTTAACCAGCTTTGTTGCTTGTCTCTGTACCCTTTCGAGTGCAACTGACTGTCTCTTTGACCCTCGGTACCATACAGTGTTTGCATATTCTAAATGTGGTCTGACTAGTGCTTTATACAGTTTACTGAAAGAGTCCTAATCCAAATAATCAAAGGCTCTCAACTACTCCAACCGTTTTGTTGGCCTTATTGAAACAGTTCTGAATATGGGGATCAAAAGATAGAACTTTATCAAAAACAGCACCTAAGTCCCTTTCCTCCTCACAAGATACCACCTTTTTAATATCACTGTTAACTTTCATCAAGTAATCATGTTCAGGATTGTTCCTTTCAGCATTCAAGACCTTGCATTTCTCTACATTAAAATGCAAATCCCATGTGTCGGACCACTCTTGCAAGTGATCCAAATCATACTGCACCACGTCTTTATTGATCGATTCATTATAGATTTTAGTATCCTCTTATTAACATAGTTGGGCAGTGGGCAGATGTTCACATCTGCACGGGACATAGACGACCCCGCCCTCCACGAGTCGCCTGCTGCCTTGCAGGCCTGGCCGCTTGGCTGCGGAAAGGCTAAGGGAGGAAACCCCTGACATCAAAGCCCCCGTGTCTCCGGGGAAGGCTTTTGAGCCAGAGACTAGGACAAGGACAGTCTGATATAAAACCTACGACCCGAGGACCTCGATGCCATCGTCCCAGCTTGCTAGGCCATGGCAGATGAACCAAGGGTTTAAAGGGTGGGGCCAGTACTGCGCACACTGCACTCCACCAAAATGCTCCACCGCGCAGGCTTTAGGAAACGTCCACGGACCATGACACTGACCATTCCAAGTCCTGTAGCGACGGGCGAGGGGCGAAACGGCAGGTGAAAGATGTCACTGGAAGCCGCAGTCTCAAACCTGCATGCAGGCGGTTCAGGATATTGGTCGCCTGATGTTGACCTGGGGATGACAACATCACTCGGCACACCCTGAACGACCAAGCAGCCTTCTCTAGGGACAGCACTGCTTGCTCCACACGGAGAGGGGCCTAGAAAAGGTGGCCTAACCAAAGCTCATCCCCTCGCAACCCCAGTTGGCTAGCCGCGGTCAACGGGCATCTTCTCCTGCGGTCAAAAAACAAGAAAGAATAACGGATCCACTCTCATGACGACCACGACCGGACTCAACGTAGTATGCTGGAACGTCCGAACCATGCTCGACAAAGCAGACAGCGGACGCCCTGAACGTCGCTCCGCCCTCATTGCCCAGTTGCGGAGGTTAAACATCGACATCGCCGCGCTCAGCGAAGTACGCCTTCCGGACGAAGGCAGCCTCCAAGAACTTGGTGCTGGGTACACCCTCTACTGGTCAGGCAGGCCTGCATCAGAAAGACGGCTTTCAGGCGTGTGTTTCATGGTCAAGACATCCATTGCGACTAAGCTGGAAAACCTACCAACGGGCCACTCAGACCGCATCATGTCCATGCGCCTCCCACTGAGACACCAGCAGCACGTCACCCTTCTCAGTGTGTACTCCCCAACCCTCCTGGCAGAGCCTGCTGAAAAGGACAAGTTTTACACTGACCTGCGCAGCCTCCTACAGAGTACCCCTGCAGATGACAAAGTCATCATCCTTGGCGACTTCAACGCCAGAGTGGGCCAGGACTCTGAAGCCTGGAAAGGAGTCCTCGGCAAGCATGGCGTGGGGAACTGCAATGACAATGGCCGCCTACTGTTGGAGTTCTGTGCGGAGCAGCAACTGGTCATCACCAACACTACTTTTCAGCAAAAGGACAGTCGAAAGACCACCTGGATGCATCCTCGCTCCAAACACTGGCACCTTATCGACTATGTCCTAGTGCGTCAGAGGGACCGCAGTGACGTCCTCCTCACCAGAGTGATGCCCAGCGCAGAGTGCCACACTGACCACCGCCTTGTCCGCTGCAAACTCAGGCTCCACTTCAAGCCAAAACCCAAGAAATGGGGGCCCCCCAAGAAAAAGCTTGACGTTGCCAGCCTTCAGCGTGACGATGTGAAAGCTGCCTTTCAGACAGATTTACAGCGCAGGCTCAAAGGCACAGCGGACCCAGTAGACTCCTCCCCTGAAACACTTTGGGAACAACTGAAAACTGCTATTGCAAAATCCTCTGCAGAAGTCTTGGGTTTCGCCAGAAAGAAGAACAAAGACTGGTTTGACGAAAACGATGTAGAGATCCAGGAACACCTAGCAAAAAAAAAGAGCCGCCCATCAGGCCCACCTAGCCCAGCCTTCCTGCCCTGTGAAGAAGACTGCCTTCCGACTCGTCTGCAGCAGTCTCCAGCGCAAGCTCAGAGATCTCCAGAATGAGTGGTGGACCAGACTTGCACAGAGGACCCAGCTTTGTGCTGACAATGGTGACTACAGGGGCTTCTACGAAGCACTGAAAGCAGTGTATGGCCCTAGGCACCTGGTACAAAGTCCGCTGCGAAGCGCGAATGGCCAGGCACTCCTCACAGATAATACCTCCATCTTGAACCGCTGGTTGGAATACTTTCAGAGCCTCTTCAGCGCTGAGCGCACTGTTCAAGAAGCAGTCGTCCTACAAATCCCACACCTCCCAGTAAAGGTTGAATTGGACGAACCGCCCACCGCTGAAGAGACCCTCACAGCCATCCACCAGCTCAAGAGTGGCAAAGCAGCAGGCATTGATGGAATACCGCCAGAGATCTGGAAACATGGAGGCACAGCACTGCACAACAAGCTCCATGACCTCTTTCTCTGCTGCTGGGAGGAAGGAACACTACCAAAAGATCTCCGTGATGCAGTCATTATCACCCTGTACAAGAACAAAGGCGAGAAGTCTGACTGTTCCAACTATCGGGGAATTACCCTGCTGTCCATTGCTGGGAAAATCCTTGCAAGGCTGCTCCTGAATCGGCTGGTACCTGCCATCGCTGAAGACCAACTCCCAGAGGGCCAGTGTGGCTTCAGAGCAAACAGGAGCACCACCGATATGGTCTTTGTGCTGAGACAGCTACAGGAGAAGTGCCGCGAGCAGAACAAAGGGCTGTACGTAACATTTGTCGACCTAACAAAAGCGTTCGACACTGTGAGCAGGCAAGGCATGTGGCAGATCCTGGAGCGACTTGGCTGTCCCCCAAAGTTCCACAACATGATTGTCCAGCTACACGAGGACCAGCAAGGCCAGGTCAGACTCAACAATGATCTCTCAGAACCATTCCCTATTCTCAACGGCGTAAAGCAGGGCTGCGTGCTGGCACCGACCCTCTTCACCATCTTTTTTAGCATGATGTTGAAGCAGGCCACAGTGGACCTCGATGATGACGATGCAGTGTACATCAGGTATCGTCTCGATGGCAGCCTGTTCAACCTCAGACGACTGCAGGCCCACACGAAAACCCTAGACCAACTGATTCGTGAGCTGCTTTTTGCTGATGATGCTGCCCTCGTTGCACACACAGAGAGAGCCCTGCAGCGCATCACGTCTTGCTTCGCAGATGCTGCCCAGCTCTTTGGACTCGAGGTCAGTCTGAAAAAGACAGAGGTCCTCCATCAGCCGGCACCCAAGACAGTGTATCGCCCTCCTCACATCACCATTGGCGAGTCTGAACTAAAGTCAGTGCACCAGTTTACTTACCTTGGCTGCATTATCACGTCGGACGCCAAGCTGGACAAGGAGCTTGACAGCAGGCTGGCAAAAGCGAACAGCGCTTTCGGGCGACTTTTCAAGCGGGTGTGGCACAATCAACAGCTGAAAACAGGCACCAAGATCAGCGTGTACAGAGCTGTGGTCCTCACCACCCTGCTGTATGGTTCCGAGTCCTGGGCCCTCTACCGCAGCCAACTACGACTCCTCGAATGCTTCCACCAGCGCTGCCTGCGTACCATCCTGGGCATTCACTGGAGTGACTATGTCACCAACGTCGAGGTCCTTGAACAGGCTGAAACTGTGAGCATCGAGGCTTTGCTGCTGCGGACACAGCTCCGCTGGGCGGGGCATGTCTCCAGGATGGAGGATCATCGCCTACCAAAGATCACCCTGTTCGGCGAGCTTGCTACTGGACACCGTGACAGAGGGGCACCAAAGAAGAGATACAAAGACTGTCTCAAGAAGTCACTTAGTGCCTGCCAAATCGACCACCACCAGTGGTCTTCGCTTGCTGCGGACCGTGACACCTGGCGCTCCACCATTTACAAGGCAGCTGTCTCCTTTGAGGACTCTCACAGATCTAGCCTTAAGGACAAGCGGCTCAGGGGAAAAAAACAGAGATGCCGCAGCTCAGAACCCTGGCCATACCTTCCCCTGCAGCCACTGCGGTCGAACCTGCCTGTCTCGGATTGGCCTCCGCAGCCACGAACAAGCCTGCAGACGTCGTGGGCAACTCCTATAAAATCTTCGTTCGCGAAGTCAAGCCAAGAGAGCGGCATTGCAGAGACTTACAGCAAAGCGTTTATAGACCAGAATCAGTAGTTCGCGCGCACCAGGGGGATGATTGGCAGTTTCATATTTCACCACGCTTGCGTCAGACGCATGAAGCTCTATGCCTGTGTCAGATTTGTCCACGCCGTTTGCGCGGAGTGGGTTGTGTTTGTTGGAGTCTGTGACTGCCACGTTGTACTGTTTTGTGCCCGGCAAAAACCCTTTCACAACCAACGCGCCTACATTTTGACTGAACACTGCGTTCACCGAACGACGACACTGAAGGCACAACTCCGCAACGAACAATGGTTACAATTTGGTCTTTGCAAGAGGCATAGATCCTCATGAGCCCCGACGGTCGCGGGGGCTCATGAGGATCTATGCCTCTTGCAGTTAGATCGCGTACACGTTTTCTCGGCGGTAAAGGGGTTAAGAACGTTCACAGAAGGCTCAGTAGCGATAATGCATTAACCCCATCACTGCCGCGAGAAAAAGGGAACACGATCCAGCTACAAGAGACATAGATCCTCATGAGCCCCCGCGACTGCAGGGGCTCATGAGGATCTATGGCTCTTGCTGGGACCAGTTGGTATCCATGTTTCTTGGACTCCGGTGTTGGCTTTTGGTCATTGAATGAACCAAGATTTCAGCGGAAACCCAAACTGTACGTGCAGCGTTCGTACAGTGGCAGGGAAGGGGGGGGGGGGGGGGTTAAAAGACACTCTCCAGTCCCGTGTGTGTCTAAAACACGCATAAAAACCCTGCCGGCACTGAACAATCACCAAGGGGAAACCCGCTGAATAAGTGTCCTGAATTAGAAAGTGACTGAACACTCGACAGATATTTGAGTTTTTTTTTGCCTGCTATCGAGGTATTTCAATAGCAGAGGACCGTTGGTGTTTGATTTTGAAGGATGGCTCGATGGCCTGTCTTCTGTAGGATTTCACAAAATACTGGTGTGTGTGTGTGTGTGTGTGTGTGTTTGTGTGTGTGTATGTCAGTGTATGGGGTGTGTGTGTGTGTGTGTGTGTGTGTGTGTGTGTGTGTGTGTGTGTGTGTGTGTGTGTGTGTGTGTGTGTGTGTCAGTATGCAGAACGACGCCGTGGGTGACGATGTGCTTTGCGTCCTGTTTGCTGTCTCCACTGTCAGTGCCGGGAACATGAGATCGCCGCCCAAATGCAAGTGGCAAAGGACCTCATGAGCCCCCGCAGATGCCGGGGCTCATGATGTTCTTTGCCACTTGCTGTCTTTTTTTATATCTGTGCTAAACAGCTGGCGATTTTCTTTTCTTTTTTGGCTTGTTCACCACTCAATACAGCAACGTAATCTGCAATCTTAACCCATCGCTGCAGGAATCACCGCGACTAAAAGCGTTGCTGACAGCCAAAGACAAAGGGTTAAACAAGTCCCCTGTGTCCCCTGGCAGCGAAGGGGTTAAGAATGGCAGGTTACAGTGGCGACAGAATTCATGGTCATTGAGAATGAAGGGGTTAGACTGGAATTGAAAAAAAGAAAGAAAGACACAACAGAAGAAATCGTGCGTATTCTCCGGGGTGTTTATTTACCATACATGTGATACACGTACAACGGTGTTTACAGTGACCGCATGTACAACTAACTTGCAATTGTCTGGTAACTTGCAACTGTCTGGTATTGTTATGGTTTGAAGGAAAATACCCCCCCCCCCCACCCCCCACCACCACCACCACCACGACCACCACCAGCACCCAAAAAAACCAATAAAAAACAAATAAAACAAATCCCACGAAAAACGTTAGACGCCGGGTCAGATAAGGTTATTTGCCGCAGTTTCAATAAACTGTGTTTCACTACAGTACCGCACACTTAACCCACTCAGCCCTGACGCACTACAGCAGGAGATGGATCGACCATGGTGATTCAAGGGTAGTGCCAGATTAGCTTGGCGCCTGTCGGCGCCAAGCTAATCTGGCACTACCCTTGAATTATCATGGTCGATCCATCTCCTGCAACTGGTGCATAGTAGTTAGATGACGCCTCCAAAATTTGGGAATTACGTGCGTCGGGCTGAATGAGTTAATTGAAACTTCGTGTTAAACCTTTTCTTTTCAAAACAGACATACAGGCAGAAATGGACTACATTAGTACATATACCTATCGATTACAGTGAGGCAACAAGTGACTCGATGCCGGGAGGGAAAGTAGCAGCCGGTACACGATACCGGTTAGAATTGAGAGATAACGATAACGTACGCAGGGAAGATTTATATGAAGAATACATGAATTTACAATGGTAACAAATGTGTAGTATTTCTGTCACTTTCCTACCTCCCCCCCCCCCCCCCTCAATCCCTTTATGTCCTATAATGTCCTGTGTCTGTCTTGCACTGTGTTTGTCTTCAGAGTGAATGCGTGTGTCACGTGAGCGTGCGTGTTGGGTTCAGTTCGCGGCGCTTTGAGCCCATTCGCCGAATTGTGAAAAAGCGCCTATATAATAATATATTATTATTATTATTATTTCACCGATGCCTGATTGAAACCATGGTTTACCCCCCCCCCCTCCCCCTCCCGTGACTAAGGAATAGAATGTGTTGCCAATTTTGAGGGTCTGCGCCGTTTTGTCCAGGCACTAATAGAAGAAAATAACGACTGTGAAAACCCTTATCGCCAACACTGGTAGGCCTACTTGTTGCTCACCTCTTCATTGCCGGAACATGGCGAACACCACCCAAAGGCCAAGGGCATAGATCAACATCAAACCAAGCAGTCGCAGGGGCTGATGGTGATGATGTATGCCTCCTGCTCACTCTGTTCACATGAGCATCGTCACTGACTGTGTTAACACTTTGACCGCTGGAAACTAAAAGATTCCCTATCGGCGTCTGTCACACATCAAGGTTGTCGGGCTCGCAGTCAGTGGCGCTTTGTCAACATTGCACGCATGATCACTGGCAGTGAAGAGGTTCGACCCAACCTTAACCCCAGCACTGCCGAGTAAAAAGTGAACACCACACTACTGCAAGAGGTATAGATCCTCATGAGCCCCCGCAATTGCGGGGGCTCATGAGGATCTATACCTCTTGCTGAAACCACTACGTCTCCAGAGTGCACTCCGAACGGCTGGAGCTCTTTCGCCTGGACTCCACACAGATTTCACCCTACAACGCACGTACAGTGGCAGTGACGGGCTTAACTCTTTCCAGACGTGTCGTGTCCGGATTGGCGGTTTTATGCGGCGAATCATGTAGCGGCACGTCTCGAAAGAGGTAACCCTTTTCCTGCCACCGGACGCACAGCCCCGCTTCTAATGCTGAAATCCAGTTTCATTCAAACACCGAAGCTACAGCCTTCCCAGCAACACGGATGCAAACTGGCCTCAGCATGAGGCTTAGATCCTCAAGAGCCACCGCAGTCGCTGCGGCTCATGAGGACGCATGTCTTTTGCAGCTGAACCGTGTTCAAAAATATTTCGGTAGTGAAAGGGCTAATGGAATGATCTAGGCAGGTCGGATCTTCATTTCCACACGTCTGAGTGCTTGATAGTTGTTTCTCCATGGGCGCCATGACATGCTGTCAGTTTGGCCAGTGACTGCGGTGTTCTTGTACACGCCGTTCGGGTTTAACCGGCCGCACGTACTGTACCAAAAGCCTCCACGAAAATAAGACGCAACGCAGTTAACGTCGTCTCTTAGGTCATGGTCCCTGTCCCTGGTGGTGAACTGCATGCTGTTGACGTAGATCAAGCCGTTAGGACTGTCACCTGTAACAGTAGGATTATATATTGTGAGCCGAACAAAATTAACTTGCACAAGCACATTTAGATCAATCACTAACAAAACGCCGACATTCCCATTCAATGCTAATAACGTGGCAAAGACCAAACTCTGAATTTGTAGGATCCATGGCGGAAATAACCGGGACCTCCCCAAAAGCTTTGTTATATCTCACTTAAAAAAAATTATCCGACCTTGTTATAAGCAAATCTGGCTACTAACCAAGCTGTGGCCCTCTTACACTTAGTGTTTAACACGTTTAGTGCCGAGAAAATTGTGAACACCACCCAAATGCAACAGGTATAGATCATCATGAGCCCCCGCAGTTGCGTGGG
This sequence comes from Semisulcospira habei, assembly GCA_036245525.1. Lineage (NCBI taxonomy): Eukaryota > Metazoa > Mollusca > Gastropoda > Semisulcospiridae > Semisulcospira > Semisulcospira habei. The sequence continues at coordinate 51,489,278 of BTPG01000002.1, read as the reverse complement.
CTCATGCGGATCTATGCCTTTTGCTGACACCACTTTGAATCCAAGTTCCTTGGACAACTAGGGTGTCTTGTCTTCAATTAACTCATTCGAGACGTGCCGCCTCCGGATACGCGGTATAAGCCGCGTATCCGGAGGCGGCACGTCTCGAATGAGTTAAGAAGGACTGCAGAAACACGGCCTGCATCAACTGGCACAGAAAAGGTTAATTATTCCCCTCGTATATACAACCATCAGTGCTGTACATTCTACCCCCTTGTGCGTCTAGCCACCGGTATGTTTACAGTTAAAACACACACACACACACACACACACACACACACACACACACACACACACACACACACACACACACACACACACACACACACACACACACACACACACACACATGAACACAAAACCCTCAGACTGGGTGACCTACCATTTTATGTGAAAATGGGTTCCCATATTTCTATTTATTCTAGGGCTCTGGAGTTGATGCCAATGTTTAGAACTCACCTTATAACTAAGCTCTACAACTTAAAATAAAATAGACATTTTCTAGAAACAGAGCCACTGGATGGAAAAAAAATGGGTGTTTACCCCAAAAGTGGGTGCCTCTCACACAAAACTGGGATTACAGTGAAAATACCTCACTAAAGATACCTTTGGTTGATTTTACTATTATGATTGTTTGAGTGGGGTTGTAAGGGGGTTGGGGGGGGGGGGGAGAAGTGTGTGTGTGTGGGGGGCGGGGCGGGGGGGGGGAGGGGAGGGTGGGGGGGGGAGAGGGGGTCATCACTTTTGGTTTATAGAGCTGCTCAATGCACTCTTATGAATGAAAGAGTTTCATTATCAGTGGAATCAGTAGGTCATTTCAGAGGCGCACACTGAGTTGCACGTCAAACCACTCACAAATACTCATTTGGAGTGCACCAGATGGATCCAGTTGGCAAAGTCCCACATTCCACACTATAGGACAGCTAAGACTGAAAAGCAATCGTGGCGTTTATGGCGCGGTACAAGGTTTAAAACTAAGAAAATGTTGTTTTTAGAAGCGTGTCGGGCAAAAGTTTTTATGAAAACTGTTTTAAAACCTCTTTTAACTCAACTTTTCTTAATGTTAAAAGTGTTTTATTGTACATTACTTAACGTCCCGACAGCAACAAGGCTTTCTCAGGACGTGCCTGCACTGCTTGTGAAAAAACAACAACTAAACAGAACATTGAATGTATATCGCCAGCCGGTCAAATACATTAAATAAACCTAACACATGGGGCCTACATAAAGCTAAGACCATTTAGCAACACACATCCAATATCAAGAGCTACAGGCAGTGCAGACAGTAGGGAGAGTTTTAAAAAGTCAAATACAGGTGAATGGACAAAGGGCCGACAGAGACACATGCCCCAGAATAGAGAGAAAAACCCACCCTGTGGGGCTGACCAGGGTGCCCCTGGGAAATAAAAAGTAGTTAACCCCACCCAAGTCCCCCAGGGCAGACCCGGGTGGGGTTAAAAGTGTTTTAATTTACAAGCATGTCGTAACTGATATGCATCTATTCCAACGTATAGTGCTGGATATTTTTCCCATCCTCGCCTTCTCTCGGGCTTCGCTCAACACTCGACTTTCCAGTCCTTCCCTGAAACACCCCCAACCGGTCTGCCCTCAACACTCGACTTTCCAGTCCTTCCCCTGGGGGACTTTTTAGTTCCCAGGGGCACCCTGGTCAGCCCCACAGGGTGGGTTTTTTCTCTATATTCCGGGGGCATGTGTTTCTGTCTAACCTTGGTCCATTCACCTGCATTTTCCTTTTTTAAACTCTCCCTACTGTCTGCGCTGCCTGTGGCTCTTGATATTCGATGTGTGTTGCTAAATGGTATTAGCTTTATTTAGGCCCCATGTCGTAGGTTTTATTTAACGTATTGGACCGGCTGGCGACATACATTCAATATTCTGTTGAGTTTTTGTCACTAGCAGTGCAGGCACGTCCTGAGAAAGTCTTGTTGCTGTCGGGACGTTAAGCTATGTACAATCAATCAACCTTCCTTCAAACGGACAGCATTCACACAAATAATACTTTACTATTACATCAGAAAATGGCCCATCCAAGCCTGCACTCTTTTAACTGCACTAAACGACTGACTGGTGCAGACGACGCATGAAACGACGCTGACTCTGTGACGTCATTTCCATTCAATCAATTTGTGCATACAATCCAAAAGGAGATGCGGCATTGATAACATCGACAAACCTACAAAATAAAGCAACAGGTTCAACCAAAAGGTCGGGCAGGACAAAAGACAACAGCAGCCTCACCCAAAGTCTAAACGTCCTCTCTTACAATGCGCACTCATACAATCACTTCACTTCTTAGCAACCGGCGCACGAATATAATTATATGCTAAGTCAAACTAAAACAGAAGATAGTGGCGAAAAACCCTTTAAAATAGAAACAAAGAACGACGTTTCAGATCAAATATTCTTCATCTGACATGGAAACAAACGTAGAAAATGTATAGGCTAAGTCCCTGGTGAACGTATACATGAATCTCAAATCTGCCACTAGACATGACCTTTCTCCACATCACCCCGGAAGTACATTACAACTCAACACTTTTTTTTAACAAAACAACCACACCCTCAAATAACAAACCTAATTCTGTAGAAACATAAACAATTTACTCCCTAAAACAACAAAATATCCCCCCTGACCCATATCAGCTATGAAGTTATTTATAGCTAGCTGAGAAGGGTGATGTAATACATACACGCTCATTTTCAGGGTTCTGTGTCACAACACACACACACACATTGCTGGGAGGGACAAGTTTTCAAACACACTACCGGCGTGTCTGTTAAACACAAAAGTGCATGTGTTAACGCCAAAATGAGAAAAACGGATTGTTTTTACTTTTTATGAATCTTTACCGCAAGACAATGCAGAAACAACCCTCAGAAAAAATGGGTGTCTGACTTGGAAACCCAGAATTATACACATACCCAGTTTCCATAAGGATGGTAAAGACAGTCACCCGTTTTAGGTCTTTCGTCCACACACACACACACACACACACACACACACACACACACACACACACACACACACACACACACACACACACACACACACACACACACACACACACACACACACACACACACACACACACACACACACACACACACACACACACACACACACACACACACACACACACACACACACACACACACACACACACACACACAACACACACACACACACACACACACACACACACACACACACACACACACACACACACACACACACACACACACACACACACACACACACACACACACACACACACACACACACACACACACACACACACACACACACACACACACACACACACACACACACACACACACACCACACACACACACACACACACACACACACACACACACACACACACACACACACACACACACACACACACACACACACACACACACACACACACACACACACACACACACACACACACACACACACACACACACACACAATACACACACACACACACACACACACACACACACACACACACACACACACACACACACACACACACACACACACACACACACACACACACACACACACACACACACACACACACACACACACACACACACACACACACACACACACACACACACACACACACACACACACACACACACACACACACACACACACACACACACACACACACACACACACACACACACACACACACACACATGGACACAAAACCCTCAGAGTGGGTTACCTACCATTTTATGTGAAAATGGGTTCCCATATTTCTATTTATTCTAGGGCTCTGGAGTTGATGCGAATGTTTAGAACTCACCTTATAACTAAGCTCTACAACTTAAAATGAAATAGACATTTTCTAGAAACAGAGCCACTGGATGGAGAAAAAATGGGTTTCTACCCAAAAAGTGGGTGCCTCTCACACAAAACTGGCATTACAGTGAAAATACCTCACTAAAGATACCTTTGGTTGATTTTATTATTATGATTGTTTGGGTGGGGTTGTGAGGGGGTTGGGGGGGGGGGGGGGGGCGGGGGAGAGGTGGGGGGGGGGGGGGTCATCACTTTTGGTTTATAGAGCTGCTCAATGCGCTCTTGTGAATGAAAGATTTTCATTATCAGTGGAATCAGTAGGTCATTTCAGATGCGCGCACTGAGTTGCACGTCGAACCACTCACAAATACTCATTTGGAGTGCACCAGATGGATCCAGTTGACCAAGTCCCACATTCCACACTATAGGACAGCTAAGACTGAAAAGCAATCGCGGCGTTTATGGCGCGGTACAAGGTTTAAAACTAAGAAAATGTTTTTAGAAGCGTGTCGGGCAAAAGTTTTTATCAAAACTGTTTTAAAACCTCTTTTAACTCAACTTTTCTTAATGTTAAAAGTGTTTTATTGTACATTGCTTAACGTCCCGACAGCAACAAGGCTTTCTCAGGACGTGCCTGCACTGCTTGTGAAAAAACAACAACTAAACAGAACATTGAATGTATGTCGCCAGCCGGTCAAATACATTAAATAAACCTAACACATGGGGCCTAAATAAAGCTAAGACCATTTAGCAATACACATCCAATATCAAGAGCTACAGGCAGTGCAGACAGTAGGGAGAGTTTTAAAAAGGCAAATACAGGTGAATGGACAAAGGGCCGACAGAGACACATGCCCCAGAATAGTGAGAAAAACCCACCCTGTGGGGCTGACCAGGGTGCCCCTGGGAAATAAAAAGTAGTTAACCCCCACCCAAGTCCCCCAGGGCAAACCCGGGTGGGGTTAAAAGTGTTTTAATTTACAAGCCTGTCGTAACTGTTATGCATCTATTCCAACGTATAGTGCTGGATATTTTTCCCATCTTCCCCTTCTCTCTTCGCTCAACACTCGACTTTCCAGTCCTTCCCTCAAACACCCCCAACCGGGTCTGCCCTCAACACTCGACTTTCCAGTCCTTCCCTCAAACACCCCCAACCGGGTCTGCCCTGGGGGACTTGGGTGGCGTTGGCTACTTTTTAGTTCCCAGGGTCACCCTGGTCAGCCCCACAGGGTGGGTTTTTCTCTATATTCCGGGGGCATGTGTTTCTGTCTACCCTTGGTCCATTCACCTGCATTTTCCTTTTTTAAACTCTCCCTACTGTCTGCGCTGCCTGTGGCTCTTGATATTGGATGTGTGTTGCTAAATGGTCTTAGCTTTATTTAGGCCCCATGTCGTAGGTTTTATTTAACGTATTGGACCGGCTGGCGACATACATTCAATATTCTGTTTAGTTTTTGTCACTAGCAGTGCAGGCACGTCCTGAGAAAGTCTTGTTGCTGTCGGGACGTTAAGCAATGTACAATCAATCAACCTTCCTTCAAACGGACAGCATTCACACAAAATAATACTTTACTATTACATCCGAAAATGGCCCATCCAAGCCTGCACTCTTTTAACTGCACTAAACGACTGACTGCAGCAGACGACGCATGTAACGACGCTGACTCTGTGACGTCATTTGCATTCAATCAATTTGTGCATACAATCCAAAAGGAGATGCGGCATTGATAACATCGACAAACCTACTAAATAAAGCAACAGGTTAAACCAAAAGGTCGGGCAGGACAAAAGACAACAGCAGCCTCACCCAAAGTCTATACGTCCTCTCTTACAATGCGCACTCATACAATCACTTCACTTCATCGCAACCGACGCACGAGAATACATATGCTAAGTCTCAAATTTATCACTAGACATGACCTCCGACAACATCACCCCGGAAGCATAACACACTTTTTTTTTTTTTTTTTTTTTACAAAACAATTACCACCCTCAAATAACAAACTTCATTTTGCAGCAACATAAACAATTTCCTCCCTCACACAAATACAATACCACCCCCCCCCCCCGCCCCGCCCCACTACCTTTCGTATCTCTCCGTTTTACCGACGTGCTCACCGACGCACTCAACCACCGATCAGGTATTAAGTTATTTATAGCTGAGAAGGGTGATGCCACACATACTCGCCCATTTTACCGGTTTGTGCAAACACACACACTGCTGGGCAAGTTCAAACACACTACCACAGTGTATTTTAAGCGCAAAAGTGTGTGTAATAACCTCAAAGTGGGAAAAACTGATTTTTTTTTATCTTTTATAACTTCTTAAAGCATGACAATGCAGAAACAACCCTCAGAAAAAATGGGTGTCTGACTTGGTCACCCAGAATTTTACACACACCCATTGTCCATAATGATGGTAAAGACAGTCACCCATATGAAGGGTTTTGTGCACACACACACACACACACACACACACACACACACACACACACACACACACACACACACACACACACACACACACACACACACACTGTTCACAGTAACACACACACACACACACACACACACACACACACACACACACACACACACACACACACTGTTCACAGTAACACACACACACACACATACACACACACTGTTCACAGTAACACACACACACACACACACACACACACACACACACACTGTTCACAGTAACACACACACACACACACACACACACACACACACACACACACACACACACACACACACACACACACACACACACACATACACACACTGTTAGTGCCCGTGGGGCACAAGGTGGTTAATGAAAGACCGTACACATTTATTACAGGAGTGTTGAACATCTCACCGGCAGTTCCGCTGTAGCCAGAAACATTGAGCCTGTAGTTGTCCTCAGGACCACTGATGCTGAAGTCACTGTACATAGCGTAGGCCGTGGTCCCATTGAAATCCTCCAGGTCCACTCTTAGTGTGTAGTTCCCTCTTGATGTCATTCGGTAGATGTTTCGCAGTCCTGAGAAAAGTATGAGCTGAATGGCTCACAAATCAAGACACATATTGTTATCCCTATGGCGTTGCCATTTGCGTAAACTCTCTCGCCGAAGAGACTTTTGAACTTGAGTGTCACTCAGCGTTTGCGCATGTCATAAAAACCCTGGGAAGTGTTATAATATACTATGAACAGGATATTGTGCGGTATATACTGGCTTTGAAAAGCCTTTTAGGCGCCTAGACAAAAAGATCAAAGCGATGGACGCAGATTATACCGGCAGGAACACGCAAGCACACATTTCACACTTTACATACCAAGCCAGTACTCTCCATATGCATGACCAAACCCGTCCTCGTAGTCCACCCAGTCACGGTCAAAAACAACTGAGCCATCAAAACGACGCTGAAACACCTGAAAACAGATCACATCATTTCCGTTCTCATTTTTATGGATGCTGAATACTGTCTCTAAAAATCCACGAACAAGACTGAACAATGCAAAAAGTTCATTAACAACTACAACAACACCGACTTCAGTCTGTAACATTTATTACCTTCTTCGAATACACTCACATATTATACTGTTTCCTATTTCACTATATACCCACTCCATAAAATTCCCTGTTCTTTGACACATGAACTGATGTACTGTATAACAAGCACAAATTAATATTCATGAATTTGCTTAATATACTTTCCTTCCCAAAATCCCTTTCAGACCAGAAAGATTCAATCTTGATACCTGTACATGCAAATGTCAAAACAACAAAAGGAGGATTTTATCTCAAACTCTACCATATTGTTTTCAGCTCTCATGCAATTTTCTTATATGTGAATATTCAGAGTTTTTTATTTTCAATTCTTAAGCTTATCCTTTTGATTCATCTCTCCACCCTAAGTCCCCCCTCCCCGCACCCTTTTACCCCAAGATCCGAACAATAGCCTACACAGACACTGACAGACAAACGGCGCTTCGCGCCAGTTATACGTTCTGTGGGCTGGCGTAGCCACAACCCTTCAAAAGAAGAACAAGATGGGATGACCCATGTTCGCAAAGACAATTATATATCAGCTTTAATGCATTTCCCCACTTTTTCCACAATACGTTCGTAGACATCATATCAAATACACGTATAGAGAGACTGTCTTCGTAAATCAAATTGTCAGATAAGGAGAGCATTGCGTGAACTAATACACATGTATAACACTGACGTGCTAGTGCTTTGCAAGAGTTAGAAACATTGTATAACACTGACGTGTTTGGCGCTTAGTTACTGTCATTGTCTGGTCGAGAAAGGCACGCAGGAGTCTCTTCCACAGGGACACACAACCTCTTCCAGCGCTGACTGTTTGGTGGGAGTGAAACGGGGTTCCAAAATTAGCAAAATTGAATTAATTATCATTTAAAAGGATGAAGAGTTTAAATGCTGGCCGAAGACTCATTCAATGTTGTTATGATTGTGGTTGTGTTGTTCTGTGAGAGCATGTATGTGTTAATCGTAGGAAACGATCCGATATTTATTTGAGCTATCATGGTTACGTATCACATACCTTTTCAGTAAGTTCCTTTATAGTTCGCGCAGATAGTGGAAATGGCTTTTGTAACCGGCTGATGCGGTCCCTCCAGCTGAGATGCTATGATGTGGTGTTTTTTTTTTTTTTTTATATACCTTTACCCTCTGGCCACCAAAGTCTCTAAGCCTTTGTGCTACCCACGCTTAGCCAGGGGCCGCAACCCAGCAACGAAGTCAGTCAGCTAGTCATTTTGTAGTACTCTAAAAGTTGTGTTAGTGAGTCCGTGTTCTAGCCTCTATAACTTTTTAACGGCTTTACCGATCGAGAATCCGTAACTCACATCAGTTTCCTCATGCAACTCCCCTTCTACTCATATGCTCTGTGTTTAGTGATTTTAGGATCACCATAGTTCAATTAGCGATTTACTTACTTTTACACATTTCAATGAGCCCTCTTAGCCCACTTTAAAATTTAATAATAAATTCCTAGGACTTCCCTCTAAAATATAGTTATGGTAGTTTGTAGCTATTTACCTTTCCTGTCTTTTGCTTCAAACCCGAAGCCTTTGTGATAAGTAACTATTGAGTTATGGCTCTTTTTGTAGTACCTGGGAAGCACAGATTTACCCATTTTCCGGTCTGTCTGGAACCGTGTCTTGGTCCATGCCGAGGGGCTTTCTTTGCGGTTCGCTCACAGAGTATTTAAGCCGGTCAGTGCCAGAACGGGAAGTCTTTGTCCTAAGAGTTGCCCCACTGACAGCATAGCTACCACCGCTCTGAGCCATCACTGACCTTATCTTCAACCGCATCTCCACTGGGATATCCGTAAGTCATGTTCTTGTTACATTGTGCATTCATGAATGATGTTATTTTATCCACCAGCTGTTTATTGGAACTGATGAAGAGTTTACGAGCTAGATTGTCGGTTTTGCCCTGTGTCTGACAGCCGGCCATTAGCGGCCTTTCTTTTGATACGATCGCAACAAGTTGCTTCGCGACTGTTTTGGAAAACCTTGTTCCCATTTCGCCTGATGTCTAAGCGCTAGCCTCCTTTGCCGTAGAGTAACATATTTTCAGTGCCTGATTATCCGCTGAATTTATGACTTGTGGCTGGTCGACCGAAAGTTGAACGAAGAGAGAGGCAGGACTGAGTGATCAGTTCGTTGCAGTATGACGCACACTTTCATTTCGCTTCGTTGGCACTGTGCCAAGTTTGTTTGTAACACTCTGCGTATCTGAAGGAAGTATTAGATCAGTAGCTCAGACTCTAATCAGGGCAAAACAACATGACAGCCATTTTTATGCTCGCTTGATTGTTGTACTGATCAAAGATGCTTTCAGTGCTTGTTGTTTTGCTTGATTCATTTGTTTGGTTTGATTTGCCATCAAATGTTTGTTTTGAGATTATATATGATTTTGATACGTTATTTGTATTGTGTGCTTGATGCATTTTATTTCATGTTTAATTGGGCTTTCTTGCCGCTGCTATCCTTTCTCACCTTGTCGTGCTCAGTTCCGCGTGAATCCCATTCTCAGGCAATACGTGTGACGTCACGAGTGCTAAAATAGACAGCCATCTTGGTCTGACCTTTGACCCACTATTTTTCGTCTGCTTGTTTACATTGGGTCGAGCAGAGTAATGCGACAGATGTATACCTTTCCAAATTTAGTGTATGCTCGGCAGTGTTTGATTATAACGTTAATTACATTCAACTAACTGGTGAAGGCTTTTATTTTGATCTGTTACAACAAGTGGCAACACTCGCTGATTTTCTGGGTAGTCGGTTGCACACTCCTATGAAATGATCCTTTTCTCTACGGCTTAGTGCATAGTAATTATTAGTGAGTTCGACGTATGCGCACATGGCGCCCCTTATACGTATATTATGTGACTAGGGATTAAAGGCACCGGCAGCCTGTTTTAGTAAAAGTCCTTAAGGTCCGGATCCACACTCTTGATGTCACATTAATTGTTCATGTTTTACGATGCAGATTTCTCTCTCTCTCTCTCTCTCTCTCTCTCTCTCTCTCTCTCTCTCTCTCTCTCTCGCTCTCTCTCTCTTTCACAGGTTGTGTCGGTCTGGGATTCTGCATTATATGGCCTAGTGTCGTTTGGTCCGGGATTGCAGATTGACACAGTGTTTGGCCATTATGCGTCACTTAGTAATTCCAGTGTAGTGTTTGTCTGTGATTTTGCATCCTGCAGCCTGGTGTCGTTGGGTCCGGAATCGCAGACCGACACATGAGCTGAGCTTATAGCGTGCTAGGTTGCGCGACATCTACGTTGGTCTGTTATACTGCATTCTATGGCCTGGTGCCATTGGGTCCGGAATCACAGGAACAACACACAGTATTTCCTGTGGCCACTAGTTGTGTACGACACATTATATTCTTTTCTTTCTTTTCACTCTCCCTGCCTTGAACTTTCTGTTTGTTTATAATATATTGTTTGACGTATTCTTTTGATTTGTTTATTGAGGTTGCTTTGCTTTGCATGTTGATGCCTGTTTGCATTAGGTCTATTATTGTTGCTTTTTGCATAGACTTAGGTAACTACTTTTGCACATGCAAGTAAGCCACAACCTACACTTAAGTTTTCTGCCTATCTCCTCCTTTGTTCTGTGTTACACACACTGAATGAGACTATTGATTTAAGTATGTGACATCTCTTCCCACTTGATTGTGCCCAAGGAATGTATGTGATGCATTGTGTTGTGTCTATAGCTAGGTCTGAGTAGGGATGTTTATGTATGAACGTGGTGTGGGTGCTAGTAAGTAGTATGACTGTGCGCGCGCAAGTGTCCCTGTCCCTAGTGTACCCATGGTATGGATGAGTGAGAGTCTGTGTATGACTGCGAAACCAGAAGTACAAAACGCGTTAGTTTGAAAGTGATGCGAGTACATGCTACCTAGTTTGTTGTTATGTGTCGCTGGATGCGTATGATTGTGTTTGCGGTGTGACTGTTATAAAAGTGACCAAAAGGACTGTTGTGTTTATGTTACTTTATATACTTAGGAAAGACTATATATTTATAGAGATAAATGGTTGCACCTGCTATAGGTTGTGTTGTAGTCGTTTCCCATTTCACTACATGTTCGGTTACTGGTAGTGTTTGTATGATTTGCTTACTCTATGGTCATGATGCCTTAAATGCCCTGATTTGCATGCTGATTTCATGCTTCGTTGCCATTTAATATCATGATGTGTGGTATGGTTGATCATGTGTATCTTTGATGATTATGTGACGCCTTATATTGATCTTTTGGCTTTAATTATAATTTAGTGCCAACATGACGTTTCAGCCTTAAGTTATGACTCAAATTAATAAGTTGGTTCATTTAGTGGATACAGTATTTGTATGATGCAACTTTCTGGTACCATTTCTGATAATATGTTTTGTTGTATTTGTCCTAGGTGCTGTTTGTTTTCTGCTATTTGATAAACGACAAATAAAAGTACGTCAACGCGACCTCTGCTTCGGCTTCTTATATTCCCCAACCTCAGCACCCACAAACACCGGGTGCACACAAGTTCACATCTGGCGCTGCGAGCAGGATTGGGGTAAAGAAGTCTAAAACAGCACGGAGAGGGCAACTAACATAACATCAATATGGAGAACAAGGGAAACTGGCAAGACGCAACTTACAGGGACAGCGAGCAGGGCATCAGCACCCAAGCACACACTGCTGAGTCTGACCCCGAAGTTGAGGCTCTCCGAGCGCTAGTGACAGCCCTCCAGGCTGAACTGCAGGAGCTGCAGCACCATCAACTAACAGTGGAAACTTGCGACTGGTGCCAACAGCCCGGGCACAGGGAACGTAGGTGCCCTGCTAAGAAGCAGTACCACAAGCGTCGGCGACCACGACCGCCCCAGCATCCAAATCCAACAGCCAAGCCACCAGTCATAACTCACCCAACCAGGGAAAACCTCTAAGCCCCGTTGTCAGCCAGACAACAGGAGCCAATGAAGAATACATGGCACTTGTTGATCTTCTGGCCTTCGTCGGTGAAGTACACCTGGACAAATCCTCGGGTCGCGGGGAAGCTCAAGTTGTTGATGGAGGTACTGAGAGAGTTGGCAACTGTTGTGGTCTGCTGCTGACTGACCAGCTTCTTGACGACCTGGTAGAGCAACCGGCCGAGGAAGCTGATCAACCGGAAACACCAGCTCAAACACCGGTCCAAGCACTAGTGAATGAGACCGAACAAGACTGGGCTTTGCTTCCTCTGATAACTTCTGATGGTGCCTCCCCTGTCACTACAGTTCCTATTCCAGCTCCGGACTCAGAGATGCAAGATCCCGCTCCTGTTCCCCTGCTGGCAGAACAAGAGGCTGCAGTCCCTCAGGATGTTAATGCCACCCCTGTCACCCCAGCTCCAGTCCCAGAGAAGCGTGCTCCCGTTCCTGTTCCTGTGCTGGCAGAAATAGAGGCTGCAGTCCCTCAGGTTGTTAACGCCACCCCTGTCACCTTGGTTCCAACTGCACCTCCAGCTCTAGCTCCAGTCCCAGAGACACGTGATTCCGTTCCTGTTCCAAACGGCTGGTCACATCAAGCCATCACATAGTGGTGTGCGATGTACAGACACCTCTTTACCAAAACTAGCAGTGGGAGCGCCTTGACAGAGCAGCTCTTCTAATCCCCACTAGCCCTACCAATTGGCAGTGGTGGAAACAAAACTGAACTACAACCAAGAACACTAGCTCATACAATAAGCAGTGGCTGCGCCCCGACTGACATTATCTTCTACTTGCCACTAGCCCTTTCAATTGGCAGTGACGTTAGCGAGAATACATAAACTACTTGAACAATACAGAATAAACCAAAAACAAACTACCATAAAAACCTAACAAAGGTTTACTCAACAAAAACAAAAGGGTCAGCACGCTGATGAAGGCAGCCCTTAGCCAATAAAGGCTTAAACATGCCCGAAATACACCTGACAACTAACACAAAACGTGACTGATTTGTGAAATGTCATAAGGGTATACGGCTGGTCACATCAAGACATCACATAGTGGTGTGCGATGTACAGACACCTCTTTACCAAAACTGATCTCTCTGTTTGTTTGTTTGTTTGTCTGTTTTGACAAGGCGGATTTACCCGAAATCTTACTGAATTGTGTTGTAACCGTCTTTTCTAAGCTTGTTTCTTTCTCCTTTGGGCACTTCTTTTCTTTGCATTTTACATGATTGGCAGTCACCTTTTGGGTCTGAATAATTTTTTTGTTTGTTTGTTTTTTTTTTTTTTTTTTTTTTTTTTTTTTTGGGGGGGGGGGGGGGGGGGAGGGGGAGGGTGGTGGTGGTGTATTTCTATTGATTTTGGATGTGTGTTGCTAAATGATCTTAAGTTTATTTAGCGTATTAGACTGGCTGGTGACATACATTCAATATTCTGTTCATTATTTTATTTTATTTTCCCCCCTTCATTATCAGTGCTGGTACGTCCGTACGTTCAGCAATGTGCAACCAATCGGGACGAAAGACAATAATAAGATAAGAAAACCATTGTCAACATGATAAACATTTATTACAAGAGTGTTATTTTTTTCAGTATGTATAGCTTGTTTTTATCTGATGTACGCCTGGATCATTTTGGAAATGTCTGTAACTTTTTTTTTTTGGTTACTATAAAGTACACTTTGCATACTGTGCATTGTTTCTAAAGTCACAGGAAGCATAAACCTTAGCTGAGTTGGTATACCTCGCCCTCTACCTAGGTTAAACGCACCAGCGGTGCCACTGTTGCTATTTTCGCACCAGACCGGTCACTCGGACCGGTCATGTGCACCAGAACTGCGCACGCAGGTTGGCTTGTGCACTTGTAGTGTGGTCTCGTACGTTCACGCAAAAGATTGTCATCACAGTAAAAAAAAAAAGGTTCGTTTGCGGTTTTAACTTGTAGCCTTTTATCTCCCCGAACACGCCAGTTTTGTGTTGAGATGGCGGAGGCTTGAGTCATGCCCAACACCACTGAATCAAGTCTATTGTACATGTAGTGCGCTCATTTCTCAAACTTCAACTTTGACGGTGCTTTCTGCCACAAACGACGCAGATGTCGCAAAAATCACCTCCATTGAGGATTTAAGAAAGCTATTTTTAAAAATCTGCCAAATCGCGTAATGTTTCGTGGTGCTAGCATAAGGATGGATGCATAATTGCTGGATTGCATATATGGGAAAGGGTTTATTCTTTATTCATGTTATTTTGCAGCAGTCAAATGAAGCTCACGTGATTCTTTCTCCGAGGTTGCCCATTACAGGTGCAGAAAGCACACGCTCTAAACCGATCGGGTGCACCAGACCGGTCCGAGCGACTGGTCTGCTGCCAATATAGCAACATTGGCACCATTGGTGCATTTAACCTAGGCACTGGACGAGGTATACCAACTCGGCTAAACTTTATTGTCGCACTTGCTAGAACTCAGTATTATATTTCTCTCTCCATTTTATGAATAGAGGCACATAAGTCGCAGTAACCCTTTACGTGCCGAACTTGGGCAAGAACTAGTTTTCCTCATCACAAAGTTGGCAGAAAAAGGTTTGACTGCTATTGATTGTTTGATTTGAAGTGTTTACAAACAATTACTGTGTTTTTATATGCATGCACCTTTGATGTGATTAATAAAGGCTGAAGTTTCAAGTGATTGATTTCCTATGTTGTCAGTTCATTAATTAATGTCAGTGTTCTGTTTTGTCATTTTAACTCATTCTACCCCAAGACCGGAATCCCCAAATGTTGAAGTCGTCTTCTGAAAACTGCGTTGCA
Organism: Semisulcospira habei; assembly: GCA_036245525.1. Taxonomy (NCBI): domain Eukaryota; kingdom Metazoa; phylum Mollusca; class Gastropoda; family Semisulcospiridae; genus Semisulcospira; species Semisulcospira habei. Next base: position 51,474,104 of record BTPG01000002.1, on the reverse strand, counting down.
GGGCAGGACACAGATCGACCACGATAGTTCAAGGGTGATGCCAGAATAGCTTGGCGGCCATAGGCGCCACTCTATTCTGGCATCAGCCTTGAACTATCATGGTCGATCTTTATTTTGCTCTGGTGTGTCTGGGGTAGAATAAGTTAAGTGTTAGTTTCTTCGTTTGGGTCTTTTTCTGTCTTTCATATTTTTCCACACTTTTCAACCTGCATCATACGGAGGCTAAAAGCTTCAAATTTGTACACTGCCATATATGCAAGCTACATTACAGAACTTACAGATGAGGACATAGACCAATGGCATTATTAGTTCAAGAGGCGTCAAGCTATTCTGCCACTACCCTTTGGACTATTTTAGTCACACTTGTTGCACACACTGGTGTATTCCGAATAATAAGGGTTAATATTCAAAATGCTCTGTTGCTGTTTATCTCAAACTGCAGAGTACATTTTTTTTAAAAGTCGTTTAATTTCCAGAATTCTCACATAAATGCCATGATAAACTGTTTTGCTTCAGAAGGACAAAAATCTGTAAAAATCATAATCGAAAGATTACAGGCCAGTGTTCATTCAATTCAGTTGCACCATACAATGTTAAGAATGTTAATGCATACATACACATTAAGTTGAAAAAAACAAAACAAAAAAATGAATGTGAAAAAAAAAGTATTCCATGCACTTGACCTTATTACAGACGCCTAATGTTGTGAAACACCCATTTTGACTGTAATGCCAGTTTTTGTGTGAGAGACACCCACTTTATTGGTAGAAACCAATTTTTTCTGCATCTAGTGGCTCTGTTTCTAGAAAGTGTCTATTTTATTTTAAGTTATAGAGCTTAGTTATAAGGTGAGTTCTAAACATTCGCATCAATTCCAGAGCCCTAGAATAAATAGAAATATGGGAACCCATTTTCACATGAAATGGTAGGTAACCCACTGTGAGGCTTTTGTGCGCCTGTGTGTGTGTGTGTGTGTGTGTGTGTGTGTGTGTGTGTGTGTGTGTGTGTGTGTGTGTGTGTGTGTGTGTGTGTGTGTGTGTGTGTGTGTGTGTGTGTGTGTGTGTGTGTGTGTGTGTGTGTGTGCGTGCGAGCGCGCATTTAGGTATGTAAAAACCGACGTTTTCGGTGTTCGCCCATATACAAATTTGAAACTTTAGGACGTTTTCCAGAAGAATTATTTTTACCGGGTTAGCCTCCCAGGAAACTGACATTGGAGTGTTCAGTAGAGAAATGAGCATGTTTGACTTGCGTTTTGTTGTCAAAGGTACACCAGAGCATCTGTGCCTTTTCAGGGTTAATGAATGACTTTGTCTCTCTCTAATCTGCATGAAACATTGTAGTCCCGACCTATAAGAAAGTGATGTTATTTCCGACGTTTTAAAATTTCAGTCATTTATATAACACGATGTCGACTGTACACGTATTACTGAGGTCTCAGACAGTTATTTCCAGCCATACAACCTACAGGTGCGACTGGTATTTGACATCAATGTCGGAAGTTCTACCCTGTCTCATGGCCATCTACAATTCAGAGTTATTATGGCTTTATGTCGCACAGTGCCACTGAAATAGATTTATCGAATTTTCTGTCATAGAGCCTCAGCGTTTGTAACAGGACCTTGCAGATGGCGACTGCCGTGATAGCTTTCTTTGCCCGATCGGCTGTAAACCATATAACTATATCTTGTAGACATATTGTGTAATATTTTCACATACGACAGGAGAACCAATATTATTTATCCTGTCGTATGAGAAAATATTTACGCTATACATTTTCCAAATCTAACGGCGCCCAGTGCCTTTATAATGACCAGCAACAAAAATGCGACATTATTCCAATCATGCGAATCATTGAAGTGTTTCCGATGATTCCGACGATGACGCATTTCTTTTGCTCCTTAGTTTAACCTTCCATCTGTATTGATTTACTATCCTGGATCGTCTTGTTTAACCCGTTCAGTGCCAGCTGACGCAGACTGTGTTTCTGCAATCTGCGTTAGTTCAACACCAATAGTCCCAGCTGTCCCATGAAGATGAATTCAAAGTGGTCTCAGCAAGAGGCATAGATCCTCATGAGCCCCCGCAACTGCGGGGGGCTCATGAGGATCTATACCTCTTGCAGTTGGGTGGTGTTCACATTTTCTCGGCACTGAACGGGTTAAAGCACCACGTTCTTGTTGTTGAATAAATGCGGATGAGAAACGTACCGTCCAGCCTCCTCCACTGGTGGTCTGGTCACAGTACACAGTGACGTCATGGCCGTTAACGTCAAGTGTGTGGACACCGTTAGTCTTGTCCAACAGTCTGTCGTCGTCGGCACAGCTGCTTGGTTTGAAATCTGAAACTATAAACACGAAGATGGTTCAATGAGCAGATTTGTTGTGGTCTAAATGGAACAATAGTGATCACAAGACTGCTGAATTAATCGGATTTAAGGTTTAACATCAAGGCAGCGCAGGATAGTGTCAACTCTAGTAAGCCAGCTTAGGGTGTCATTTCAAACCCATGAAGGAACTTCAGGATGACTTCTTTAAGTTCCCTGGGGTTCCAGCCCTTCACTAGACACAATGCCTACCGTTCCAATGCTCTCCTGACATTGGTTATTACCGTTTAGAACGTAACTATAGATTTGTATTTTTATGTTTTGACATAATAATCAGTCTTGTTTGCATCCTTGAAACCACGTGTTTGTTTAAAGGGTGACACGCAACCACGGATTTGGAAAGGTCATCTATTTCTGCACAGAACAGCCACACTGAGATTGACCTGCACTTGCGGGTTTTGATTATACCCCTAGTAGCATTTACGGTGTAAGTGTGGTCCTCCGAAGGTCGCAAACTTTGATGTGAAATTGGACTAGATGGAGCGTGTAAATACCGTCGCCTGACGGTGTGTGCGACCAAATCGTGTGCGATAAACGACCCAAAAAAACATCTTCCAGCGACGGTCTAGGTAGAAATGGTTATTGTTAGGTCTTTTTCGACCGAAATGGGACCTATATGGGACCGTTTTGACACCATGCAATTTTTTAAAAACCGTACCCCCTACCTACCCCACCCTTCTACCTACCCCACCCCTACCCATATAATGTATCATTCATTTATAATAGTGTTTATAAGGCACATTCATTCAGTCACACATAATTGAAAACACAGATGTAAGTGTGTCTTACAAAGACACTTTTTTCAGGTAAATTAAACATTAGTCATCAAGAAATACGATTCTGCCGTGAAAAAATGGTCTGTAATACGAAATAGTTTGAGTTTTATGTGCAAATATTAAAATCTTCTAAAGTGTTCTAAACAGATCAGCTTCGCTATATGTACGCGCAAATGTATCCAGTATTGAACATACCCAGAGAAATTCAAACCAGCATAATTACAGTTCAGTTCAGTTCGATCAAGATGGGATCTCTGCGCTCGGAAAGTTTTTTTCGCAGTAGGCATTGAATGTGTGAGAATGATTGCGTGACTGATTTCAGAGTTTAGTCACTATCTCCACCTCCACTATTAGGCTTCAGGTCTTGGCTTTGCAGACTGCACTGCATTCGTATAAGGTGCTGCTTTTTGTTGGACTGTAAAGCCCCAGGCGGAAATCCACCCGTTTCCATATCGCGGAGCGACAGCAACACGAAGCGCCTGGCGATCGCGACCAAAAAAACGAGTACAGAAAAAAGGAGTGTTTCCATAAACGCGACGCAGAAGCAGTGCAACAAGCAATAGAGATGCGACAAGATTTTACGATTGATCAGTTGAGCGATTCAAAGGCGGTTTGTGTGTGTGTGTGTGTGTGTGTGTAATAATAATAAATTTATTTCAGTTTTTGCAGGCCATCAGGCCCATATGAACACAAAATACAATTTACAACCAGAAAATACAGGAAGGTGGTTGTAAAACACACTCATATAGCATTACATCAGCGCACATAAATAAACAAAAAACAAGAAAAGTTCAAAGCAAATCCCTCTAATTCCTTAATTTAAGGCAACCTGAAATATACATAGCAACTTTAAAGACCAGTTTATCATGTAGGTTTCCACACAACAGCTGAACTTTAAGATCGGATGGGAATCTGTAGTAAAACAGTGGAATGTACTTTTTACGTAAAGGGGCATATTTTGGACACTCGAACAGAAAATGACACAAATCTTCAGCCTTATGCCAATCACATGAATTACATTCTGGATTAGTGATGGGTTTTCCAAATCTGGATACTCCGTTTAAAGGTAAACGGTTACATCTAAGTAAACATATTGCCCGCCTGAGTTCACAAGAGTTCAGCTGCCCTATGTAACTGGCTCTAAGTATTTCTGGGTGGTAATGGCAGTATTCTGTGTTTGAGGTAAGGGATGCATGCCAGTCCTGTCGGAAACAATCCATCAGCCGATCTTTGAATATCTGAATGAACAGAGGAGTGTTTCCAACTGACTGCATTTCCCATACATACCCAAACCCGTGCATACACAATAGAGTCTTTATTTGAGTAGCCCAGTTCGATCTACCCGAAGTATCATGCATATATAACATCGTGTAACACTGTCTTGGGTATCTGTTTTCTGACATGGTAAGAAGTCTGCACCAGTACTTCACCATTCGAACATAGGCATCAATATACATAGGGAATCTTCCACACTCACCCAGCGCAATATTGTTTTTTACATCTCTTCCAACACCAAGGACCATTTTACAAACCTTTATATGAACCTGCTCAATTACATCATGTCTCTGGAAACCCCAGACCTCTGACCCGTATAGTACAATGGGTTTAATCTTGACATCAAAAATGTGAAAAACAGTGTCAGCTGGCAAGTTTTGTAATTTGAAGTATAGTCTTTTGATGCCTGCAACTGCTCTCCTGGCTTTTCCAGCTAAGTTTTCTACACATCTAGCCCAGTTCAGAGTAGAGGAAAATATCACACCAAGGTAAGTATAACTGGACTCGACTTGAATCTGCTTGTCAGCATAAAACCATTTTTCACAATTTTTCACAAAACCTCCATTTTTGAAGACCACCACTTTTGTCTTGTCCATGTTCACAGTGAGACCCCATTTTTTACAGTATTTTTCTAAACAATTAATTTTCTTTTGGAGATCTGCTACAGAGTCAGAGACAATGGCTATATCATCAGCATACATAAGAAGGAAAATACCCAGTGGGTCTGCAAAAATATCAATGCCACGTGCACCGCACGATGATATTTCTGTCTCAAATTCTGAAAGAAAGATAGAAAACAGCAGTGGGCTCAACACACAACCTTGTCGCACCCCTGACATGCAATCAAAGTAGTCGGTAACTTTGGTTCCAACCCTTACAGCAGCTTTTACATGTTTGTACATACTCTCAAGTGTCTGAAGCAACTTTCCATGAACTCCTTTACGTAGCAAGAGATACAACAGTTTTGTCCTGTGCACACTGTCGTAAGCTTTAGAAAAATCTACGTACATGGTGTAAAAACGGCCACCCTGCTTGCTAAGATACTTTTGCACTAGTGCCTGTAAGCAAAAAATGTTGTCTATAGTACTGTATCCTTTACGGAAGCCAGCTTGGGCCTCAGGAATACAATCGTTCTCTTCACAAAAACGAACCAACCTGTTGTTAATGACAAAACTGTACAACTTACTGATAACGTTCAGAAGAGAAATTCCTCTGTAGTTGTCAACATTTCTAGGGTTACCCTTTTTGTGTAGTGGAAATATCACAGCCATGGTCCAGCTTTCAGGGTATTCCGCACTTTGAAACACACGATTAAACAAAGGATGCAGAAATTTCACAAGGATCTCACCTGCATGATGAAAAAGGTCAGTGGGCAAGCCATCAGGGCCTGATGCTTTCCCTTTCTTCATGTTATTAATAGCACTGCGAATTTCATCCTGCGTGATTTCCTCGTCAAATTTTGCATTATGACAACCATCACAATCATCAGATATATGGTCATTCAAAACACCCTCGGCCTGTCTGCTGAAACCTGAATCATCAACATTCTGATCCACATTTAGCAAATTACGAAAATAATCATACCACACGCGTGGTGAAACGACATCAGAACACAACTTTTTAACGCCAGTCAGAGACTTTATTTTTTGCCAAAATGTTCTTGAGTTTGCATCATTACATGCATCGTTGAGCTCATTCAAAACCCGTGCGTTGTACTCTACTTGTTTTGTTTTACACAACTTCTTAAATTCTTTCTTCATGTCAAGATACTTCCCTAAGTCGTCATGTGTGTGTGTCTGAACTGCTTCAACTGTAGGTACTTGTTTTGTTTTGCTAACTCGCAGTCCGAGTCCCACCACGGCGGCTGTGCACGGGATTCACCTATCTTCTTACCTGACCTCATTTTGTCAGCCGCCTTCTGAATGAATGCTACAAAACAGGGCGACCCTTCTTCTACACTCGAGTCAAGCGCTGACGAAAAGTGTTGAAACTGAGTCTCCTGATTATCTTCAATGTATGCCCAAAAGGATTCAGCGTAGTTTTCTTTCCAAACAAATTTAACCCCTTCCTCTAGTATTATATCATCATTTAAATCATCATCATCACATGAATAAACAGACTGAATAGAAGTAAACGTGGTTACAATGGGGAAATGGTCTGACTCGCACCTGTCTGCAACAAACATATCGGTCACTAGGTCAAACACGGATTTAGAGCAAATACAGTAGTCCACCACACTTTTGCCTCTGTTGGCCACGCACGTAATTTCTCCCTCACTGTCACCTTTCGTTCTGCCATTGACAATAAACAAACAGTACTCTTGACATAGTTCTATCAGTTTCCGACCAAAACTGTTTACGCCAATATCTTTTGACCTCCGTGGACTTTGTGGTACATCCTCTAGCAGATCTGTTAATTCCTGTAGAGGCTGCACGTGTGAATTGCCATCAATAAAATCAGTATCAGACAGCCCGGCAGTGCGGGCGTTAAAATCGCCACATAATAGCCAAGGCAGCTCAGGGTGAGCACGTAAAACTTGAGACATGTAGTTTTCTAACACTTCAAAACCATCAACGTTATCTTCACCATATACAACAGAACGCTCTGGAGCCACATACACAAATGCTGCCAGAACATCAGATGCAGAGTTCAAAACAGACTTACCGATCTTTAGAAACACAATATCCTCAGCTGCCTGCATTAAACGCAACACATGACAGGCTATAGATTTATGTACACACACGGCCACGCCCCCTTTTAACTTTTGTGTACGTGGTGAAAAAAACACCTGATACTCTGGAAAGGTATCCTCTATAACATTTTGCTTACACGACCAGATCTCTGAAAATGCAAAAATTTGACACTTTTCACAGAACTGCCTAAAAGAAACACTTTTCAGCTTATTTACAAGACCTTGGATATTCCATGCCATGATGCGAAACACAGAGCTACCACTTTCATCACTACCACTTTCATCAACACAGTGTGCGGGTGTGGGTTTGAGTATGGGCACTTGAGTGTGTGTGTGTGCAGGTAAGTCGTCCTTTGAAGACACATGGTGGGGGCCCTGGGGGTCTGAATGAGGGACGGGCTGTCTTCTCCTGGTTGCTGGGTCAACATGCCGGCCCGCTGCCCCTCATTTCTGCCCCCTGCGCTCCACTGGCCTCTGGGTAGCAGCGTCGTATGCGTGGGTCTTTCCCTCAACAACGAGGGAGTCGAAGCGGAGGAAGGCCTTCTTCCCCGCCTGTTTGGCCTCCTTGAGGAAGGGTAGTAGCTTGCGGCGCACGTCCCTCACCCGAGGGGTGAAGTCCTCAGAGATGTAGACCCGGGACCTGTTCTCCTTCAGCGTTCTTCGCTCAAACAGGATCCGCTCCTTGTCTTTGACTTGTTGAAGCACACGATGATGGGGTGGGGCGCCTTGCCCCCCTTCAGACGATGGGCACGCTCCACCTCGATCTCCTCCTCTATGCCCATCTCGTCCTTCAACATTGACTTGACAGCTTTTTCACAGTCCGCCCAAGTCTCTGAGCGCCCCTGGGGGTGGGGGATTCCGTGAAAGATCAGATTATTGCGTCTGCTCCGCCCCTCCAAATCATCCAGCTTATCCTCCAGCTGCGTAACTTTCTCCTTCAACTCTCTGTTTTCTTTCATCACCGCAGTAAAGTCACTCTGAATTTTGTCCAACTGCTCCTGCATTGTAGCTTTCATACTGTCCATCTTTTTGTCCATCACATTCAACATTTTAAACACATCAGCAATGGTCGGCTCAGACACTGCGTTTGCCTCACCCCCGGGCGACTGGTTGTCTTGGTTCCCCTGGCATGTCAAAAGAGTCTGTCGTTTCGGTGGCCCTGGGTTTGCTTCGACATCGCCACACCGGAGCAGAAAGCCGACCAAAAACACGAGAATGACTGCCACCGGTCCGCTGACACTGACAGTGCGGTAACGTAGGGCTGCCTTCCTCTGTGCTTTGCGAGCCATGAAGTTTTGAAAAGTCCAGTAAAAGGTACCGCAAATGGCACGAAAAGATACCGGACTGCTTGGCATGATGAGCTGAATCACCCTGTCGTTGTTCTAAAGTTACTAATTAAGTAATTATGTTGCAAAATGCTAAAAATGTGCGGAGCCGCTCTTCAACTGTGTGACGTCGATCGTGAGCACAACTCACCCCCGTGTGTGTGTGTGTGTGTGTGTGTGTGTGTGTGTGTGTGTGTGTGTGTGTGTGTGTGTGTGTGTGTGTGTGTGTGTGCTTTGTCGCGCCGCTATATTGAAACACACCAAGCGATTTTCCGTCTGCCGCCCAACTACTTTGTTTGTCGCGCCGCTGACGTGTCGCGATATATGGAAACACAGGTTTAAATCTGCAATGCCGTCAATCCTTTGCGGATTCATGCTGCATATGGTTTCCCTCTACGCCGTAATTCACTGTTTTAGTAATCTGCAGACTAAATGGACCCATTTATTTTATAAAACTGTACGACAAGCGTTTCATACGTCATATACATGAATGCTGTTGTTAGGAATTTCTCTAGTGGACGCAGGCTGTGTTTTGGAAATCCTTGTAAATCTAACGCGAAAAATCCCCAGCCGTAAAAATAACATGAATACAAAGTGGTTTCAGCACGAAGCATAGATCCCCAGCGAAGGCTATAAGGAATTTGTACTTCCCGCAGTTGGGTGGTGTTTACATTTTCTAGACAGTTTGTAGACGAGTTTAAAGAAAGACATTTCACACATATCTTTGTTTACAGTGTACCTCGTTTATAAATAAAGACTACCAACCTTTTACATGTACCCGTTTTTAACCACAGATTATACTAACACGTTCAGATTGGACCTCGCTTTCTGGCAGGGATCTCGCCGATCAGCGATTTGGCATGGGAGAGGTTACTCACAAGGCGTCACTGTACAGGGCGTCATGGGACTATAGTCTAGCAGATTACGGCAATGTCTACAGAGGTAAGTAGTTCGTCAAAAGAGTAGTACTAGTTTGCAGGTACGAAACGGCAGTACTAATGCTATATGGTTTATGCATGACAACAATATTTGTCTTAGAAAGGAGACATATTTTCTAGAAGTGTTTCTCGAGCGCTGTTTGTTCGCTGAGGGGGAACCAGTCCTCGTAGACGGCCCGGATCAGTAAGGCGCAAGACATTTTGTGTGTGCATAACAATGCAAATTTCAACCATAAAAGGTACAAGTTTATTCCAATGAGTAAATTAAAATCATTAGCAAGTAAACATGTGTACATATTTGCGATAAAATAGTTTATAAAGTAATATTTTTAACGCCATAAGCATACTAGCGTCGCTAGTTTCAAAAAGGCGGTCAGCGATATGCCTTCAGTTCGAACGAAGTCAATCAGACGCACACGGTTGATGCAGGTTTACTTTGTTCCTGAAGTGAGACAAAGGTTATTTTGGATTTGAACTTTGAAAAGCATTTTATAAACGTTATATTCTTTATTTTTCCACTGCTTGAAAGCAGCCTTTCCCATAGAACTCAGTCTTTTGTGGGAGTAAAGCACATTGAAAGTAAACTCGCTTCGTGCACGTTTTGCCTCGTGTCTGCCGACCACCTTCAACATTCTGATGCCTTCTTGTCCAGATATAACGTGCATGTTGGTCATCTGTTTTCTAGCCTACCGGTTCTAAGTGTAGACCTGCTCTTTTTGATTAGTGGAGACGGGATTTTTAACTGGTCAAGCTCGGTCTTATCCGTCTGGTCTTAGGCACAAGCCAGGCAGACTCAAATCCATCTTCGAACCGTTTCTATCTAAATCACCATATTTAGCTGAACACCTAAATATAGGAATTTTTGTTTTTGCAACTGATTCAACCAATCCGCACTCAAACTGTTATGATCAAGCTTTACCAGGACTGCATGAGACATGAGTTTTGTCTGTCAGATATGATCTAAACCGCGATAAAGCAATTTCACGGATGCCATACACAGATGCCATAGGTTAGGCGCTATAGAAATACTCATTATTATTATTATTATTATTATTTAATTATTTACTGATTTATTATTGATTCATTTATGTATTCACTTACATATTTATTTATTATTTATCCTTTTAAGTATGGATGGAAGGAATTCCTTGGTGCACACGATCACTAGTGGTATGGTGATGGCCACCAAGGAGAGGAAAGGAAGAAAATTGTCAATACACGTACACCTCTCACCTGGTGTGCTCTGTCAGTCTAGCAAATAGCAGTTTCCGACATCTGAGTATTGTAGATGGACGTTCACAACGCCCACGCTGTAGTGGGCGAAACGTAATGTTGCGTCCACCTGACTCTGTGCACCTAATACTCGAACTATGTGTATTGCGCTTCCACTTGAGGGAGCCAATACACACGAACACGGCTGCACTCTGCAGCAAGGCTAAATTCCCTGTTACATTGTGGTAGGCGCGAAAATACCTAATGTTGCATTGTGTTACTCTCAATCCACCCGACTCTATGGACCTAATACCCAGCCGCTGTGTATTGCGGTTCGACTTGGTGGAACAATGGGGATGGATCGGTCACAGTCTGAGAAAGCCAGCTTCCAGTATCACTAGGCAGGCATTGTCATGGAACCCCCAGGGAAAGAGGAAAAGAGGTAGGCCGAGAAACTCCTGGCGTTGAGACCTCCAAGCAGACATCGCAAGAGACTGGGAACCACCTGGAGTAGAATCGAAGGAGAAGCACAGGACAGGAGTTGCTGGAGGTCTCTCGTCGACGGCCTATACCCGGGTAGGGGTGACAGGCATAAGTAAGTTGGTGGAACAAATACACAATCACAGCTGCAGCTGCGGCAAGAATACGCAATCTAAATTCCCTATCAGATGGAGACTGGACTGCTATATCGCTTAGTATGGCAGCAGTTTAATGTATAGAATATAGCTGAATATCGCACTTACGCCATCGTCGGCGATGCCACGGACCTGCAGGTGTCCTCAATACCCGAGTCCGCTCAACACGTGCGTGCTCTTACACACGCAAGTGCCTCAGTAAACAACTGAATTGCAGCCTCATCCTCTCAGTTCGTCTCATAAGGCAGTTAGGTCCCATAAACACCAATTTTATAAATTTGTCATAAATGCAATGTCGTAATACACACGCGACTTGACTACCCTGTATCCCGCGATGCAATAACCTACAGACGGGGAGCGGGTTTCGTGGCGAGGGGACTTCAGTAAATACAAGGTGGTGGAGGGGAGGTGGTGGGTAGAAAATTGCATGTAAGCTGTTTGACCGTGGTTCACTGATCAACATCCTCATCTGCGTGGTACAGCGGACCAAGGCTATGTACTGGTCTGTGAGCGGAATACTACTATTTTCCAAGTTTTTTGTCCCACTGGCACAACAGTGATCGGGGACTAGCACTTAAGCTTCAGTTAACATCACGCATCATGGTCGGATACTATTGGCTTGGATTTCGAAGATCACACATTATATTCTAGGCCTATCACCAACAACAACCGGTCAAATATATAAGTTGAAATTCAATATACAAATTTTACTTCAGAATAATAACATCAAGGTTAAAATTTCAGGACCACTTCATTAAGAAGGTTAAATAATTAAGATGACCAATTCAATTCTAAATTTTTTTTAGCTATCGACGTTAGAGACAAGGCAAGCGAGCATGGGCCAGCGAGTGTTTAATATTTACCTAGGCTGGGGTGTAGGGGGCTCTGGATAGAGGTAGCACCTTTGCTGTTCGGCAGCTGCGTCCTACATAGGACGGACGGGCATCACTGGTCCTCATCCATCTCCTTAATCTCTCACGTGCTGGCTCCAAGCGCCACACCCTGGCAAACCACCTCAGCTGGTGGGCTAAACCACGTGAGGGGGTGGTGGTCACATTGCACCACTAGGCGGATGAGCTGTTTCTGACAGCCAACGGCTAGAGGACGGAGGAGATCAGGTTGGATCCAACGGCCAAATGTGGGTGAGTAAACCCTTCAAATCAGGAGTGGAGCCCCGAAGGCAGACAGCTGCCTGTATTCACGCACTGTTCTGGCAGCTCCTGCAGCCAAACTGGTGCCAAACGTACTGCTTTGCATTCCTTTGGATACATCAGCGAGGCCGAGAGGGGGATCTTGCCGACTGGGCACCCCAGGATCACCATACACTTCGCCCAGGCTTGCGCCCTGGAGAGGTCACTCCAGTGACTGACCCAGCAAGCGCATATACTCCATTGTCTTCCGAGACAGGATGCCAAACGAAAAGCTATAACAATCATTACCATAGCACTAGTCAAAACAGCTCTTAGCACTAAAGGTGCGGGTAGTCTCTAGAACAGCGGTTAACTCCAGTCATATTAGGGGGGGGGGGGGGCGGGGGGGGGGGGGGGGCGGGGCGGGGGGGGGGGGGGCGGGGCGGGGGGGGGGGGGGAAGTATCAGCAGGGGAGTACCGGTGTAAGGGTACATCACAGCCGCGCGCGGCCGCAACACGGCGCAGCCGGCAACGACTGCATCAGATCGAAAGGCAGCCCGCGCGGTGGGCATGCGCACTCGCGTATGTACCCTAAGCAGTACGGTCATAGCCGTACGGAACAGAAATATGTTTTACTTTTACTTAGCCTGTATACATCCTAACCAGAGGATTGCAGCCATGCACCCAACACCGAGAATAAGTCGGGATGGGGGCATTGACAACTAGTTGTTTTAATAATAATATTGTTACGAAAAGCGCGACTCCAGTTGTGCGCTTAGTTAGACCAGCCAGGCCAGGGAGCTTCAGTACTGTATTGACTGTCAATAATGTCAGAGTCAGCCGATTTCAGAATAGCCTGAATAGTCGTAACGCCAGAATACACAGACACAGCTCTCTAAAATCCCCACACTCCGCGGCGAAGGCCTCATACTCCAGAATCGCATGGTCGGGGGTGAAGCTCAGTGATCGCCCCCACAGCCAGGACGAAATCAGCGAGAGCTGGAAGTCCATGTCCCTGTTAATATCATCATCATCAGCCCCCACAGCAGAGTTCAATCCCGTCCACGTAGGCTTCACCAATTGCTGACTTGAATTCTGAGAAAGCTGCAGAGGAAGACATCACAGGCAGAGCCCGGAGCGACGTTGTATCGCCTCGCCGTGCCCGTGCTATAATCCCATTGGATTCCGCCGAATGAACCTAAATAACCATGGATACTACATTACGTAGATCTAAAATTCAAGAAAGAGTGTCACCACTGTCACTGTGACTACATTACATACCGCACAGCTGTAATCAGGAATTGGCACTAACTTGATGCATTTTTTTAATTATTAAGATCTGATGGAGCGTGTTGAAAAAGAATATATTTCATTTTTAATGAAGGAAATTACGTGCATTTATTTTAGCAGATAATATATTTCAACATTCCATTACACCACTTAAAAATTAAGATATTCTTTTTTAATAGTATTAGTAATAAAAATAATATACATGCATTAGTTTCTAAATGGTGCAATGGAAAATTAAAATATATTATCTGCTAAACTAATTGCTTAAAATTTCCTTCATTAAAAAATAAATTTTAAAGCATCAATGAAAGCGCAAACTATTTTATAAAATTTAATTCATAATCTTCTGAGAATGCTTCAAGCCACATATGCAAATAAATACACTTCTCTTTCAATTTGATAGCTATTTCTTCTCTTCTTTTAGTCAGCTGTCTCATTATTTTAACTTCTTTTGATTAAACATAGTAACAAAGATGGTTTTTGCATTTTCAATGTACTAAAAAGTCAACAGGTTAACATGTCTCTCTTTATTTGAGTGTTAGCATGCGAGTTATTTTATTAATTAATTTTAAATATTATTTTTACGTTATCTGATATTATGTAGATTACAGTTCACGATCGAAGCCGGATCCAGATCGGCTTGTTTACACTATATATTATTGCCGCGTTGGAAAACACACAGTCACACATGGCTCCGAGAGAACTGACACAACACACAACACAAAGACTTACGCTTTCCCACGTATTCGAAGCAATCGTCAGTGAAATGTCGCGAACAAATCTTCGCTGCGTTCGGATTGAAGCCTTTGTCGGTCCTGCTTGCGAGGTAGATCAACCGGTTTCTCCATGCATCTTGCTCCTCGCTCACACCTGCTTTCGGGTAGCCGTGAAAAGACACACCACGACAAAAAAGACTGTCCGTGTCACACTTGCTAAAACTGCAACGACTCCCACCGTATTGTCGCTTCGACATCGTGCCGAAATAGTCAAAACAGTCCAAATAACTTCGTATGCACTCGTACTTCGACGTGTCTTTTCACATTGGTACCGGAAAGGGCAATGCAAAAGTGCGCGGCTAAGATGCGCGAAGGAACTCAAAGCGAAAATTGTTGAAGTCAGAGGTCAAGTAAATATAGGTCAGTGTAAATAACTGTCTTCGGAAAGCGAAGCAAGGCCACGGATATAAATAGGAACAAGATCAGGATATGAACAGCCAGCCAGAACTGCCTTCAAGAACTTCGCTCACTACCAGCCAGCGTGCTATCACCGCCCTTTGGCCTTCTACCTACAACAGCCTGCCAGCACCAGCCGTCCACCCGGCACTACCACCACTACTCTCCAGCTACCTACAGCTCCCTGCGCCTTCTAGTCTCACTACGCCCGCCTACTACTAATCACCCTACCATCGCCACCGCCGTACCGCCACTACCAACACCATCGGCAACTGCTTTAATTCGGCCTCTAAATTTCAAAAGAAGAAAGCGAAATTTCAGAGAAGGTATACGCAGCTTGAGTCTGGCTTACTATAGAGCAAATTTTAAAAATTACCAACCTTATTTTCAGCCTAAATACCAAGTAGTTAGTTCAGGAATCCGCCAGTCACCTTTGGTACTGTACGGATACTAGCTTTAAAAATAAACAGCGCCGAACTGGGTCAGTGTTGCTCACCCGGTCGGCGCGACATAATCTCCCTGCCCATAATAACTTCAAAAACTCTAAAGTATCCATCTTTGCTGGCACTAAATTGGATAGCTAGGCTAGGAACCTGCCGCAGTCACCTTTTCGTGCCGCGCAGGAATTACCGCAGTAAATAAAATCGCGCCGAACTAGGTCAGCATCGCTCACCCGGTCGGCGCAGCATAGGATAGCCTAGCCTCCCAGCCCAGTCTACCACATTTTAAGCAGCGATAGTATTGCCCAGCGGCGCGGCCACCTTTGGCCACGCCACTTCGGCGCAAACCTAAAAATAGTAATGGAAGATTTATTTGGGACAATTTCATCGTCCCCCTCCCAGGAAAATTCCTCTGACGGAAAATCCTCAAAACGAAGCCGATCTCCTTTGCGAGTGAAGCCACAAAAAACCCCTAAAAAACAGCGACACAGGAAACGGAGACTTACCGCTACGCCTCCTGGTCCACAAAGTAAAACAAATACCAGTCTATCCAGCCCGCCAGGACATATGCCCTATTTGGTGACCTTGTATCACCAATAACTAAACTTCCGGAGATAAATCTGAGCCCAGTGTGTGCTACGCACCAAAATAACGTGACATCGACTAGCCAGAAATATGAATCTCCATCTAAATTAAACCAGGCCTTTGCCCCCGACAACTCCTCCACCAGTTTGCCCGGCCCCCTAGTGGAGGAGGGCCTGGTGGAGGACGAGGAAGAGGCAAAAGACAAATTCCAGTCGGTCTGCAAAAATAGAAATCGTAGACACCGAAAAAAGTATACAACCAGGGAGAGATCCGATGGGAACACAGCCGAACCAATCACGGAGGAGTGGTGCAGGTTCCCGGTCCGTCTTAGGGACTTGGTGACAGGCGCCACTCTCATCCATAGACATGGAACGCAGCAGCCGCATATTTGCCAGGCTGCCGGCGTGTCCCCATCGGAGATCGGCTCCATTTTAAATGTCGGCGAACTACACTCATATGCTGGTCTATAAAACTGTCTATAAACATCACAGGAAAATCTACCCAGTAAAAGAAATGCACTTACTTGTAGCACTATGTTACACTAACACATATCACTCATTGAAAATACAAACAAAAGTACTGATTTTGAAAGCACAGTAAAGCTTTAAAGCCAGCACAAATGTGGCACTCTATCATCTATCTATCTATCTATCTATCTATCTATCTATCTATCTATCTATCTATCTATCTATCTATCTATCTATCTATCTATCTATCTATCTATCTATCTATCTATCTATCTATCTATCTATCTATCTATCTATCTATCTATCTATCTATCTTATCTATCTATCTATCTATCTATCTATCTATCTATCTATCTATCTATCTATCTATCTATCTATCTATCTATCTATCTATCTATCTATCTATCTATCTATCTATCTATCTATCTATCTATCTATCGATCTATCGATCGATCTATCGATCGATCTATCGATCGATCTATCGATCTATCGATCGATCTATCGATCGATCGATCTATCGATCGATCGATCGATCGTTCTCTGCCATTCTTAGCGTATCGCCCAGCCTCAGTCCTGTCCACTCTGAGATATTGTCCTCCCATCTTTTCCTCTGTCTTCCTCTCCTTCGTCCTCCTTGCACAGTGCCTTGCAGGATTGTTTTGGCAAGCCCTGCTGAACGCGTGACATGCCCATACCACTTCAGTTTGCGTTTTCCCAATAGGCTAATAGGTCTTCGTAGGGCCCGATGGCTTGCCTGATTCTGCTTCCCACTTCCTCGTTCGTGATGTGATCTCTGTATGAAATGCCAAGCAGCCTTCGAAAACATCTCATTTCAGTGGCTTGTATCCTCCTTTCAATGTCTGCTGTGAGGGTCCATGACTCACAGGCATACAAGAACACTGAGATGACTAAGGAACGCATCAGTCTGACCTAGGAGCAGAGCGTGATGTTTCTGTCCTTCCATATGGTCTCAGTCTTGTCAGTGCTGTTGTTGTCTGCGCAATCCTGGACAGTATTTCTGGTTTTGATCCCTCATCTGTCACAATGGCTCCTAAGTATTTGAATTTATTAACTGTTTCCAATTTTTGGCTTCCAACCATGACGTCAGTGACAATGCCACTGGTGTTATTTGTCATCAGTTTGGTCTTTTCTGCACTGATTTCCATCCCATACTCAATGGCTGTACTGTCCAGCTTTTCCACCAGCTGAGCTAGCTCCTTCTCTGTTCCTGGAAGGCCATCAATGTCGTCCGCAAAGCGCAAGTTCGTGATTGTTCTGCCTCCAATACTGACAGTTCCTTAAATGATCTTTCAGAGCGTCTCTTACGTGGCACTCTGCCCACATAAAATAGTAAGTGTAAATAAGGCCTACTATCAGGCGGTACCAGATGCCCATCGGAATGCGCTGTAACTAGGTCACCTCGCCACCTGATAAGCTAGCGCGGCACTCCTTAACTAAATGGGTGTGTTTGCAGAAGAACTGAACAGCCGTGACCCACTTAGATCATGACCGCCCGACTGTCCCAACAAACATTTTCTGTTGTCCGTACGACGTTAAGACGGGTTTCTTTTCTTTTTCTTTTTTTTTTTTTTTTTTTCTTTTTTGCGCCCTGAGCATGCTGCTAGCATGGAGTGGATGCGCATTACAAGTGGACACCATCATCATCATCATCATCAGTCAAATAAAGCCTCAATGAATGGGCAACGATAGCTGATGTCGTAGCTATTCAAAACGACCTCAGGTCGTCTGCATAATTATAGTTATATCCTTTGAGAACAGTACACTTCTCGCCTTTGAACTGAAGCAGATGACGCGGCCAGCAAGGCAGTGCTAGACTGAATTCAG
>BTPG01000002.1:51443439-51450939 GCA_036245525.1 Semisulcospira habei | reverse complement strand
ACTTCACTTTTAACAAGTTCACTGAGCTTTTATAGCAGCATTCTTGTAAACATTGTAAGCACATTTATGAGTTAACTGATAACAAGTTTGCGTATGACAAAAGTGCAGTTGGGCCCCTTCAAAAAAAAAAAAAAACCCGCTGTTATATCAGACTAAAGTCCGACATAACAGCATTTTTTTTTTTCATAGGACCTGAGTGTACATTTCCAATGTAAGTGTATGGGGGAGAGGGGAGCTTCTACCCGTCCCCGCCCCCCTCCACATTTCCCCACCCTTCCGTCCATCACGACCCGCCCCTGTCACGTGACTTGTAAAGGCAAGGCAGCACGTTAGCGCGCCTAGCCATTTCAGCTCCGCTAAGATGAGCGTACCGTGTTGTATAGACGACGTCCTGTCCTGGATGACAAGCAACAAACTTAAGCTTAACACTGACAAAACCGAAGTCATGCCTGTTGGCTCTCAGTCTCGCCTTAATCTGATTGACGGCGAGTTCGCAAACATTGGTGGCTGCAGCGTTCGCTTCCAGAACTGTGTCAAATATCTGGGTGTGAAGATTGATTCAACGCTCTCCATGCATGATCATATCAGTAGCGTCTGCCGAGCTGGTTTCCTCGAGCTGCGCAGAATTTCTTCCCTCAGACCGTATCTCACAGAAAGTGCGGCGTCAAGACTTGTAAATGCATTCATTACGTCCAGGCTCGATTATTGCAATTCTGTACTGGCAGGTTTACCGGCGGATCAGATTTCACGCTTGCAGATGATTCAAAACAATGCGGCGCGTCTCATCTTGAAGAAACGAAAGCCGAGAAACCACGTTACGCCTCTACTGAAGCAGCTGCACTGGCTGCCCATAAAATTCCGCTGCCAGTACAAAATTGCAATTTTCGCCTATCGGCATTTTGACAGATCTCTCCCGCTGTACCTTTCTGCCAAGCTGTCTGTTTATCAGCCATCACGCACCCTCCGTTCCTCCAGTGTAAAACTTTGAATCCCGAAGCTTAACATGAAAACTGTCGGGGAGCGTTCTTTCACCTTTTTAGCCCCGAGGGTGTGGAACTCGCTGCCAACTGAAATGCGGAATCTGCCCACATTGTCACAGTTCAAAGCTCACTTAAAGACTTTTCTTTTCTGTCGGGCATTTAACACTTAGCTCATCTTTAGCTAACTGTTGACTGTCTTTTATTCTGATCCTAGAGGAAGTGAATGTAAGGTGATGGGAAGAGATGGGGTGGTTTAAAGTAGTGTATAATCGTGCGTGTGTCTGAGAGAGAGGGTGTGCTGTTGTGCATGCGCAGTGAGTCCAGTGTTTTCCTGGAGAACAGCGCTATACAAGAACTATGTATTATTATTATTATTATTATTATTATTTTAACTCGTGTCGCTAGCACACGTTACAGTCTGTTCAGTGCAGGAGTTTTACTGTGCGACATGCTCCAGGGGATAACGGGTTAACCCTTTCAGCGCCAACACCCTACAACAGTAGATGGATTGACCATGATAATTCAAAGGTAGTGCCAGATTAGCTTGGCGCCCTCAAGCTAATCTAGCACTACCCTTGGATTTGTATGGTCAATCCACCTCCTGCAAGTGGTACGTAGTCGTTAAGTAACACTTCAAAATGTCGGGAAATGCCGCGCCGAACATGGTGCTAAAAGGGTTAATAGTTCTCCTGTATAAATGTTCTGACTATATTTTACAGTGATGCCGGACACACGGGCTAACTGATGAAGTCTGAATGTCATCAACCGAAAGGCTTCTCCGCTCTTCAGTTCTCCCTGTACGTAGGCGAACTCCACCGACTATGCGCATAAAGGAAAGTGGCTACCTCTGTTGCGTGCGCGTGCACACTGACATGGATTGTGAAAGGAAGCCAGATGGAAAGTCTTTGTTGCGGCAAGATAAACATTGAGAACCCGGTGTATTGATCAACTTCAGCAACCAAAGCCTGCCGTGGTGCACATTTCATTAACCCTGTGGCTGTCGGTAGCCATGCCATATCAACAGGCGTTCACTGCCTTACTAAAAGCCCGCACTAGGCCAAAGTTTATGCCAGACACGGTTCGGTGGGTGGGGGTGGGTGCCTGGCGAGGATGGGTGGGGGTTGCGGACGGCTTCCAGATGCTAACTTTGTTTATTCCTCAGCTCCGCTAGTGGCCAAAGTACAGTTAGTAAGACTATGAAGAAAAGGGCATTTTGGTGGTGCACAAACTCGTTTCATTAAAAGATAAGGAAGTCTTTCTTGCCACTCCCATCTAAAATTACTACGCTCACACGGGAACAAATGGAGTAGATTTTGTTTGGCGGAAAGCAAAGTTCCCACAGCCCCTGTGGCAGCAGAGGCAAATGTGAATCTATGCCTGATTGATAAACCACAAATCCTTCTTTAAAATCGTTTTTACCCAAAAAGAATATAGCAATGGGATCGATTATTTTTTAAATTTATTTTACCTTATATTTTTTTTGTCACACACACAAAAAATTATTTTGATGATTTTTATAATACAATTGAACGTTAATAAGTTATTTCTGCTTCCTTTCATTATTTATTTATTTATTTATTTATTTATTTATTTATTTATATACTTACACACTGATTGCATGTCTCTCTGAAATCAGATTTGTATTGTCAGACTAAGTGAAAAATTGAATCTGACCTGTGTAAATAAATAGATACAGTAAATAATCTTTACTTGTTGATTGTTTGTTTGTTGTTGTGCTTTTTCTTTCTCGCTGCCACATGCTGCAAAATTTCACTATGGTGTGAAATCGTGCAAAATTCACCATGGCATATCATCACAAGCTCCTATATAGCCTCCAAATAGCCCTTTTCTTAACAGACCACCTCTTAATAACCAATTTTCTCTGAGGTGCACTTTTTGGACATCATGGTTTGTGAGATCTTGCGGCGATATATTTCTGATTAAGAAAACCGAGGTAAAACACAGAAACAATTTTTTTTCCCAATAGCATAAAGTTCATCACTATATATTATGACTTGGGTAGGAAAGGGCATCTTACTTCTAGAGTTTCCATCCGATTTGGCATTTGTAAGCATAATTTTAATCAGTCAGTCACGTGAAAGATGCTCACCAATTTTCAAGTGAATCACATGAAAAATAGAGAAAATTTGAGTGTAAAAATTTGGAAACTGTGCTAAGTCCAAAAATCACTAAATAAATTATAATAAATTAACCAATATTTTCTCACGAGCACTTTTTGAACATCATTGTTTGTGAGGAGATTCTGTATATTTCTGAATAAGAAAACCGACGAAAAACGCAGAAACTGAAAACGTTTGTTAATAGGATCAATTTTATCACTATATATTATGACTTGCAGAGGGAAATGCATTTAAGTTGTACAGTTTCCATGCGATTTGGCTGTTTTCAACATCATTTTAAGCAGCTGTGAAACTGCATCAGATGGACATACTTAAAACATTGTTAACCATATATTTAATAGAAACCCTAATCGTCAAAGTTTATTACAGTCACACTATGATTAGGATTGGATATCTGAGCTAGGGTTATAAGGCACATTTTTGGTCAATTTTTTATGGTGCCATTTGATAGCCCATGTGGTACTGAGTCAAGAAATGCAAATACAACTTTTGTAATCCAATTTAAACATGTGTTATTGCCCTTGAAAAAAAATCGCGGGAAAAGCACATTATCATCTCTCGTGTCCGTATTTTATGTTCAATCTCTCCCATTTTCATACCCATACTGCGGCTGTACTATTTTTATCGATATCTTTAAAAAGCATGTGTAAATACCTCATAGTTTTTTTTAAATAATTTTTTTCAAACAAAATTCAGGTCACCTTTTTAATTCAATAATTTTCCTCCCATTCACAACACCTAGACTTAGCTTGCATCAAAATGTTCAGGTCATGAAAGTGCATCCGATGAACATACATAAAACATTGTAAACACTAGATTTAATAGAAACCCTAATAGCCAAAGTTTACCGTATCAGCAGGACCAACTCTAAAAACTATCTACCTATTTTTCTCGCACAGTTTTCACCCAAACTCTGAACACATTTATGACACTATGCTCATGAAGTACATTGAAAGACCCTGCAAGTTGTGTTGCTCAGTTTTTATTTGAAAAAAAAGGTCCACGTCTAGTGCCAAACCCTGTCAGTCCAGTTTATTATGTTCAGTATACTCCAGCTTCTTGGCATTTCGGCAGTACCATACTCTGGGGTTCAGTTTTGTTTTTTTGTTTTGTTTCTTTTTGTTGCTAAAGCCAGAATCAACCTGAACACACCCACAGACACAATATCATTACACAACCACTATCATTCAGCCACATTACTCTTAGAAACAGTAACATTTATGTGACTCCCTTCACACTACAACACACAATTACTTTACCCGATAACTGAACCACCTAAAATGACGGCACAGTTTTAGGACCATATATCCCTTCCCAACCTTTTACACCCGTATTATCTATTGTTCCTGCAGAATCATGCAAAAACACTCTCAAGTCCCAAGGAAAAACGTTTGCATTTATATCAAGTATGACCTACCATGACAATAAGTAAAAAAAAAAAAAAAAAAAAAAAAAAAAAAACCCTCAAGGATGGTGTGCATTAAGTAAGACCACAGAAGTAAAAAATCCCCTGAAGGGTCTCTGGCTGTATGGCCTTACTAGGAAAATAAAATATTATGACCATGATCTGCGAGTGTGATTGAGTGGCTGCAAGTTGCACCATGGGTGAATTTCCTGTACATAAAATCTTTAGATCAATAAATTAAACTAGCTGCTTTATTGATTTACCCCAATAGGTGAGGTAGCAGTGATAATATGGCCAACCTAGAAACGTGTACAACACATTCATTTATATATCCATTCATCAGTTCATCCATCTATTCATTCGGCATCCATCTATTCATTCATTCATACACATGACTACTCTTTATTCGGCTAGTCACACTTAAAATTGGCCTGTGAACACTTTCATGCTTGCGCGTACCAGCTCTTTCCCCGTGCGTTATAAACATTCCTTAGTGGGGCCATGTGTTCAGTCTTCTCAGCAGCTAAAACCTGACCACGTCCGCTCTGAGAAGAACTGCGCAGTTCGTTTGCGGCAGCAGGTTCTCACTAACCTTTGTGAATGCAGGGGCTAATGTACATTTATGCTAGGACTAGAAGCGGTATATTGGCCTGTCTCCTCCACGGTTTCAGTTTCAGCAAGCATAGATTCTTATGATTTTTGTTTTGCAGGCTCCAACACTATTTAGAAGGCAACATCATTCTTGCTAGGACAAATGTATGCCTATTCACCAGGATGTTCACAGTTCAACATACTAGCCTGCAATACCAGCTTGGTGAAGATACATAGATTGTAATGCGTCTGTGCAAGTTTCGAAAATCTTCCGTGGTCAACATCTCTCATGATTTATACTATAGCTCTCCTCAGTTCCCGCATCACAGTAGGGTTTTCTAACGTGTAAACCCCGTCGTATTTGTACGTTATCTCGATACGTTTTAAAGTTCTTTTTAACTATCGCATTTTCTGCGACTGAGTTCGCTCGTAGCGCCAGCCAGCGTCGAGGCCGGCGAATTTTCGCAAACGAATGCGGGCGCTGTCGGGTACTTTAGAAGTCTAGTGCCTGGCTAAGCTTTCAAATGAATGGCCCTGAATATGCATACTTTGATTGTGCAGTATAAGAGTTAATATCAAATCTAACGCTCGCAGCATGTGAGGTCAACAAAATACACTCAAACAAAAGTAATTTATCAATAGCTGACCATTTAAAGCATTCTAAATAAAACATTTGATTTTAAACACGTCGAAACATTGTTACAAGTTTCTTGGCAATATAGCAATAGATTATCAATTTCCACAGTATCACATAAAAAAGAAAAACAACCGAAGAGAGTAAAACTAAGATGTCGAACCGCGTCGTTACTCGTTAGCAATGGAATCAGCGATCGCTTTGCCGACTTGAAAAGCTGAAATTTTTAGGAAGGAAGGCCTCAGAGAAAAAATAGACTGCACATAGACCTCGGGAAAGGGTTGGGGATTTGTTTACAGTACACATAAACACGCCGGCACGACCAGGGAGCGATAAAGCGGCAGCGGCGAGCTGCGGCGGCCGAGGCGTTTACAGTTTCTGTCGTTATGTTGGGGTAAAAGGCAGCAACACTCACCTGGAATGACAAAAACGAGGAAGAAAAGAACAGCTGTGACCTCCATTTCAGTGCCCCACTTGTACAAGTGACGATCTTTGCCGGTCCCAATTTCACGCTTCGTTGACAAATATACAGCTGCTGTCAGCTTCCACCCGATACTATTCAGTGAAGCCAGCCTCAAACTCAGACTGTCAGCAGAATCGGCGCGCTGTGGTTTTGCAGGCTCTAGCATCCTGGTTTCTGAGGAACAGACGGCGTAAACAATTCTGGGCAACACAACAGTGTGTTTTTCGGATCTTTCTCAACAAAAAGTGCCCTCTTCTGGCATGGCGCCCCCCAGAACACGTTAGCTGAATATCTCCACTGTTTACAAACGGCCTCACCCCCGGCCACCCTTCCGCACACAGCACACTTTTTTTTCTGCACTTAAAAACAAATGTTTGCTTTATGGCAGAGGAATAAAATATCTTATCAGGCCTCAGTTTTCAAATGATCCTTAACCCCATCATATACCCTCCCCTCCATTCACCCATCCCCCCCCCCCAATCCCCAGACACAAGAGGCACAGATCCTCGTGAGCCCGTAGGAGATGTTTCCGATGTTGACTATGCTTATGGGACATGCTTAACTCATTCTACCCCAGACACACCACAGCAAAATAAAGATCGACCATGATAGTTCAAGGGTGATGCCAGAATAGCTTGGCGCCTATGGGCGCCAAGCTATTCTGGCATCACCCTTGAACTATCATGGTCGATCTGTGTCCTGCACTGCAACGCACTCTTCAGAGGACGACTTCAAAATTTGGGGATTTCGGACTTGGGGTAGAATGAGTTAAATGCAGTCGTTTATGTGGATAGTTTTGACATGACGATTGAAAACTATCTGCAAAATATCCTATCTACTCGATAGCTTTTCGCCGTTCACGGCGATAACTCCGCAAGCAGCGTATGCGCTAATTCCTTATATGGAACATCTCGCGAAACTTGTATGTCCTCGAGATAAAATGGGTGCCGGTACATGAAAGAACGAAGAATTGAGAAAAATTCGCAGCAACCACGATTATCGTTGCGATGGAGAAGCAGAAAGGACCTGGACGAGAGAGTGGCTACTTCGATGTCCGGGTTTGAGAAAGATGTTTGTGCAAGCGATGTGTGCGAAAGATCAAGGCAGCTACAACGCAATGAAGTTCTCAGCCCAGTGCTGACGGCAACTGAGATGCCGTCCGTCACTGATGCGTGACGCGCAGGACTCTGCTGATTGGTTGTTTGCGGAGAGGCGAGCCGCTGACTAGGATAGGAAAAATAGAAGCAGGTTCTATTCGGACTATTGGGTGGATAGAAAAATATCGA
>BTPG01000002.1:51300939-51438439 GCA_036245525.1 Semisulcospira habei | reverse complement strand
CCATGTTCCTGGGGACAACTAGGGTGTCTTGTGTTCAATTAACTCATTCGAGACGTGCCGCCTCCGGATACGCAACATACGCCGCGTATCCGGAGGTGGCACGTCTCGAATGAGTTAAGGAGGACTGCAGAAACACGGCCTGCGTCAATTGGCACAGAACAGGTTAGCTTATTCAGCCCGTACAGCCCACAGCAAAACATGGATCGACAATGATAGCTCAAGGCTGGTGCCAGAATAGCTTGGCGCCCATAGGCGCCAAGCTATTTTGGCACCACCCTTGAACTATCATGTTCGAGCTGTCTCTAGAACTGTAATACAGTCCTTCAGAGGGGACCTTTAACATTTGGGGATTTCGGTCCTCGGGTAGAATGTGTTAATTAATCCCCTCGTATATACTACCACCAGTACTGTACATTCTACCTCCTTGTGCGTCCAGCCACCGGTATTGTTCACAGTACCACACACACACACACACACACACACACACACACACACACACACACACACACACACACACACACACACACACACACATACACACACATACACACACACATATACACACACACACACAAAACACACACACAAAACACACACACACACACACACACACACACACACACACAAAACACACACACAAAACACACACACACACACACACACACACAAAACACACACACAAAACACACACACACACACACACATACATACACACACACACACAACACACACAAAACACACACACACACACATACACACACACACATACACACACACAAATAAAACACACACACAACACACACACACACACATACACACACACACACACACACACACACACACACGCACACACACATACACACTCATGCAGTTCTCACCCAGATAGCATGCCTACGTTAGAATAACGTTAGAGAATGGTTAGGATGGTTAGACCTTGGTTAGAGTTAGAATGCAAACGTTAATGTAATGTTAAGCAGTGCTTACAATTCGAACGTTACAAACTGACGTTAGTTTGACGCTTTTTTACCGCAGTAAAAAGCGACGTTACGTAGTGGTTACAAACTAACGTTAGTGTCTACGTTACTATGACGTCAATCCAACGTAAGAGACTAAATAAATATAAGTCGCGTTTTCGTTGGTCGGAAATCTCAGGGGAAAGAAAGATTCAAGCCAGAGAATATTCGCCATACTGAAAAAAAAAAAAAAAAATTGGCGGCCCATCGGAGTGAATCGATCTGCTATTTTCTCTGCAAAATGTACGGATTCACACGTTGTCTTAACCGTCTTTTTCTGCGTGTTTTTTTTTATGCGTTCAGCGACGCCGATATTTAGTAAAAAAAAAAAAAAAAAAATAGTAGCGGCAAATGTTGCATAAATGTAGTCGGAAACTGATAGCTAGCGCCCTCTCTCGCCTTCCCCACGTGCTCCGCACATACATACACTTTCAAGTTAGCGTTGTCATTTTGAAAGTTGTTTTGTTATCACATTTGTTTTGACTTCATTACTACGCATTTTGATTTGTAACGTCATCTCGTCTGCTCGAGCGCCGTCTTTTGGACCAGTAACAACAGTCTGCTGTCACACGTTTACGAGATCATCTCCGGATTGGCTGGTTTCTTTGTCAACACTACCACTACTTTGAAAGGTAAACATTTCAAGCGTGTGCTTTTATTATCTTCGATGGCCGGAATGTTGTTTCCGCTGTCATTCTTTCATTCCCTGCATGTTGATCTCTCTACACTAGGTAATTCTTACACTTGGGCCAGGACTGATTTTTCGATGCTGAGCTAATTGACAGTGCTCATTAGAACTAGATTTCGGCAACTGAAGTCACCGGAAACGGCGAGAAAGTTGCTGCTTAGGACAGCCTAGCCTCAGACAGCTTGAAACATATTTACTACGATGAAGTTCGCACGTCTCTTCAGTAATCATTTTTGTCAGGGATTTTTTTTTGTACTGTCCCTGGTTAGGTATCTGTTTTGCGATTGTGGATCATCTTCAACAATTTCAAGATGTTACATCGGGATACCATACGCATGTTGATTGTCGGATTTCCAACCCATCGGCTATTATGGGCCACCTCTTTTTGAACAGTGCAGATGAGGTTTGTAATGAAGGCATTTGATGATTAAATGCTTGCTGTGCACACGAAGGTGGACAGGCACCGTAATAAGAGTCTATACGATATTTCAACTCAATGGCATGAGTAAGATTCCCCCAACCATTCTGGCCCACCACGGGATCGAACTTTAGTAAATTCGCGCCAGCTAACAGGCAGCGGTAATGATGAGCGAAGTCCACGTGTTGATCTTATGAGACGAGTTTGTAAAGTAATGTTTTAGTAATGGTCTGAAAGCTTGCAGCTGCCTTCAGCACAACACTCCCATACAGACGATATTGTTTATGTACATGAGAGTGTTGTATGAGATCGGTCAATCCGCTTGCCTGTGCTTTAAGCTAGTACCTGGTAGTGTGCAGGGGCGGATCAGTTACCTCGAGGGAGGGGGGGTCCAACATTTTGCCTGGGACCTACAATCTGACACAGAAGGCCTCCCCGACGCTAGACCTTCTTCCAGCGGCCGGAAAATCAAACAACTGGGGTGGGGTGTGTGGGTGTGTTTGTTGGGGGTACAGGCAGTGTGTGTGTACCAACACTCTCTCCAGTCGTGAAAATATCAAACGACGAGGGATGGGGGGAGGTTCCAAACACCCCCAAAAGTGACTTTGTTATAGCATTTTAAATAATTATGTGTCGGGGAGGGGGGTGGGTGGGAGGAGAGGAGGCTGGAAGGCGGGGGAGGGGGGGGGAATCCGGAACCCCTAAGACCCCCCTGATCCGCCCCTGTTGTGAGTAATTCAGATTTGTAATTTGCAGCTCACGTTCCTGATAGCGATTGGCGATGCATCAGCTGAAGACAAGATCTGTCAGAATTTGTAGCATCTTCTTGCACATCAGCATAGATAGCTGTCATAACTGAAAATAGATCAGGAGAAATGCGACCCTGAACTTGCAGCGAGTGTTCTGATGAGTACTCACATCAAATTTTGTTTTTCCAGTTTCAGCTTCTTTTAGAGCTCATGTTCATTGTTTCCTGATACGGTGATAGAAAAAGAAAACGAAAACCCCCAACAGATGAGATAGCGAAGCCAGGATGCAAAAGAAGGTATATTTGTGTTACTTATATGGTTTTACTATAATAAACAAAATGAAAATATAGATGTCTTTTCCAAGGCTTTAGCTTGAAAGTTGCCACCATACATTCAAGCCCTGAAATCAGCCCCCCAAAAAAAAAGAAAAAAAAAAAACCAAAACAAAACGAAAAAACACACACACACACACAAAACAAACAAAAAACAACAACAACAACAAACAAACAAATAAACAAACAAACAAACAAAAAACAACAACAGCAAAACAAAACAAAACAAAAACAACAACAACAAAAGCACAAAAAACAACAAAAAATAAACAAACAAAAAAACAAAACAAACCCCAAAACAACCAACAACCCCCCCCAAAAAAAAAAAAAAAAAAAAAAAAAAATATAAAACCAAACAAACAAACACCCCCCCCCCCCAAAAAAAAAAAAAAAAAAAAAAAAAAAACCCTCCCCCCCAAAAAAAAACCCAAAACAACAACAACAACAAACAAACAAACAAATGCAGGACAAGACCACGAGGCTTGCTGACATCTCGTCCCAAGTGGGCCTCACCATTCACAAACAGAAAACAAAGACAATGAGGCTGAACGCAACCAGGGAAGAACCAGTCTTGCTTGATGGCACCCCGTTGGAGGAGGTGGAGTCCTTCACCTATCTCGGGAGCATCATAGACAAAAAAGGCGGCACTGATGCAGATGTCAGAGCACGAATCGGTAAAGCCAGAGCAGCCTTTTTCCAGTTGAAAAAAGTGTGGAGTTCCAGAGAGCTGTCACAACACACCAAAGTCCGGATTTTCAACTCCAATGTAAAAGCAGTTCTCCTATATGGAGCAGAGACATGGAGATTGACAAAAACCACAGTCAACAGAGTACAGACCTTCATGAACAGTTGCCTTAGAAGAATTTTGAAAATCCACTGGCCAGAGAAGATCAGCAACGTCAGACTCTGGGAGAGAACAGAGCAGATAACAGCAGAGAATGAAATTGGGCGAAGAATATGGGGATGGATCGGTCACAGTCTGAGAAAGCCAGCTTCCAGTATCACTAGGCAGGCATTGTCATGGAACCCCCAGGGAAAGAGGAAAAGAGGTAGTCCGAGAAACTCCTGGCGTCGAGACCTCCAAGCAGACATCAAGAGACTGGGAACCACCTGGAGTAGAATTGAAGGAGAAGCACAGGACAGGAGTTGCTGGAGGTCTCTCGTCGACGGCCTATACCCGGGTAGGGGTGACAGGCGTAAGTAAGTAAGTAAGTAACAAACAAACAATCAAACAAAAACAAAAAAAAAACCAACAAAAAACTACCAAAAAACCCCAAAACAAAACAAAACCTACCAAAAAAAAAAAAAACAGGTGTGTTATGGTCTCAGCGCCATACTGGTAGTGGGGTTTTTGTGTGTTGTTGTTAGTTTGTTTGTTTTTTTAAAATAATTTTTTAGTCACCAACGATTTTGCTATGAGAACAGGGTGTGTTTTACTTTTTTCCTCTACTTTTTTACTTTTTTCCTTGTTCATTCAAATCACACAGTTGTACATTTTTGTTTTGTTTTTGTTTATGTGTCTCTGTGTATGTGTTTTTTTTGTTGTTTAAATGTTTATTTTGTGTGGATATGACTGCTGGGCTAGTATTGTATACTTTTCTTTCTTTTGCCATTCTGGGAACAAATATGGGAAACCTGAGCCGTTCATGATACAATTACATATATATTCTGTTGGTGTGTAAAATGGTCAGTACCACAAGTCAATTGAAAATATGTACTTTTAACGCGAACGGCTTAGGTCAGTATCAAAAAAGGAAAGATGTACTGAATTGCCTCAGACAGAAAAAGGCCAGTATTTCCTTTCTGCAAGAAACTCATCTCAAGACATCTAGTGAAAACATGATGAGGGCTATGTGGGGGGTTGAATGTTTTTTGAGTGGCAATGACACAAATTGTAACGGTGTTGCCATACTATTTAATAACAATTTTGCTTATAAACTGCATGAAGTGTGTAGAAGTGATACCGGAATGTACATAGTATTAGACATTAAAATAGCAGATAAACGGATGACTGTCGTAAATGTTTATGGTCCTAGTAATGTGGACTGCCCCTCCTTTTTTGACACTGTATTTAAGGAAATAGAAAGACTAGACAACCAGTATGTCATCACAGGGGGTGATTGGAATGTTGTTTCGAATGTTGATAAGGACACTTTTAGGTATAGAAATATTAATCGCCGACGCTCAATGAAAAAAGTGTTTGATATTATGACTGTATTTGATCTAGTGGATGCATGGAGAGAGCTTCATCCTGTAACCAGGCAGTGTACATGGCGTCGGTTTAATTATACCCAAGAGGGGAGGCTGGATTACTTCTTGATTTCAGAATGTTTAATGTTGGATGTCATGTCTGCAAGGATTGAATCAGGTTATCGCTCCGATCACTCATTGGTGTCCATTGAATTGTTTGGAAAACCTCACATTAAAAGAAGAACTTACTGGAAATTCAATAACTCCTTACTTGAAGATAAGTTATATGTTGATGTTGTTAAAAAAGATATTTTAGAGTTAAAGAGACAGTATGGCATTGTATTGTATAATATGGATAATATTGGTAATGTTAAGAATAATGACTTACAATTCAACATTAATGACCAGACCTTTTTTTTTAAAATGATTCTCTTAGAGGTTCGGGGCCGAACCATCTCCTATGCAAGTCACAGGTAAAAGAAGATAATAGGAAAGAGGATGCCTTGAAAAATGAAATAAGTGACATGGAACTTAACATTCATGATGATGATATCCCACTCTTGGAAGAGAAAAAAAATGAGCTTGTTGAACTAAGAAGAAACAAAACAGACGGTGTGATTGTTCGGTCCCGAGCTAAATGGGTGCAGGAGGGGGAGAAGGTTTCAAAATATTTTTGCAACTTAGAAAATAGAAATTTGGTTAGCAAAGCTATGATTTTTTTTAGAGAAGGATAATGGTGATGTAATACGTGATGACTACTCTATTCTAAAGGAAACCCAAGTTTAAAAAAAAAATGAACAGTTGTATGCTTCTAGAGAGGCAGAACTGGTGGACATTGACCTACCTTCTACTGTTGTCATTCCCTCGTTGTCTGAGGAGGAGATAGAGTCGATTGATGGGCCTATCTCTTTGGATGAAGCACTTAGTGCTCTGAAACGAATGAATAATAACAAATCTCCTGGTTCGGATGGCTTTACCTCTGAATTTTACCAATTTCTTTGGGTGGGCATTGGTTGCTTTCTTGTCAGATCGGTAAACCATGGTTTTCAGTGTGGTCAGATGTCAGTCACTCAGAGGCAGGGAGTGATCACCTATATACCAAAGGAAGGTAAACATAAAAAGTGTCTAAAAAACTGGAGGCCCATTACTCTCCTGAACACTAGTTATAAAATCGCATCAGCCTGTATATCCGAGCGATTGAAAAAGGTACTGCCCTCCATTATTC
This sequence comes from Semisulcospira habei, assembly GCA_036245525.1. NCBI lineage: Eukaryota > Metazoa > Mollusca > Gastropoda > Semisulcospiridae > Semisulcospira > Semisulcospira habei. The sequence goes on along the minus strand of BTPG01000002.1, from coordinate 51,431,824 downwards.
ATCAGGACCAAAAAGGTTTTCTGAAGGGCCGATACATTGGGGAGAATATTCGTCTCCTATATGATGTACTTTTTTTTATACACATGTCAATCATATGCCTGGGCAGCTTCTCCTTGTAGACTTCGAGAAGGCGTTTGATTCAGTTGCCTGGTCTTTTATAAACAAATGTCTGGACTTTTTAAATTTTGGTCCAGACATTAAGAGTTGGATCAGAACTTTTTACAATTAGATATATGCTTGCATATCAGTCAATGGCCAATATTCTAGATGGTTCCAGGTACACCGGGGCTGTCGACAAGGTGATCCAAGCTCGCCATATATCTACCTACTTTGTGCAGAAATTTTGGCTTCTATTCTACGTCAGAACAAAAATATTAAGGGTCTAAAGATTAGGGACATCGAGCTACTTCTCTCGCAGTTTGCAGATGATACATCAGTGTTCCTGGAAGGTAGCAGAAAATCATTTGAGGAAAGCATCCATACCTTACGTTACTTTGCATCCTTTTCTGGTTTGAAAATTAATCTAGATAAACGCAAGTGATTTGGCTTGGATCCATGAAAACTTCACCCACACGTTACATGCCAGATTCCAACTTTATTTGGGATCTGGGGATCTTTAAGGTACTTGACATTAAATTTTCTACAGATGTGAATAGTATCACCAACATCAATTATGAAGGAAAGCTGGAAGAAATTCGACGGGTCCTACTTATATGGTCAAAGCGGCAGCTTACTCCTTTAGGTAAGATCACGGTTATTAAAAGACTTGCTGTGTCAAAGATCAGTGGCGGATCCAGGGAGGGGGGGGGGGCAGGGGGCCCTGGACCCCCCGTCAGCCCTGGCAAAAATGTTTTTTGATGGTTATTTGTGGAAGTTGTGTTTTACTATTTGATGGTTCTTCTTTCTTGTACGGTGTACTTTACAATTATCTCACGGGATCGGTGGGTGAGTCTAGTGTGTTCATGGGCCTATAGTCAAATATCCTCACTAATTGGCACTATTTGCCTGCACCCATCACAGTACTTCACACAGACATAGAGTGCCATGTGCCCCGCACTCACAAGGGCTCATGTAAATCAGTGCCTCTTGCTGTGCGATACAATCCACATTGGATCCTGAGACAGGAGGAGGCAGCCATCTGGCAATAAGCCGCTCACCCTAGCGGTGGACAAGTGTCCGATCATTGATGAACTGGGGCCCAACTCAGCCACTTAGCCATGCATAGAGTTTCATGTGCCCCTTCAGTCACAGGGGCTCATGAAAAGCATTACCACTTTTTGTGCGTAACGAATGGTATTGCATCCTCATACGTGGCAGTCATCTAGGTTTAAGTCTAAGCCTGTGTGCACACCAACTGTGATCAGAAAGAGAGAAATCAACTGCAATCACACATCACTTTCTGAGCGCAGTGGGGCTTCAGTCTCGCACAGATTGCATAGCTTTGTCTTCTGTGGTCATGCACAAGTGCCCATCAGAGTAGCAATATGGTCATTGATGCGTGTCACCAGAGGGGAGGTGTGAAATGTCTTGATTTTGATCAACCTTGAACTAACCCTTAAGTAATCGCCAGTCAATGTAAGAGGTATACATCATGAATGATATTGACTCTATCTGTGATCTGATCCTGTGTTCCACATATGGAGGTTTGTGGGTGTATAGAGCAGTATCACAATTTTCACAAATTGCTGTGTTGTTCCTCAGACGGAGTGTAGTGTTGATATTGATTTGCAGTGTACTATATTGTAGTGTATTCTGTGCTGTATCGTAGTGTGCTGTATTGTGCATTGTAGTTTTTTTGTTGTTGTATCTTGTAATATATGTATATAATGCAAAAACATGAATTAAAAAACAAAACAAAAGCCAACAACAAACAAACAAAAAACAAACAAAAACAAACACAAAACCCCAATAACAACAACAAACAACAACAAAATCAAACGCAACAAAAACAACAACAAACAAACAAAACAAACAAACAAACAAACAAACAACAAAACAAAACCAAACAAACCCATAGAAACGAGGTCCTAGGGGGAGAGGTTGTATACCCTAAAATCGTGTTGCGTGATAGACGTTTTGTAAGTTCCTGTGATTCTGGCTAGCAGCTTTTCATTCTCTTGATCTATAAAAGACAGTGTCGTCATGAAACGTAAAAGCCAAAACATCCTAAAAGCGCCCTGTGTATTTCGTGACAAGTAAAAATCTGCTGTCAGACGTTATTTCTAAGCATAAATCCATTCTACCCTACCACCATCCCCGAACCCCTTCGTTTGATTTTCCGGCCAGCTAAAGGATGCAGTAAGACTTTCAATGCCACCTACTCTTGTTGTCCCCTCGGAAAGTTCAAGGTCACAAGCGGTTCAGAAAAAAACCAATTAAACATATTTTCACAAAAACTGTTTTTTTTTTCTCAAACACTATTTTCAAATTCAAACCCAAACTTTATACAAAGATACCTAATGGTAAGACCTTTTTGTGACCTTTTTGGATGATCCCTTGGAAATGTCAAGAATTAAAAGAGGTCAACAAATGCGTGAAAAATGTCAAGTTTTGATAAAATTTTAGTTTTTATCAAAGTTTTAAATTATTTAAATACGTCAGTTATTGTCATTTTTATTATATCCTTACTTTTATCTTAGAGTTTCTGCATTTTATGGTCCTCATCTCTTTAGCGTCATTACCTGGAAACCATTCTTAATGCTTGCTTTCATGTTATGCTGCAGGGGCTGTTCGGAGAAACTCCATGTCTGCGGCCACCAGCCCCGACGCTAAAAATTAAATCAGTCACTTGCTAAGTTTGCAGTGGAGCGTAAGGGACGGCGGCGAGGAGGCTGCCAGGGGCACAGCTCCACAGGGATGTACAATTAAAGGAATGTGGACATTTATCGTGGTGATTGTTTTTTCTTGTATCAGCCCTGTGAAAATGCAGGAAAACTGTTATAATACAATTTGAGCCAGATAAGATCAAAAGAATTCTGGAATCGATCTTGCTGCTTTGTTATTTTCTGTTTAGCGGTTCAGTTCCAGCCAAAACATTATGTTAGAATACAACTGTTAGAAAAATCAAATGAGGAAAAATATATGTTAGATTTATGTTGAAACAAACAGTGTGGACAGGATCAAAGGCTGGCTGACAATATTAGAAGTAGATAGCATGTTTCAGTTTTTGAACCTTCACCACTATGGTGAAGAGTCAACGACTGAAACATCCTATGTACTTCTACTATTTTGTTAACGAGCCTTCGATCCCGTCCACACTATTTGTGTGAACATAAATCTAACGTAATTTTGCTCATTTGATTTACGTTAGCCTAACAGTTGTATTCTAGTTTTAATATAACGTTTGGAATTTAACGTTAGTCTAACATTTTCATTCTAACGCTCATCTAACGTTTGTAATCCAACGTTAGACTATTTGCGTTATTCTAAGGTTTGTATTCTAACGTTAATGTAAGGTAATTTTGCTCGTTTGATTAAAGTTATTTAAACGTTTGAATCATACCTAACATGTTTAGAATACAAACGTTACATATTAGTAATTAGTAATTCAAATGAGCAGAACTCCGTAATCATAACGTAAAAAACTAACGTAAAACTAAGGCAGGAGCTAACCATACGCTAACGTTATTCTAACATAGGAATGCTATCTGGGACTGTTCACAGTACCACACACACACACACACACGTACACACTGTTTACAGTACCACACACACACACACACACACACACACACACACACACACACACACACACACACACACACACACACACACACACACACACACACACACACGCACACTGTTCAAAGTACCACACACACACACACACACACGCACACTGTTCAAAGTACCACACACACACACACTGTTCACAGTACCACACACACACTGTTCACAGTACCACACACACACACACACACACACACGCGCGCGCGCGCGCGCGGGGGGCACAAGGGGGTTAATGAAAGACTGTACACATTTATTACGGGGAGTGTTGAACATCTCACCGAGAGTTTGTCCGCTGTAGCCCGAGACATGGAGTCTGTAGTTGTCCTCAGGACCGCTGATGCTGAAGTGACTGAACTCAGCGTAGGTTGTGTTCCCACTGAAATCCTCCAGGTCCACTCGCAATGTGTAGTTCCCTCTTGAAGTCATTCGGTAGATGTTTCGCAGTCCTGAGAAAAGTATGAGTTGAATGGCTCACAAATCAAGACACATATTGTTATCCTTATGGTGTTGTCATTTTCTTAAACTCTCTCGTCGAAGAGACTTTTGAACTTGACTGTCACTCTGCGTTTGCGCATGTCATAAAAAACCCTGGGAAGTGTTATAATATACTATGAACAGCATACGATGTGGTATATGACTGGCTTTGAAACACCCTTTTAGGAGTCTAGACAAAAAAGATCACATTAATGGATGCAGATTGTAACCTTCCTCTACTGAGAAAGCAACACGCAAGCACACGCACTTACTTACTTTACCACCGTGAGATGGCCTTAGTCGCCTGCTCGGCGATAAGCCCAAATAACTAACTAACTAACTAACTAACTAACTAACTACTTACTTTACTTACCAAGCCAGTACTCTCCATATACGTCACCAAACCCGTCCTCGTAGTCCGCCCAGTCTCGGTCAAAAACAACCGAGCCATCAAAACGACGCTGAAACACCTGGAAACAGATCAGATCATTTCCGTTTTCATTTCTATGGATGCTGAATACTGTCTAAAAATCCACGAACAAGACTGAACTATGCAAAAAGTTCATTAACAACAACAACAACAACAACAACAACAACAACAACACCGACTTTATTATGTGACATTTATTACCTTCTTCGAATATACTCGCATATTATATTGTTTCATATTTCACTGAGAGACTGTCTTCGTAAATAAAACTGTCAGACAGGGAGAGCATTGCGTGAACTAATACACATGTATAACGCTGAGGTGCTGGTGCTTTGCGTGAGTTAGGAACATTGTTTTTATCACTGACGTATTTGTCGCTTTTAGGTTACTGTCATTGCCTAGTTGAGAAAGGCACGCAATAAAAGTTCCCGTTCTTTGAGACATGTACTGATGTACTGTATAACAAGCAAATTAATATTCATGAACTTGCTTGACATACTTTCCTTCCCAAAATCTCTTGCAGACCAGAAAGATTCAATCTTGACATGTGTACTTGCAAATGTCAAAACAACAAAATGAGGATTTTATCTCCAAGTCTACCGCATTGTTTTCGGCTCACATGCCATTTTCTTACAGGAACATTCAGAATTTTTTATTTTCAATTTTTAAGCTTATCATGATTAATCTCCCCCCCTACCCCCCCCCCCTCCCCCAAGATCCGCACAATGGCACACGCAGACACTGACAGACACACAACACTTTGCGCCATTTATACGTTATGTCGGCTGGCGTAGCCACAACCATTCTGATGAAGAACAAAACGGTAATAGCCATGTCCACAAAGACTCTTCTACATGAGCTTGAATGCATTTACCCACTTTTTCCACAATACGTTCGTAGACATCATAACAATTACACGTATAGAGAGACTGTCTTCGTAAATAATATTGTCATAGGGAGAGCATTGCGTGAACTAATACACATGTATAACACTAACGTGCTGTGCTTTGCGCGAGTTAGGAACATTGTATAACACTGACGTGTTTGGCGTTTTTACATAACTGTCATTGTCTGGTCGGGAAAGGCACGCAAGAGTCTCTTCCACAGGGACACGCAGCCTCTTCCAGCGCTGACTGTTTGGTGGGAGTGAAACGGAGTTCCAAAATTTTCAAAAATGAATTAATTATCATTCAAAAGGTTGAAGAGTTAAATTGTTGGCCAACGGCCTCATTCAATGTCTGCCTTTTATCTATATGCAAAATATCTAGTAAGAAAAAGATAAATTACGGGCGCAAATGCGGATCAACCGGTTTATGTGAAATGGTCATTTTTTCTTCAATGTGTAAACTGCCCCGAGATAATTCTTTTAAGACAACATTCTAAAGTTTCAAGCTTGTCCGTCCACAAACGCGGGCTCAAGTCGCTGTCACACACACACACACACACACACACACACACACACACACACACACACACACACACACACACACACACACACACACACACACACACACACACACACACACACACACACACACACACACACACACACAAACACACCATCTCTCTCTCTCTCTCTCTCTCTCTCTCTCACACACACACACACACACACACACACACACACACGCACGCACGCGCACATGCGCCGGGTACCAGTGAAAAGGTAATTAAAAAACCTTTCGATCGATATATCATCTGACCGGAACGATCAAATCTTGGATTTGCGCAGTGCGAGTGAAACAGACACCCCAACGGGCTTTGTCGCGTCATGTGGGCGTGTCAATCCCGGTTCCAAAATGAACTTTCAACCTGGGTTGAACTCTAGTCGGGTTCAGCACGGGTTGCAAGTGTAAACGGTATCATTGCTTCAGACATACAGAACTCAGAAAATCTGACACTGCTGAGCACGTTTCCTTGCGCAAATTCCCTCTAGCACTGACGCCTCAAATTAAGAGAAAACAGGCGGGTTGGTTGGTTGTACATTGCTTAACGACCCGACAGCAACAAGACTTTCTCAGGACGTGCCTGCGCTGCTTGCGAAAATCAAAACTAAAGAGAATATTGAATGAATCAGCCGGTCTGATATGCAAAATAAGAGAAAACAGGAGGATAAACGGCCTTAGATGCGACGACTGACTCACCGCGGAGATTTCGTTTGACTGTGTCTATGCGTTTATCTTAGGAACATTTAGAGTTGTTCATATTTTTAGGCTTAATATGCTGATCCATTTTCCTGCTCTCTAAGCCAGCCTCTGATCAACACACACGTCGGCGCACACAAATAAAGACGGACACAAGGCTCTTCCCGACATTAATACGCTCTGTGGGCTCATGTAGCGACAGGAATCCATCTCCTTCTACTCTAACCCACCCTCTGATCCACACACACTGGCACACAGAAATAAAGACGGACACACGGCGATTCCCGCCATTCGTATTCTCTGTGGTCTGGCGTATCATAGCCATTCTGAAGAAGAATAATAGCACGAGCAGCGAAATGACGCCACTTCAAGCTTAACGTCATGGAATCATTAGTCCCTATGCCGTGTTCATAGTGACGATTCGGTGTTTTACGTCACTCATCGCAGTACTAACATTTGCCGTATTAGAGGATCAAGCTTTGCAATTTTATTGCTGATTTTCACACCTAGGACTTACAGGTCACAATTTGATCTAATCCTACCCCAGAGCCAGGACAAACAGCAGGCTTATGCAAACACTGTTATGAAAAATCATTCGGGTATTAATGAAAAGATTTTTTCTTTTTAGTAAAAGAAAAATTAAAGTTACGTTAGCTGTTTTACAAATGACTCCGAAAAAGTGGTGCAAAAAATTGTCTGATTTTCACCCCTAGAGCATACTTGTCACAATTGACCTAATGGAACCCGACAGCCGAGACACACTCTAGGCTTATGTAAATAACATATATGAAAATCATGCGATTATTAATGAAAAGATTGTTTTTTTTAAAAAAAAATTCTGATCACGCCCTGCAACAATTATTTCATTACTATAATTTGTTATTGTCCCCATTTGAAGTTGAAGGTCAGATGGCAACATGTATAACCCAATGCCAACTACAAAGTCAACTTTTGATCTGGCATATCTGAGAACATCTCGATAGCGTTGTATGCTTGATGGGAGATCTACTACTGAGTTTACTGAGTCTTCTAGGTTTGCAAGAAACTGTTTTTGTGCTTCAAATTTGCCACTCCCATTTAAAATGTTTGTTTTTGTTTGAGCTTGTGCTCCCAGTATACACCACACATACGTTTTGATAGATTCATTTATGCGTTCGACTCCCGCTTGTGTAAACCCATCACTCCTGTCCAAGACAAATGTGGTCCAGGCATTAGACTGTTTCTGTTCTATTGAGCCTAACCAGATTTGTGATTTTTGTGAAAATGAAGTGTAACCGGTGTAGTAATCTTGAGGGTATTTTCTGTGACTCATAACATAATACAATGTGCCCATGTCATTGTGATCATCAATTTTTTTGTGAAAAGTCATATTTTGTACTGATATTAAATTCATTACAGATGCGTTCAAAAGCTTTCATATCCATAGAGTTATTAAAACGGTTAAAACTTGATTCAGTGGACAGTGGGGAATGCAGTTCTGACAGTATTCTTCTAAGCTGGTAATACGTGTAGAAATGATACACAGACCTAATCAGTTTGTTTCAGTGATTCAAATGATCTGTAAAAGAAACACCACAGCCCGTAGTTGAGCATAGTATAGCGAAGTTAAGCTGGTTTTGAAACATTTGTAGTGGGCTTGAGGACCACTTTCTTGCAGTTGCATCATCTGTTATTGTAGGGTTTAAGTAATGATCATACGGAATGGGTACTTTCACTTTGAATAAATCTCCTTTGGACAAAGCTATATCGAGCTGATTTAGTTGAATTATTTCTGATCATGAGTTGGCGCGACATTGTACTTGGCATCCACGTTAAATTGAAATGCATTTGTAGTAACAATTGTTGGTGATTACAATTCCATTGCTTTTTTATGTGCTAATAAAAATGTTTATAACCTTAACAAATTTTGACACAAGCAAACCAGTAATGTTAACTAATGGGATTGATAATCGTGATGGTAACAAGGCTGTAGCTATCCATGAAATGTTCTACACTGTAAAGTGGTTTAATGTAATGGATGATACAAGTTTTCATGTAAGTTATAGCATCGCTGGTAATAGTGGTTTGGACACTAATACACACTTTATACCATCTGGGTATTATGACTTTTGTACTTTAGCTTACTGGTTTCAAAGTAAATTAAAAATTAAAGCAACTTTAAATCCAGCTAACTTACGTGTTACATTAGAATTTCCTGTAGGTAGTCAGCCTATAATTTCAAGTGAACTTGCATATTTGCTCAGTTTAATAGGCAGACATATAACTTCTAGGAATGAAAAATGGGCATTGGTTTTTGGAAGTGCTAATATTGAGGGTTGGTTACCTATGATAGTTGAAGATAAAATAACTGGAAAATATCCTGTTCATTTGTCAGTACACACAGTGCTAAATGTTCATTTGAAAGAACTGAACACTACTGAAAATGAACACAATGGAAAGCCTTCGACTTTGTTGAGAAGCTTACCGGCTGGAACTGCTCCCTATTGTGAGAGTGAAGTTATTAGATTTCCTAATTTACAGTTTAAAAAATTAGGTGCCAGTTTCTTTGAATCACTGTGTATATCTATAACTAATCAGGATGGTAAACCAGTTCAGATGCATGATTTTAGTGTTGTATTGGAAGTTAAATAAATTTTATTTTTGCTGAATAAAAAATGAGTGCTGGTCCAAAGACAAGAGTTATTCCACCTGCCTGTCCAATGATAGAGTTGAAAGATTTGGCTGATGTGCAGGGTTTTGATAAAGATGGTGATGAGGGAGAAGTGTATGGTCTTCAACTTGATTCCTATGGATTTTACAAGCGGAAGGCAATAGACGATGTGAAAGATGGTGCCGAGAGACAGTTTCCTAAACTTGGACAACTTCGTGATGTTACTGTACCTACTCCTGTAAATAATGTGCTCTACAACTTAAAATATGTGGGTAATAAGTGGGTAGTTATTCCTGCTCCTGCTCCGCTTTTGATGGAACCCATTGTATGGGACGTAAAGTTTGTATTAATTAGTCCTTATGTATATTAAACTGATGAAGGAGCCTTAGTATTTAGAAAAGTTGTAACTCTGAGACAATGCTTGTAAGTCTTGTGCCGAGCTGCTTCATAGACACCAATAGCAGAGAAAAAATAAAACTGCAGGAGTATGGAAAACGAAGATATCTTCTTACAAATAGAAAGGGTAGATCAGATACTACTATTGTGTTCGTACCAGCAAACTTTACCATAGCTAGAGAAGCGACAATAGTTTTTGAAACTATCATAAGATCTGTGGATGCTGCCAAAGAAGCATATATCGCACAGGGAATCAAACTTACGTGGGATAGCTCAGTAGCAGAGTCAACAAAGGTCATTATAGTTATTAGAAAAGTTAGTTAGTTATTTGGGTTTAACGCCGAGCAGGCGACTAAGGCCATCTCACAGTGGTATTAGAAAAGGCACAGATATAGAAGTTTTGACTTTTATCCCCGCTGTTAAGGTAGTGATCGATAAAACAACTCTAGTTTATCTAAGTTACATAAGACTGGAACACATAGATCTTGTTTCGCTTTATTATGCTAACAAATTGCATACCTTTGAAGAGTTGCAAAATGCATTCGATGATTAAAAAAAACAATTTGCCATAAAAAATGCCACCACTGTATCCACAAATAACGTCTGAGCCGCCTGAGCTGCATGAGCTGATTGTGCATGATGAAAAATTACAGGCAGACTCATTCCGTTTAATGAATATTACAGAAGCATTGAAGTATTTGGAAGGAGAACAGGCAAAATACTCCAGGTGCAAAAGACGATAAAAAACGGTTTTCAATTCTGTACACAACACATCAATGGCTGTGGGTGTGGTTTCAGCTGGATTATATGTCACTGGTTTAGCTCTGTTTGTGACAGGAGTGGGGAGTATCATAGGTATTGCTATTGAAGGAGTTGGCGCTGCCACAGGTCTGGCATGCTTTGGAATGGAAGCCCTTAACAATAGATTTCATACCAAGTTGCAGAAGCATGAAGCATTGAGTATGCTCGCAGGAGCTAAGCTGAGCAGTATGAAACTTATTATCAGTAAAGCATTAGATGATAACAAAATTGATGATCATGAATTTAAGAGAGTGCAGGATGATTTGGCCAATTACAAACAACAAAAGTCTGAAATTCAGAATAAGATGCGCAGTCAACCCGTGAATTTTGAAGAACTAAAGGCATCTTTTTTAGAGGAAGGGAAGAAAAAACTGGGTAGAGGAAACAATGAAAAAAGTTCAAGGACTTTTAAGCAAGTAAAGATCAGTTTTGGTAATTGTTTATTATTGCTAAAATACTCTTCGCAAAGAGATGTCATGCCTTTTATGCCTGCCCATTTGACGCCATCAGCTCCACCACCAGAGTACTATTGAGAAAAAAAAAAAAGATTTTTTTGTTGTCCTTGTAACCTGGGAATTTGTCCGAGTGTCTTAATGACTTGGGTCAAGAACTTATAAAAACGTATGTTAAGACACTTATAAGAACTTGTTTTAAGTCACTTATAAGAACTTATGTCAACTAACTTTAAAGTTACTTACAAAGTTACTTGTTAGTTGTTACAACTAACAAGTAACTTTGTAAGTAACTTTAAAGTTAGTTGACATAAGTTCTTACAAGTGACTTAAAACAAGTAACTTTTAGGTTACCTACTAAGTGCATATATTTTTTGTGTGTGTGCAGTATGTGTGTAACAAGGTAGGTTCCATAATGTGTTTGACTGCGTTTTATTTTGTATTGAATGGTGGTGTGCTGATAGAGACAATTGGGTTAATAACTGAAATACCTTTGCTTAAGAGAGAGGAAGACGGAGAACCCAACCACACCCCTCCCATAATCAATAGATTTATTAATTGCTTAAGAGCGATGGCATTGTTGATACAGGTGGGTTAAAGATCTGCCTTAATAATCACGGGTTGACAACTGATAAAAAAAAGGTTGCTTCAACGATTTTCTGAAATAGAACTAATATGGCTAGAAAAACAAAGAGCTGACTGTAATGATGGGAGCTCGTTAGTCTAATTACTCAGTTAATTAAATAAATCTATTGATTATGGGAGGGATGGGGTTGGGCTCTGCGTCTTCCTCTCTCTCTCTCTCGTTTATCTTTTGAATTTTGACTCCTGTAGGTCTGAGTGGTGCAGCCCAGTTTGCTTCAAATAGATCATGTCCTTCAGTTTCACATCTGGAATCAGCTGTGATGTAAAACCTACCCACTGCCCCTGCCCTGAGGCTACATTTTGGTGTACTTCCTGCAGGCTTTGTCATATTCAGAGTCATGCAGAAGTGGAACCACTTCATGATTGATTGATTGTACATTGCTTAACGTCCCGACAGCAAAACGACTTTCTCAGGGCGTGCCTGCACTGCATATGAAAAAAAACAAACAACAACAACTAAACAGAATATTGAATGTATGTCGCCAGCCGGTCCAATATGTTAAATAAACCTATCACATGGGGCCTAAATAAAGCTAAGACCATTTAGCAACACACATCCAATATCAAGAGCTACAGGCAGCGCAGACAGTAGGGAGAGTTTAAAAAAGTAAAATACAGGTGAATGGACCAAGGGAAGAGAGAAACACATGCCCCAGAATAGAAGGGAAAAAAACCACCCTGAGGGGCTGACCAGGGTGACCCTGGGAACTAAAAAGTAGTTAACCCCACCCAAGTCCCACAGGGCAGACCTGGGTGGGGGGAACCACTTCAGCTCTTAACCTGTCGCACTGCATCCTGAACATGCCTAGTGAGCCAACTGCCACAAATCACTTTGAAACGGAAGCCTCGAAAATTACCCTGAAGCTCCTGATCCAATCAAGCATGGATGGGAGACGGAAACAAAAGACAAGAATGTCCAGGCTGTTGACTGGATGAATGTCATACGAGCATCTGATGCAGTTCTTAAGCTTCTAGCGTGCATGTGTGTCAGATCATGGACAGTACCAGGGCGCATCTGTGTAAAGAATGCTCTGAAATGATCAGACATGTGCAGCTTCAAAACTGTGAGAATCAAAGCTCAGAGGAAGATTGTGATGAACAGCCGCAGAAGATGATAAAGACGATGCCGATGATAAAGATGAGTTTGATTGTTAATTCACTTGCTGAAAACTTTCAATCGTGGTACTGTCTTTAAGCACTTCTGTTATTGATGATGTAAACAGACGCAGGCTGTATGGTAAAAAAAAACGTCTTGAAAGTGGAAAGGGCAGAGGACAGAGACTCATTTTGTTCTTTAAACACTCAGGGCTATTTTTATTCTTATCCACTTTATCAAATTTGCTAAGAACATTTTGGACAGAGATTTATAAGTTTTCAATGATTTGTATTGCTTGTTGAATTGCTCCTGTGTGCCTGTGTGAAGTCGATTATTTAGAGTGACTAATTTACCACATATTTTGCACACTTTATTCCATGAACAAAATGTAATTTGAATTAATAATTAGTTAATACATGATTAATACATAGTGTGTGTATGCCCGTCATTTTATAGATGTACCTTGGAAGCAGCATGAGAGGTTATTTGATAAAAAAACAAACACCAAAAAGACAACTGAACGTTCACTGGAATTTTAACTGATTATTCTTTGCATACTATCTATCTATCTATATCCCGTAGTCTTGCCGACCGTTGGGGCACCACTGATGACTTAACAACCAGCTCCCTCCATTCCTCTATGTTCTCTGCCATTCTCAGCGTATCGCCTAGCTTCAGTCCTGTCCACTCTGGGATATTGTCCTCCCATCTTTTCCTCTGTCTTCCTCTCCTTCGTCCTCCTTGCACAGTGCCTTGCAGGATTGTTTTGGCAAGCCCTGCTGAACGTGTGACATGCCCATACCACTTCAGTTTGCATTTTCTCACAATGGCTAATAAGTCTTCACAGGGCCCGATGACTTGCCTGATTCTGCTTCCCACTTCCTCGTTTGTGATGTGATCTCTGTATGAAATGCAAAGCAGCCTTCGAAAACATCTCATTTTAGTGGCTTGTATCCTCCTTTCTTTGCATACATTTTATTTGAAATCTGCTGTAAAGTTCTAATTTAGTGTGTGTATAAGAACACAGATTATAAGTTACAACTGTGCTATATTTGGGCTCAGATCTTACCATAATGTGCGAGAGAGTGCAGATTTTGGCGTAAGATGACAATTTGTTATCTTTAATTGACCTCTGTGACCTTAACTTTCAAACAAGGTCATCGACAAGTACTTGTGTACAATTGCACTATGCCAACTGCTCTTGTGCCAAGTATGAAGTTAATGACGTGTATAGTTTCTAAGAAATTCTATTTTTTGTATTTACTATAACTACATAACGGAATAACAAGGAGGGACGGACAGGTAGACGGAAAGACGGACTGATAGACAGACAGACAACGCATGGTTTTCTAGGTAGATATACTGTTTCCACATATCAGACCCAAAAACATCAAATTAAAAGTAAAAGGGTACGCTCAGTGATGAAAGTAATGCTACATTTTGTGGCGAGTTTGAGCATTTTGGGGGTGGGGAAGGGGGCGGGAGTTCACTTACAGGATATGGAACTAAACATAGAGTTAAACATAATTTTAGATTCAGCAATATCTGAGCATGTTTCAATAATAAATAAAATTAACAATTTATATTTTTGTCTTTGATAAAAGATGATGCAGGACTCGAAAACTATGTCTGAACAGAGGAGGGAGGGGTTAAAGATCACGTATAAACAGACAAAAAAAAAAAACTACTCGATCCACAAGTCTCCCGTGATTTTTTTTATCCCTAGGGACATTGAGCATACCAAAAATCTATTTGAGAATTCGCCCGCCTGCTGAATGGTACCAGTTTCGAGCTTGGGTCACCGACTATATGAAGCAACATGTTGCTGAATATAATAAATAATATCTTCTGATATCTGGGCCGTATGGTATATTTGTACTGTCGATGGAGGTTTTTGTTGGAAAATTTAACAAACGTTTTCGGTAAAACAATCACACAGGCACGTAGGAACGCACGTACGTACGCACGCACGCACGCACCCACGCACGTACGTACCCACACATGGAACTGTTCCAGAATTACGTACCGTCCACCCTCCCTGGTCGGTGGTTTGATCGCAATACACCTGGACTGCTGTACGGTCCTGTCCAATACAGACAGCGTGTACGCCACTGGTTTTGTTGTACGCTAGAACGCCTTTACAGTCAACGGGACGTCTTGCATCCGAGCACGTCTCAGTACCTGTAAAACACGTGTCACATCTATAAGCTGTAGTTATCCCATCCCTCCTCCTTTTACGCTATAGTAGTCTCGGTTCATATCTTCTGTTCGTGGCAGTGGTTGAGTAACAACGTAGTGGCTAATCAGCTAATCATAATGATGCTGTGTTATCTCTGAGATTTCAACAACAAAGAGTTCCATCCTTCCAAAGAACATGGACATAAAATGGTGTCAACAAGAGGTATATAGGTTTTCATAAGCATCTGCAACAGCAAAGAATTTATGAATTTTGCAGCGGGACTATGTTCAGTTTTCTCGCCAATGATGAAGCTATTGATTTACATTGTTGAAAACACGAGGATCTGTCTTGCCGTTGAGTTTAGTTCAAATTTCATTTCACAGCGAAGAGGTTAGTTAATATTAACCTTGCGGTTGTCGGTAACGCTTTTTATTGAGAAGAATCCTGCAGGAATCACCTCGACAAAAAGCGCTACTGACAGGCAAACGGTTAACTCATTCGAGAGGTGCCGCTTCCGGATACGCGGCTTAAAGCCGCGTATCCGGAGGCGGCACGTCTCGAATGCGTTAACTTACATTGCTGGGCGATATTGGTGACTTTTTGCAGTTGCCTACTCAGCTCTTCTTTCTCGCCTTTCAAGCTGTCTGTCTGATTCTTGTAGAACAATCTCTCTGCCTCCAGCACAGCCAGACGAAGTTCCAACCCATTCACACTAACAGTGGCCTCACTGTGGGCATACATCAGAATTTCAGTTACAGGTCATGTAATAGTTCAATGGCAAGTACAGTGTTAAACCCTGGTAACTAACTAACTCGGAGAGAAGTAGGGTGAAAAATGGTACTAATGTTTTAGTGTGTAACAGTATTTTCTATTAATTTGAGTCACACGGTGCATGTCAAGGTACGTGTTGTCTAAAGAGGAAAACGGTCTGTTTTTGCGCATTTTGTTAATTCATTAGTGCCTGGAGCATTTGAACACCTGCTGTGAGTAGGCAAACACAAGCATGGAAGTTCTGATTAGATAAAAGAAAAAAAAAAAAAAACAGTGGGATATGTGATACGCCCCCCTTCGGGGGGGGGGGGGGGGGCTTCCATATGCATTGCTTCCAGTCACTTTCTTAACGCCCCCTCTCTTTCCTATCCTTTTTTTTGTGCTTTGGCCACAGTAGATCTACGATCACTGGTCGATCATGCACACTTCTCTCCCCTGACAGTGCTATTACCTACTTTACTTTGTAACCTTCCTAAAATATTAGCACTGGCAGTCTCCCCTTTTATTTTCATTTATTACTACAATATCGACTGCAACCCCTTCCCCCTTTTTGGTAGATTCTCTTTTAGGGTGCATGAAAATTTCACTCTAGGTGGTGGCATGAAATGTATGCCCCATGCAGACACTACAGTAAAATGTGGCTGTCATTGCAGGTAGGCAGAAGTTCTTGCCTCCTCCAGTAGTTGCCGATGGTGTGCTGAAGAGGTCGCCAAGACCGAAACACTGAGCTGTCCACACCGGCTAAATATCTGGACCCCCCATTGGGGGACCTAGATTTAAATATCTATGCACTGAGTGGCTGGAACAGTGGGAGATGTGATACGCCCCCCTTCGGGAGGGGGCTTCCATATGCATTGCTTCCAGTCACTTTCTTAACGCCCCCTCTCTTTCCTATCCTTTTTTGTGCTTTGGCCACAGTAGATCTATGATCACTGGTCGATCATGCACACTTCTCTCCCCTGACAGTGCTATTACCTACTTTACTTTGTAACCTTCTGATTAGATATTTTGTTTCCTTGTTTGTGTCTTTCTTTGTTTTTCATTCAACTGTAATAAGTCCAAACATAAATAGCCGAGGTAATTCACCGCACATTCGGAATACCCGCAGCTGCATGGGCTTATGAGGATCTATGTCTTTTGCATTTGGATCGATAAAACTTTATCTCGGCAGTGAGGGGGTTAATTTTGTTTAGTGTCTAGATACGCTGCAAGTGTGAAAGTGGTCATTTTGTTTTACTGGATTGTAACCTGTAGAGACTGGAGGCGTTTATACTGCAAGCAAGGGCAGGCGAATCTCTGTCCAAGAAGCAAGAGTAGTCTCCACTGGCAGCGTCGTTGGCAAGTTCCAGAATGAAAGAGCCGTTCTCATAGGTAGTACTGTTTCGGACGTCATTAGACGGTGTCTGGAAAAGATATCATTAGAGTAGATACACACTTGCATAAAGATTAAACAATGACTGAAATCCAGGTACAAAGTAAATAATGAGTTCTCAGTTCCACCGACAATTTGTTTGGTCGAACTGAGCACGAGCAGTTTTTTCTGTGTAACGGAAGGTCAGTCATAATTTTATTTAACTCATTCAGCCCGACGGACGTATTTCCCAAAGTTTGGAGACGTCATCTAATGACTATGCACCAGTTGCGGGAGATGGATCGACCATGATAATTCAAGGGCAGTGCCAGATTAACTTGGCGCCGACAGGAGCCAAGCTAGCCTGGCACTACCCTTAAATTATCATGGTCGATCCATCTCCTGCTGTAGTGCGTCAGGGCTGAATGGGTTAATTATATGTATGCAAAGACAGGACCTTGTCCATAAACCTTCCACGTGCTGCCCTGTTTCTGTGGGCGACACAAGTTTTATGAGGGGTCTGTCGTAGTCTGCGGAAGTTTTCGGGAACACATTTTATTTATACTTGCGACAGTCAGATTGTATTTTAGAGAGTCCCATAGGTTTGCTGTGATGCGCCGTACGAGATTAGTAGAATGTGTTAAGTGACACGCTTTTCCGAATAATGAATGGTTCATATTTAGTGGGTTTGGCTCAGATGGGGTGCCAAGGGGTGCAGATCGATTGTGCTCTTCTCTCGTTCGGGTGCCTGTTTTAGGTCGTTTGGAAATTTTGAAGAAACCTATTTTTTTGGTGTGTCCGCCGTGTCGTCGGCGTGATGGAGACGTTTTTCTAAGGACACTCTGATTCACTCAGCTGTGCGCATCGGAGGCGTCCTACCGAATGTGGTCCATTATGTCGACAGTGACAAGTCTGCGATGTGTTGGGTTGTTGTCTGAAATGTGTGACTGGACCAACTGTGCTGGCACGTTTGGATCTGCTAGACTAGAATCATTCTTTCGTGTTAACGGGAACGTTGCAGCTGGCAAATAGAAGATGTGGAACTGTGCCGTGGCAGCTGGAGAACTCGTGAGAAAGAGAGAGAGAGAGAGAGAGAGAGAGAGAGAGAGAGAGAGAGAGAGAGAGAGAGAGAGAGAGAGAGAGAGAGAGAGAGAGAGAGAGAGAGAGAGAGAGAGAGAGAGAGAGAGAGAGAGTGACCTACTATACGATGGAATGCACTGGTTGTGTGAGAAATTCGAGGCCGAAGGTAGGACAGGGTCCATTTCTTGTTGTCTGATGCTGGCAATATCAAGGTCTAACCTAGCAGGTAGAGCTGTTGATTAGCGACGACGTAGATTTGTGAGCTTGAGGTATCATGTTCGCTTGTATACTCAGAGGCAATACAAATGCGACATGTGTCGGCAAAATGTAACCGCAAGCGAAGATCCATCCTTACAACAACAACAAAATAATAAAATTAACTGCGTTCTTTACTTTAGATGTTAAGCCTACTGCACACACATTGTGAAAGACTTATCGCCCTTGACTGCCTTGGAGGACACAAACACGTTAAACGTTTAAGGCTTAAAAGTCGTGTGTCCACCACGAAGGTGACCCACTGTTACAAACAACTTTCCTGTGTGATGTGTTAGCGCACATGTTGTATCGAGTGCTTATAGAAATTTGAATAATAAATTCTGCGGAAGCAAATGATGGACTGCTGATAAGCATGAAGATGTTCTGGTAGAGGAAACTAGCATGACTTTTGTTTTGTCTTCATTCAGTTTTAGTTTGTTAGCTATCATCCATGTTGTAACATCAGAAACTGACTGCTGTACACGCTGGATGATGGCATCGACCTGCTCAACATAGCATGACTTGTACAACTGCGTGTCATCAGTGTACGCGTGGTGAGAATTTCAGTGTGCAGCTATGACACCGGACAAGGGCTGCATATACATAGTAAAGATCAGAGGCCCCAGGACTGATCCCTGGGCACTCCGAAACACGGAGGGGCTGAGACTGTAAGATCACCACAGACGGAAACAGTCTGTGACCCGTTAGACAAATATGATATAAACCAATCAAAAACCTGTCCCTGTATAAAGCGACAGGACAGGGTGCTATGTTCAGTTGTATCAAACGTGCTAGACAAATCCAGCAAAGCTAAAACAGAAACCTGACCATCACCCAGTGCAAGCAACGAGTCATTCATGATTTTCAGTAAAGCTGTTTCCGTGCTATGACTCGCGCTGTAGGTTGATTGTAGGGGATTTAAAAGATTGTTGATAGTGAGATGCTTTAGGGTCTGAGAAAGCACAACGTCCTCAATGACCTTTGATAAAAATGGAAGATTTGACACAGGTCTGTAATTCTTAAAGTCATTCTGATCTAAAGATGCTTTCTTCAAAGATGCTTTCTTCAAAAGCAGCTTGACAACCGCATTTTGGTGGGAAAAAAACCAGTTTGAAGAGAATGATTAATGACATGGGTAATGTAAGGAAGAATGACACCTATACAGTCATACAGGAGGGAAGTGGGCATGGGATCTAGTTCACAAGACTTGGGGGCAGTTTTCATCAGAATCATGGGCACCTCTTCGTCAGTCACAGGTCCGAATTCTGAGAATATCTGACCCTCAAAACACCTGTCAGCATATAAAGGGTCAACCTGTCACCATTGCGCATCAACCCTATCACGAATTAACTGCACTTTGCTCAAGAAAACGTCTGAGAAAAGACCAGGCAGCTTGAGACTGGGTGAACACTTGGGAGTGGCGTGGACTTACTCTTACCCAACAGACGGTTAGTTATCATAACTAACCGTCTGTTGGGTAAGAGCAAGTCCACGCCGCTTCCAAGTGCTTTCGAGCAACCTGCTTGGCTGACGGTTCGTCAGAAGAATGATCAGCATCACGTTTCATTTTTGGCTACTATGAATAACTATCGGATAGGATTACTTCTCACTGGTGTAAATCAAAATGGCGTCGAAAGCTAAACTATCCAAGGAATATAACTACAAACTGAGCGTCTAGTAATAGAAACAAACAAACAACAACAAACAAACAAACAAACAAACAACACACACACAAAAACAGGTGGTGACCGTATTTTTAACAACCTGAACAGATGATCGATCGTATTCTCAGGCTAAAATCTGTTTGAAAATGGCCAACTGCCGTATGCTAGGCAAGTCTGCTAGTTATGGCATACAATTCTTTACTGTTGTTGCAACCAGCAATTTTAAGTGAGACAAATGAGGTTTTGGCGCTACAAACAATTTTAGCAACAAAATTCTTGGCAGAGCAAAACAGTTGATAGGTAAATCAAAGGTTGCTTGGTAAATCCATAAAGGCCCGATGATAGAAGCTTTGACTAATGCAAATCCACTGCACCACCGCCGCCTATTAAGCTCAAGACAGAATACAAGGGAGGAAACGAAATCACACAAAGCGGCGAAGCAATGTGATTCCAGAGCAGTTTTCAACCCTCAAAGCAGCCATCCGCCTAAAACCTCGAACTGAACAAGCTCGGTAGATATTTTGCCACAAATCTATACCAACTTTGTCCTCCGATCAAAACTGATAGTTTAGTATCAAGGTTTTTTTGCAGTCAACCATCATTATAGCAGACGTCGAGTTGTAGGGTTTTAGATGCGGCCGGAAATACGCCCTGTGCTCATTTTTCATTGGTTTATGTAAATTAGCATATCCAATGAAATTAAAACAAGAGTGCGTCTTACTGTCGACATGAACTTGTGACCTGCGCGCAGCAGTCGCTGTAGTAGTCTAAAAGCTAGCCCGATCTACCGTACCCCCCCCCCCCCTTCCCAGTACTCAATAAGATGGTTTCAAAGTGTACCTTAGTATGTCCTGAGATGTTTAAGCGATGTTTCCCTAAAATCCTTAGGAAGACACCAGAGATATAGCCGATGGCGCAAGGGTACCCCCATTCACGCCATTTGCGGATGCTAAAAATAATGACCTTGAGAAACATTTTCCTCTAAATAAATCTGAATTCATTCCAGAAGCCCAAATCAGGCAATATTATGTTAAGGCACACCTTCTGCATCCTCTGCAAAAAAAGAGAAAAAATATTGAATCTGCGGCTCACAGAGAAGGTATTTGTGCACCCAGTAAATGGCCATTTCCGCAAAATCGCAAAAATAGACAAAATAATGTGTGAGATGCCTTCAGACATTTTCTATAGCACTGGCAGTCCATTTTCAGGCTTACATCAATAAAACAGGATGTCACAATTATTATAAACTTGAGTAGGTGATGTTGTGATTACTATGAGTGTCACATTGGGTGATTTTGTATCCTTACCCCCAAATTGTAAAATTACACAAAATTAATTAGAAAAAATTACTAAAGTTATTCCATTTCATTTTTACCTCTCTTTACTATTAAGTTTCAATAATTTGAGCATAAAGTGCAAGAAAATGAGGAAAGTCGGCATCCTTTACGATACGTTTGTGGTGAATGAAAGCTTTTTCCTAATTAAAATTGCCAAAAATTGGAAAACATACCTTGTCTCCGATGCCCTCAGAAATTTTGTATACAACTGATAGATCTTTTTTAGGTTTTAATGGTTAAGATAGAGTACCACAGTTACTCTCAATCTGATTTTATGATGCTGTGATTCATTTAGGGGCCACAGTGGCTGAATCTGCTGCCCTACCCCCCATTTTACCAGTACGCAAAGGAACGCAAAATGATCATAAAAATGGCTTATGTCATACTCCTCTGTATAAATATTTTTGTTGCCAGTTTTCTTAACAAAGTATGCACATTGAGCTTAACATTTGTGATCATTTTATTAATTTCAATGTGACTCATCAATTTAATTGTAATTCTTTTTTCTTAAAGCATAAAAAGGGGAAACGTCTGTAAACAGGGGCTGTCGCTGAAGAACTTTCTCTTTAATAGAACAGCAAGATTGAAGTAAACGGCACATGCAGCAGTCTTGTCAAACTCAGGGAAGGTGCACCTCAGGTAGATGATGTGTCTGATGCTGTTATTGGTCTACATTAATGACATCAGTACAGTACAGCAGTACCAAGGTTCGTCTCGAACATCCTCCATGCGGATGACTTTGCGGTGTGGAGCGCAGCAGAACATATTGAAATAGCATCCTGCAGAATCCAGGATGCTGCCGATAGAGTCAGCAGCTGGACTGAAAGTGGCTAATCAAACTGAGCTCGACCATCTCTTTTAATCAGATGGAAGAAGTCACCTTGAAAACTGGAGACCTTCCAGTACCAAAGACAGACAGGCCAACTTTACTGGCAACAAATAAATTACTGGATTCACATCGAAGCATGGACGCTAGAGCTGCGGGAAAAAGTCTCTGATAAAGAAACTGGTGGGGACCACATCGGTGCAAATTACAGCATTCTGGCGCAAGCAAACACCAGTTCGGTCAGACCAGTAGTGGGGTACCAAGATACTTCGACAACATGAAACACTCCCTGCAAAAACCAAAAATGCCAGGCTTGACAAGATGCAGAACATGGGTCATTCTCATGATGCAGTGATATTCTTAGAGCTATCTGAAGTATTTTCTTAACATTGTTTTGGCTGTTAGGAACCATAAACTTTATTACGCATATTCATATTTACACCTTTCTAGACGAAAATAAATGAGAAGAAAATACCATACCAGACCCGCCTTTTGCTAGGTAAAATATCTCATAAAAGACCAGCTAGTTTCACTCACTCAGTCTATCATTTTTGCCTTTTTTTCTCTCCACTAAACAAACAGCAAACAAATTGATTGGTCACATTTTGATCAGAATACAGTCCAACGTTCGACATATTTTACAGACATTAAAGGGATCGGAGACACGACACCTCCCTGAGATACATCTCCGAGTTTGACAAGACTGCTGAGTGTGCCGTCGACTTCAATCGTGCAATTCTGTTGAAGAGAAAGTCTTTCAGCCATCGGTACATCATGCCTCCAACTCCAGCAGTCCCTGTTTACAGACTCCCCCCGCCCCCCCCCCCCCCCCACCCCGCTCAATATGTTATTAATCCAAAATAGTTACAATTAAATTGATGGGTCACATTGAAATTAATGAAACGATCACAGCTTTTATACTCAATATGCATACTTTGTTAAAAAAACTGGAAACAAAAATATTTAAACAGAGGAGTATGACGTAAGCAATTTTTTCGATCATTTTGCGTTCCTTTGCGTACTGGAAAAATGGGGGTAGGGCAGCAGATTCAGCCACTGTGGCCCCTAAATGCATCACAGCATCATAAAATCAGGTTGGGAGTAACTGTGGTACTTTATCTTAACCGATACAACCTAAAAAAAGACCTATCAGTTGTATACAAAATTTCTGCGGGCATCGGAAACATTCTTTTCTTTTAATTTCGCGGAAATGGCCATTTAGTGGGTGCACAAATACCTTCACTGTGAACCACAGATTCAATATTTCTTCATTCTGTTTTTGCAGAGGACGCAGAAGGTGTGCCTTAACATAATATTGCCTGTTTTGTTGATTGATTGATTGTACATTGCTTAACATCCCGACAGCAACAAGACTTTCTCAGGACGTGCCTGCACTGCTTGTGAAAAAAAAAACTAAACAGAATATTGAATGTATGTCGCCAGCCGGCCCAATACATTAAATAAACCTACAACATGGGGCCTAAATAAAGCTAAGACCATTTGGCAACGCACATCCAATATCAAGAGCTACAGGCAGCGCAGACAGTAGGGAGAGTTTAAAAAAGGCAAATACAGGTGAATGGACCAAGGGTAGACAGAAATACATGCCCCAGAGTAGAGGGGAAAACCCACCCTGTGAGGCAGACCAGGGTGACCCTGGGAACTAAAAAGTACCTAACCCCACCCAAGTCCCCCAGGGCAGACCCGGGTGGGGGTGGCTGATTTGTGTTCCTGTAATACATTATGATTTATTTAGAGGAAAATGTTTCTCAAGCTCACTTTAGGATCCACGAAGAGCGTAAATGAGGGTACCCTTGTGCCATCGGCTATATCTCTGGTGTGTTCCTAAGGATTTTAGGGGAACATGGCTTAAACATCTCAGGACATACTAAGGTACACTTTGAAACCCATCTTATCGAGTATTGTGAAGGTGGGGGTAGGGGTGAGGGGGGTGGGTGGAGGATTGATTGATTGTACATTGCTTAACGTCCTCACAGCAACAAGGCTTTCTCAGGACGTGCCTGCACTGCTTGTGAAAAAACAAAACAAAAAAACAACAACAGAATATTGAATGTATGTCGCCAGCCGGTCCAATACGTTAAATAAACCTACGCCATGGATGGGGCCTAAATAAAGTCAAGACCATTTAGCAACACACATCCAAAATTTAAGAGCTACAGGCAGTGCAGACAGTTGGGAGAGTTTAAAAAAAAAAAACAAATACAGGTGAATGGACCAAGGGTAGACAGAAACACATACCCCAGAATAGAGGGAAAAACCCACCCTGTGGGGGCTGACCAGGGTGACCCTGGGAACTAAAAAGTAGTTAACCCACCCAAGTCCCCCAGGGCAGACCCGGGTTGGGGGGTGGGGGTGGGGGGTGGAGGAGGGTGGGGTGGGGGTGGGGTTGCACGGCAGTCAAGACTGGCTTATGGAGTATAGGTACGTATTTCCCCCAGCCCGAAAAGGTCTACTTTAATGGAGTCTGGTTTAAACACTGCTCAGTTGTCAAAATCTTTTCGAGTAATTCTCTTCGACTTTAGAGTAAACACGGCAGAAACCAATGGATGCACAGCATAGTGGCCTCTATCACGGCACTCTACTAAAGGGTTTAACGTTCAAGTCTAGATGTTGAGAAAGAGGTCCGGGATACTTCCAGCCACATCTAGAATTTCGCGCGTACGGTCCGTTTCCACCCTTGTATTCTGTCTTGAGCTTAGTAGGCGGCGGTGGCGCGCACGCGGTGGCGCAGCGGATTTTCATTAGTCAAAGCTACTATCATGGGGCCCCTGTGGTAGATCGAACATCGGTAATCAGTGAACCGCGGTGTTGCGTAATGGGAGGGTAGCTGAATGTTGTGAAGAAATGCGACATTTTTTTAACCATCCGAAACACTAATATATTTCCGATAATTTCAAAAATGTCGCATTTCATTTGCTCAGTAATATAGGTGTTCGTTGATGTGCGTATGCTGTCACTAGTACAAGCTAGGTCCTTAAAGCTTGGTACCCCACCCGGGTCTGCCCTGGGGGATTTGGGTGGGGTTAGGTATTTTTTAGTTCCCAGGGTCGCCCTGGTCAGCCCCACAGGGTGGGTTTTTCTCTCTATTCTGGGGTATGTGTTTCTGTCTACCCTTTGTCCATTCACCTGTATTTGCCTTTTTAAAACTCTCCCTACTGTCTGCACTGCCTGTAGCTCTTGATATTGGATGTGTGTTGCTAAATGGTCTTAGCTTTATTTAGGCCCCATGTGTTAGGTTTATTTAATGTATTTGACCGGCTGGCGACATACATTCAATGTTCTGTTTAGTTTTTTTTCACAAGCAGTGCAGGCACGTCCTGAGAAAGCCTTGTTGCTGTCGGGACGTTAAGCAATGTACAATCAATCAATCTTAAAGCTTGGTAGTATCCTAGAAGGAAGTCCGAACATGAACCTTGCTTTTTTCGTTGGTTGACGACACGCTTATAAATGCAGTATTCTTACAGACGTCCTATAAACAAATGAATGATATAACTGTTATTCGAGTTAACAGCCTCTATTAACCCATTCAGCCCTGACACACGCTAATCTGGCACTACCCTTGAATTATCATGGTCGATCCATCTTCTGCAACTGGTGCATAGTTGTTAGATGACGCCTCCAAACTTTGGGAAATACGTGCGTCGGGCTGAATAATACCACTCGCATGGCATTTTCTGGGGTGGATTACCGACGTTCGATCGGCATAGCAACCTTCGATTTCTATCTATCTATCTATATCCCGTAGTATAGTCTTGCCGACCGTTGGGGCACCACTGATGACTTGGCAACCAGCTCCCTCCATTCCTCTCTGTTCTCTGCCATTCTTAGCGTATCGCCCAGCTTCAGTCCTGTCCACTCTGAGATATTGTCCTCCCATTTTTCCTCTGTCTTCCTCTCCTTCGTCCTCCTTGCACGGTGCCTTGCAGGATTGTTTTGGCAAGCCCTGCTGAACGCGTGACATGCCCATACCACTTCAGTTTGCGTTTTTTCACAATGGCTAATAGGTCTTCATAGGGCCCGATGGCTTGTCTGATTCTGCTTTCCACTTCCACGTTCGTGATGTGATCTCTGTATGAAATGCCTAGCAGCCTTCGAAAACATCTCATTTCAGTGGCTTGTATCCTTCTTTCAAGCTCTGCCGTGATGGTCCATTACTCGCAGGCATACAAGAACACTGAGATGACTAAGGAGCTCAATCTGATGTTGGAGCAGAGTGTGACGTTTCTGTCCTTCCATATGGTCTTCAGTCTTGTCAGTGCTGTTGTTGTCTGCGCAATCCTGGACAGTATTTCTGGTTTTGATCCCTCATCTGTCACAATGGCTCCTAAGTATTTGAATTTATTAACTGTTTCCAGTTTTTGGCCTCCAATGATGACGTTAGTGCCAATGCCACTGGTGTTATTGGTCATCAGTTTGGTCTTCACTGCATTGATTTCCATCCCATACGCAATGGCTGTACTGTCCAGCTTTTCCACCAGCTGAGCTAGCTCCTTCTCTGTTCCTGCAATTCCATCAATGTCGTCCGCAAAGCACAAGTTCGTGATTGTTTTGCCTCCAATACTGACTCCCTTCATGAACTTTCAGAGCGTCTCTGAAAACCTTCGATTTACCTAGCAACAAAAAGTGTACCGACCACCGAACATGAGCACACGCTGAAGTGAAAGTGTGACGTAACAAGACTTGCGCGTATTGAATTGACGCGTATATGGAGCAGGGAAGTGCGTCGTTTCGACTTTAAAATTAGGGTTTGAGTCAGCTATAGGTGTCTTAAGGCCCTCCTATTTATAGAAGGAACGTTTTACGATGTGTCGCGGTGGGACGAATTTAATAGAATGTCCATGATGTCAAAGGCGGGCAGGCCTTATCCTCCGACAACTGAATTAACAAGATAAAAAATACGTCATGTCTAGTTTCGCTAACCTCGCTGCTGATCGTATTTTGGCGCGAAGCGCCGCGCGTGTGTGTATGTATGTATGTGTTTGTGTGTTTGTGTGTGTGTGTAATAATAATAATAATAATAATAATAATAATAATGGGTCATTCTCTGGAAAGGTGGACCGATGGGGGGTGCACCGTAAAATTGCATATACCAGAATATTAAGAGTGTAAGGATATCTCATGTTTATATTTTTAAGCAACAGATATGTTAAATGAACACCATGTACAGTGAATTGTGCTTGTTTGTAAAAGTTTGGTTTACAGCTGTGGTTTTATTGACGAAAATCACACAATTCAGATCGCCATTTTGTTACATAGACAAGTGGCTACATTTGAGTTAAAAAATAAAGCATAAATACCTCACAGTGTTGGGGAAAAACGGTTGAATTAGGATGTATTTATCCAAAACTTTACTCGCCATCATCACTTTTCTAATACTACGCATTTCTGTGAGATAAAAAGTAATTTTTATTTCACGTCTGATTTGTAACAAATCGTGTCCACTGACGTAAAGATAAAAATAAATCAATGAAAAATTAATACGGAAATGAACGGACCTAATTTAGTGTTCTTCGCCAAACAAAATATTTAGCTAACTGATATATGAAACAAAGCAATTGTAATGGAAGAAATGACGGTAGAAATAAAACGAAATTGCGTCACTTGTATCTTCGCGTCCGGAATTCGCGTTACAAATGTGATGTCAAATGGACTATATTTTTCACGACCGAGTTTACGGACGCTTGAATGGATAGTGCCGACCTGATGCGGAATGACACAGTGAGTGATCGCTGTGTGAAAACGATACACTGTGTGTGCTGGGAGGCAGAACTGGGGACTTTTAACGGTAGTGTCCGCGTTTTCCGTCCATGTTTACGACTAAGATATAGGCGCCATTTCCTTCGGTCGGCACGCTGAAAAGCGTTTAAAACGAAGAGTTGCGCCGGTAAGTTATGTTTTGAATTATTGAATACAAAACCTGAATGCTTATTTTACTGAAAGAAAAACAGAAGATAGTGGTAGAAAACCCTTTAAAATAGAAACAAATAACGACGTTTCGGATCAAAGATCCTTCCTCAGGTGACATGGAAACAAACGTAGAACAGAAAAGAACACCAGAAAGAAAAGACGTCATCCTGTATAGAGAGAATTTAGAATGACGTAAAAAAAAAAAAAAAAAAAAAAAAAAAAAAAAAAAAAAAAAAAAAAAAAAAAAAACCACACACACACACATAATGACGCAAATACACATGCACAAAACACGTAGCACAAAACTTACGTCTTTTACTTAAGCTTATTTAACTGTTTTTATGTGTTCACAGCTATTGTTTGCAAAGTGTTGTAGCAAAAAAGAATCGATTGACTGGTGTGCCGTGACCAAGCCAATTTCAGCCCCCACTTTGAACATTCGTAATTGCAAACGAATTTTAACTAAAGCAGAGAGATTACAAATTTCATATTTTGCAGAATAGTTCCTTAGAGTGTTTCAAAATTTACATGCATGTTTTGTGTTTATTTATTTTGATATATAAATGTTCTTTTGGTGTAAAGTGCATTTTGTCACAGTTGTCACAAAGAATTGAAGGCGTGGGAGAAGGGAGAAAGAGCAGCAGGAAAAACAGAGGGAGGTGTGGAGACTGCAGAAACAGAAGCAGCGGGAGAACTACTCTCACCAAAAGAAAGCTGCAATAAATCGGAATAGAAGACAAGCTTATCAGGAGGAAAAGAGAAGACAATTTTCTGCATGTCAAAGATCTGAAAGCACACAGACTACCAGTGATAGTCCCCAGACCACTAGCGAAGGTCCACAGTATACACGTACCCCTCGAGCACAGCGCGTTGCATTGTTTCGTGCTAAACAAGCAATGCCTTCTGACCCACACCAGTATGCAGAGACCTGGAACCAACTGGCTGATAAAGCGACTCCCAGGAAAAAAAGGCCATACAGGAGCTGCGAGGTAATACAAACCCAACAATGCTTGGTCACGGAAACGCTACAGCAAGCTATGCTACACCTGAAGAACAAATGCGATCAGGAGAGTCGAACGACCCGATCGGTGGTGATGAAGTTATGTGAGAAGTACGGATCCATCCGTTCTAGAAGCAAACTTCTGACCGTAAACAGAAAGACAGTCATGAAAAGAATAAAAGACAAGAAAAAACAGAGGCAGAAGAAAAGTCAAGAACTGTCCCAAGAAGTTGGTGACTTCTTCGAAAAAAACAGCTACACCTCTGCCAGACAAAAAGCTGGTAAGGAAAGGAAAGGCCCGGCAGGAGCTGCACAGGCCGCTCAAAGATCTGCACAACGACTATGTTAAGCAGGGAGGGAAGGCTGCTTTTAGCACTTTTGCAAGGAGGATGCCTGCACATGTGCGTACAATGATGGCAAACCAGCTGAGGCAGTGTTTATGCGAGTATTGTGCAAATGTCGAAAACAAGCTGTTCTCTATCAACAGTATCAACACCACCCCTGCATGCAAGATTCGGCATGTGTACCATGCTGTAGAAATCACAACCTGTCCCAATCCCACCAATGTGGAGACTGTGGCTTGGATAAATTTGATGACTATCTGGCTCCATTGATGAATCGCAGGGAGATCACCTGGTATTTCTGGACCACAAAAAAGTAGAACGAAAGGGGAAGGAGATTAGCAAAAAAGTACTTTTGAAGTGTGTGGGCACCGTAACGGAAATGGTGACAGAATTGAAAAAGGAAGTAGCTTTCTTATCAGGGCATCTGTTCCGAGCTGCGTGGCAACACTCTCAATTTGAAAAACTACGGACGGCAAAGCCATTCCCATCAAACCTTATCACCGCTGTCATGGATTTTGCGGAGAACTACTCGTGTCTGCTGCAGGACGAAGTCCAATCAGCTCACTGGAACAAGGAACAAGTGACGCTTCACCCAATTTCCACTTACTACAAGTGTAACAGCTGCGATGGCGGCGTGTATGAATCTCTCATCTTTATCAGTCCTGACCTTCGGCATGACCACCACGCCGTCCACACATTTTTCACCCTTGCGCTGAACTACCTGCGTGTGGAGAGGAATCTGCATCCCCAGATTGTGCTGCAGTGGTCTGATGGATGCTCCAGCCAATACAAATCTAAGGGACCTTTTGCAGATATCACTGCATGTGTGGACGACTTCGGCACAAGGGTGGAGAGGAGCTATTTTGGCAGCAGGCATGGCAAGGGGCCATGTGATGGTGAGGCAGCAGTTATCAAGCACCATGTCGCGACAGCTGTGAAAGGAAAGCGTGCTGTTGTCACGACCTCTGAGGAATGTTTTGCTTATGCCCAAGCAAGCAGCCTAAACAAGCAGCCCACCAACCATTGCCAGCATTTCCGAAGAACATTCTTCTGGGTGCCAGAAGGCATGGTGAACAGGGACCGCCCAGAAAGGGTGATGAAGACGGTCCCTAGGTCACGTCAGTTCCACCATATCAAGTCAGGCGGTATGGGTCGGCTGATCAGCAGGCACCTGTCTTGCATGTGTGAGTTTTGCTTGTATGGAGAAGGAGCCTGCCCCAACACTGCCGTCGTGGGAGAGTGGAAGGAACACTCCATGGCCCGTGCGGCACCTGAACAACCTGATGGTGGCAGAGGCCGAAGTCCAGGTGGATCTGCACTAAGGGGAAGATCAGCAGCAAGGGGCAGACCACGAGCAGCTGGGAAAAGTCAGCCAAGACCAACTGCAGAACCTAGAGTCCCAGAAGTGCCTGTTTATTGAATACATGTTTCTTTTTTGTGGTATATTTGCTTTCCATTACTTTTGGTTGCTTTGGATGGGAAGAGTGATTTTTCCACATTACTTTTGTTTTTTTGCTCCCTTTTATTTATGTGGTGTCGACGTTACAACATAGACGGTGTCTGCGTTACAACCAAGTCATGATTCAGTTATGCACTTCTTTCCGCCACAGTATGGTGACAACTTATTTCATATTTTGTCATAGCAAAGGTTAGGTGTCAGTGCTATACACAATAGTGTTCTTTGACTTTTGCCTCTGCTCCCTATATTGTGAGCTAAAAGTGAAAAATTCCCAAATTTACGCGTGCTAAGGAGAGATTTCATTTGCAAGTGCCAAATATCAGAAATCACATAAAAAACCATTGGACGCTCTTCAAAGTGTGTAGTTTGGCTGAGTTAATAGTTTTAGAATACGTATGGAAAGAATTGCACTGAATATTGGTTGAATCAAACTTCGTTTTTGTGTCCAGTGTTACAACCGAGACACTTGTCGAGCCACCTGTTCACACACCAATTACACACAAAAAAGGCAGTCCTCTTGCTCTGATTTCACTGCACATGGACAAAAGCATCATTTTTTTCATCAGAATATATACATTTTATTCCAATTTATTAAAGTTCATTTTTCGCTCCCCATGTAACAAATCTGACCACCTTTCCAGAGAATGACCCACATAATAATAATAATAATAATAATAAATTTATTTCAGTTTTTGCAGGCCATCAGGCCCATATGAACACAAAATACAATTTACAACCAGAAAATACAGGAAGGTGGTTGTAAAGAACACAATCACATAGCATTACATCAGCGCACATAAATAAACAAAAACAACAAAAGTTCAAAGCAAATCCCTCTAATTCCTTAATTTAAGGCACCCTGAAATATACATAGCAACTTTAAAGACCAGTTTATCATGTAGGTTTCCACACAGCAGCTGAACTTTGAGATCGGATGGGAATCTGTAGTAAAACAGTGGAATGTACTTTTTACGTAAAGGGGAATATTTTGGACACTCGAAAAGAAAATGACACAAATCTTCAGCCTTATGCCAATCACATGAATTACATTCTGGATTAGTGATGGGTTTTCCAAATCTGGATACTCCGTTTAAAGGTAAACGGTTACATCTAAGTAAACAAATTGCCCGCCTGAGTTCACAAGAAGTCAGCTGCCCTATGTAACTTGCTCTAAGTATTTCTGGGTGGTAATGGCAGTATTCTGTGTTTGATGTAAGGGATGCATGCCAGTCCTGTCGGAAACAATCCATCAGCCGATCTTTGAATATCTGAATGAACAGAGGAGTGTTTCCAACTGACTGCATTTCCCACACATACCCAAACCCGTGCATACACAACAGAGTCTTTATTTGCGTAGCCCAGTTCGATCTACCTGAGGCATCATGCATACATAACATCGTGTAACACTGTCTTGGGTATCTGTTTTCTGACATGGTAAGAAGTCTGCACCAATACTTCACCATTCGAACATAGGCATCAATATACATAGGAAATCTTCCACACTCACCCAGCGCAATATTGTTTTTTTACATCTCTTCCAACACCAAGGACCATTTTACAAACCTTTATATGAACCTGCTCAATTACATCGTGCCTCTGGAAACCCCAAACCTCTGACCCATATAGCACAATGGGCTTAATCTTGACATCAAAAATGTGAAAAACAGTGTCAGCTGGCAAGTTTTGTAATTTGAAGTATAGTCTTTTGATGCCTGCAACTGCTCTCCTGGCTTTTCCAGCTAAGTTTTCTACACATCTAGCCCAGTTCAGAGTAGAGGAAAATATCACACCAAGGTAAGTATAACTGGACTCGACTTGAATCTGCTTGTCAGCATAAAACCATTTTTCACAATTTTTCACAAAACCTCCATTTTTGAAGACTACCACTTTTGTCTTGTCCATGTTCACAATGAGACCCCATTTTTTACAGTATTTTTCTAAACAATTAATTTTCTTTTGGAGATCTGCTACAGAGTCAGAGACAACGGCTATATCATCAGCATACATAAGAAGGAAAATACCCAGTGGGTCCGCAAAAATATCAATGCCACGTGCACCGCACGATGATATTTCTGTCTCAAATTCTGAAAGAAAGATAGAAAATAGCAGTGGGCTCAACACACAACCTTGTCGCACCCCTGACATGCAATCAAAGTAGTCGGTAACTTTGGTTCCAACCCTTACAGCAGCTTTTACATGTTTGTACATACTCTCCAGTGTCTGAAGCAACTTACCATGAACTCCTTTACGTAACAAGAGATACAACAGTTTTGTCCTGTGCACACTGTCGTAAGCTTTAGAAAAGTCTACGTACATGGTGTAAAAACGGCCACCCTGCTTGCTAAGATACTTGTGCACTAGTGCCTGTAAACAAAAAATGTTGTCTATAGTACTGTACCCTTTACGGAAGCCAGCTTGAGCCTCAGGAATACAATCATTCTCTTCACAAAAACGAATCAACCTGTTGTTAATGACAAAACTGTACAACTTACTGATAACGTTCAAAAGAGAAATTCCTCTGTAGTTGTCAACATTTCTAGGGTTACCCTTTTTGTGTAGTGGAAATATCACAGCCATGGTCCAGCTTTCAGGGTATTCCGCACTTTGAAACACACGATTGAACAAAGGATGCAGAAATTTCACAAGGATCTCACCTGCATGATGAAAAAGGTCAGTGGGCAAGCCATCAGGGCCTGATGCTTTCCCTTTCTTCATGCTATTAATAGCACTGCGAATTTCATCCTGCGTGATTTCCTCGTCAAATTTTGCATTGTGACAACCATCACAATCATCAGATAATATATGGTCATTCAAAACACCCTCGGCCTGTCTGCTGAAACCTGAATCATCAACATTCTGATCCACATTTAGCAAATTACGAAAATAATCATACCACACGCGTGGTGAAATAACATCAGAACACAACTTCTTAACGCCAGTCAGAGACTTTATTTTTGCCAAAATGTTCTTGAATTTGCATCGTTACATGCATCGTTGAGCTCATTCAAAACCCGTGCGTTGTACTCTACTTGTTTTGTTTTACACAACTTCTTAAATTCTTTCTTCATGTCAAGATACTTCCCTAAGTCGTCATGTGTGTTTGTGTGTCTGAACTGCTTCAACTGTATGTACTTGTTTTGTTTTGCTAACTCGCAGTCCGAGTCCCACCACGGCGGCTGTGCACGGGATTCACCACCTACCTTCTTACCTGACCTCATTTTGTCAGCCGCCTTCTGAATGAATGCTACAAAACAGGCCGACCCTTCTTCTACACTCGAGTCAAGCGCTGACGAAAAGTGTTGAAATTGAGTCTCCTGATTATCTTCAATGTATGCCCAAAAGGACTCAGCGTAGTTTTCTTTCCAAACAAATTTAACCCCTTCCTCTAGTATTATATCATCATTTAAATCATCATCATCACATGAATAAACAGACTGAATAGAAGTAAACGAGGTTACAATGGGGAAATGGTCTGACTCGCACCTGTCTGCAACAAACATATCGGTCACTAGGTCAAACACGGATTGAGAGCAAATACAGTAATCCACCACACTTTTGCCTCTGTTGGCCACGCACGTAATTTCTCCCTCACTGTCACCTTTCGTTCTGCCATTGACAATAAACAAACAGTACTCTTGACATAGTTCTATCAGTTTCCGACCAAAACTGTTTACGCCAATATCTTTTGACCTCCGTGGGCTTTGTGGTACATCCTCTAGCAGATCTGTTAATTCCTGTAAAGGCTGCACGTGTGTATTATCATCAATAAAATCAGTATCAGACAGACCGGCGGTGCGGGCGTTAAAATCGCCACATAATAGCCAAGGCAGCTCAGGATGAGCACGTAACACTTGAGCCATGTAGTTTTCTAACACTTCAAAACCATCAACGTTATCTTCACCATATACAACAGAACGCTCTGGAGCCACATACACAAATGCTGCCAGAACATCAGATGCAGAGTTCAAAACAGACTTACCGATCTTTAGAAACACAATATCCTCAGCTGCCTGCATTAAACGCAACACATGACAGGCTATAGATTTATGTACACACACGGCCACGCCCCCTTTCAACTTTTGTGTACGTGGTGAAAAAAACACCTGATACTCTGGAAAGGTATCCTCTATAACATTTTGCTTACACGACCAGATCTCTGAAAATGCAAAAATTTGACACTTTTCACAGAACTGCCTAAAAGAAACACTTTTCAGCTTATTTACAAGACCTTGGATATTCCATGCCATGATGCGAAACACAGAGCTACCACTTTCACCACTACCACTTCCATCATCACAGTGTGCTGGTGTGGGTTTGAGTGTGGGCACTTGAGTGTGTGTGTGTGCAGGTAAGTCGTCCTTTGAAGACACATGGTGAGGGCCCTGGGGGTCTGAATGAGGGACGGGCTGTCTTCTCCTGGTTGCTGGGTCAACATGCCGGCCTGCCCCTCATTTCTGCCCCCTGCGCTCCACTGGCCTCTGGGTAGCAGCGTCGTATGCGTGGGTCTTTCCCTCAACAACGAGGGAGTCGAAGCGGAGGAAGGCCTTCTTCCCCGCCTGCTTGGCCTCCTTGAGGAAGGGTAGCAGCTTGCGGCGCACGTCCCTCACCCGAGGGGTGAAGTCCTCAGAGATGTAGACCCGGGACTTGTTCTCCTTCAGCGTTTTGCGCTCAAACAGGATCCGCTCCTTGTCTTTGTACTTGTTGAAGCACACGATGATGGGGTGGGGCGCCTTGCCCCCCTTCAGACGATGGGCACGCTCCACCTCGATCTCCTCCTCTATGCCCATCTCGTCCTTCAACATTGACTTGACAGCTTTCTCACAGTCCGCCCAAGTCTCTGAGCGCCCCTGGGGGTGGGGGATTCCGTGAAAGATCAGATTCTTGCGTCTGCTCCGCCCCTCCAAATCATCCAGCTTATCCTCCAGCTGCGTAACTTTCTCCTTCAACTCTTTGTTTTCTTTCATCACCGCAGTAAAGTCACTCTGAATTTTGTTCATCTGCTCCTGCATTGTAGCTTTCATACTGTCCATCTTTTTGTCCATCACATTCAACATTTTAAACACATCCGCAATAGTCGGCTCAGACACTGCGTTTGTCTTACCCCCGGGCGACTGGTTGTCTTGGTTCCCCTGGCATGTCAAAAGAGTCTGTCGTTTCGGTGGGCCTGGGTTCGCTTCGACATCGCCGCACCGGAGCAGAAAGCCGACCAAAAACACGAGTATGACTGCCACCGGTCCGCTGACACTGACAGTGCGGTAACGTAGGGCTGCCTTCCTCTGTGCTTTGCGTGCCATGAAGTTTTGAAAAGTCCAGTAAAAGGTACCGCAAATGGCACGAAAAGCTACCGAACTGATCGGCATGATGAGCTGAATCACCCTGTCGTTGTTCTAAAGTCACTAATTAAGTAATTATGTTGCAAAATGCTAAAAATGTGCGGAGCCGCTCTTCTACTGTGTGACGTCGATCGTGAGCACAACTCACCCCCCCCCCCCC
Organism: Semisulcospira habei; assembly: GCA_036245525.1. Taxonomy (NCBI): domain Eukaryota; kingdom Metazoa; phylum Mollusca; class Gastropoda; family Semisulcospiridae; genus Semisulcospira; species Semisulcospira habei. The sequence goes on along the minus strand of BTPG01000002.1, from coordinate 51,395,323 downwards.
CCGTGTGTGTGTGTGTGTGTGTGTGTGTGTGTGTGTGTGTGTGTGTGTGTGTGTGTGTGTGTGTGTGTGTGTGTGTGTGTACACGAGAATCTCCGATATATCTGTACACACAAGCTTGAAACTTGGCGAAATACTTTATGCAACGGGTGGCTAAGACAGCCTCCGAGCATATTGTAACTGGATTAAAAAAAAAAAAAAAAAAATTGAAGATATGAAAGACCGTTTATAGGAAGTCGGCTGACCCTCTATGTACCCAGAAATACACTCGATGCGTTCGTTACCCAGCTTTGTACCCTTTCAACTTCTTCAGTAAAAGTTAATTCTTAAAAAACAAACAAAAAACAAAACAAACAAACAACAACAAAAAACAACAACAAAAAACAACAACAACAAAAAAGTAAAACTCGGGTGTATTCCCACCTGGGGCTTTACAGTCCAACAAAAAGCAGCACCTTATACGAAGCTAAGACCTGAAACCTAACAGTGGAGGTGGAGGTAGTGACTCAAACTCTGAAGTCAGTCGCGAAAACATTCAATGCCTACTGCGAAAAAAAAATCCTTTCCGCGCGCAAAGATCCCATTTTGATCGAACTGAACTGAACTGTTATTATGCTGGTTTGAATTTCTCTGGGTATATTCACGCTGGATACATTTGCGCGTACATATAGCGAAGTTGATCCGTTCAGAACAAAAGAAGAATTTAATATTTGCACATGAAACCCAAACTATTTCTTACTACAGGTCTGAATTGTATTTCTTGATGACTGATGTTCTGGTTGAAAAAAAAAAAAAAAGTTTGTTTATATGACACATCTGCGTTTTCAATTGGGTGTGTCTGCATGAATGTGCCTTATACAAATTATGATAAATGAGTGGTGTTGGGGTGGGTGAGTGGAAGAGCGGGATATGTAGGGGGTACGGTAAAAACAATTTGCAAGGTGTTAAAACGGTCCCGTATTGATCCTATTTCGGCCGAAAGAGGGCAAAATGTCCATTTCTACGCCATCGCAGAAAGGGTATTTTAATTTGGTCGTTTACACGTTTCATTTAAACCAAATTCACACCAAAATTTAGTGTTTACACGTTTCATTTAGACCAAATTCACACAAAGTATGCCACCAATTGTGCTGCTAGGGACGTTATTATGAATATACTGCTTTGTGCAAAGAAGTACCCAACAGAGAAAGAAACACGCTTAGAAAAGACGAGTACAACACAATTTATTAATATTTCGGGTAAATACCCTTTGTCAAAATAGACAAACAAACAGAGATCAGCCGCTACTTATCTTCATTCGCAAAAGGAATGTGACAACTGAAGGAGGTGACGTAAAATAAAAGAAAAGGAAGAACAAAAGTGCGGAAAAAGTAAAAATGACGTCCACGAAAAACTCCTAAGAGAGAGACTCGGAGAGAAACTGAACACGAGAGACACGGTGTGTGTAAGCGCGCGCAGGAGCGAGCAAAAGTGAATGCGTGTGTGTGAGGCCCGAGAGAGAGAGAGAGAGAGAGAGAGAGAGAGAGAGAGAGAGAGAGAGAGAGAGAGGAGAGAGAGAGAGAGAGAGAGAGAGAGAGAGAGAGAGAGAGAGAGAGAGAGAGAGAGAGAGAGAGAGAGAGAGAGGAGAGAGAGAGAGAGAGAGAGAGAGAGAGAGAGAGAGAGAGAGAGAGAGAGAGAGAGAGAGAGAGAGAGAGAGAGAGAGAGAGAGAGAGAGAGAGAGAGAGAGAGAGAGAGAGAGAGAGAGAGAGAGAGAGAGAGAGAGAGAGAGAGAGAGAGAGAGAGAGAGAGAGAGAGAGAGAGAGAGAGAGAGAGAGAGAGAGAGAGAGAGAGAGAGAGAGAGAGAGAGAGAGAGAGAAGAGAGAGAGAGAGAGAGAGAGAGAGAGAGAGAGAGAGAGAGAGAGGAGAGAGAGAGAGAGAGAGAGAGAGAGAGGAGAGAGAGAGAGAGAGAGAGAGAGAGAGAGAGAGAGAGAGAGAGAGAGAGAGAGAGAGAGAGAGAGAGAGAGAGAGAGAGAGAGAGATTCAATTGATTCAATGATTCAATGAAGCTTTATTTATCAACGGTTGAGGCATTGACATCGTCACAGACATAGCCATTTTTCAAACCTGCCGTTGCTAACAAAACTACGAGACAAAATACAAAAAAACTAAGTATATATATATATATATATATATATATATATATATATATATAATATATATATATATATATATATATATATATATATATATATATATATATATATATATATATATATATAGAGAGAGAGAGAGAGAGAGAGAGAGAGAGAGAGAGAGAGAGAGAGAGAGAGAGAGAGAGAGAGAGAGAGAGAGAGAGAACGGGGATTACCCTTGGGCACGAGAGAGAGAGAGAGAGAGAGAGAGAGAGAGAGAGAGAGAGAGAGAGAGAGAGAGAGAGAGAGAGAGAGAGAGAGAGAGAGAGAGAGAGAGAGAGAGAGATATGATGATGATGATGATGATGATGACGAAACGTTTTTATTCAGGATAGAAAGTTTTAGGCATACACAGCCTATCTTCCAAACTGATAGGCTCTCTCTCTCTCTCTCTGGCCTCACACACACGCATTCCCTTTTGCTCGCTCCTGCGCGCGCTTACACACACCGTGTCTCTCGTGTTCAGTTTCTCTCCGAGTCTCTCTCTTATGAGTTTTTCGTTGACGTCATTTTTACTTTTTCCGCACTTTTTGTTCTTCCTTTTCTTTTCTTTTACGTCACCTCCTTCAGTTGCCACATTCCTTCTGCGAATGAAGATAAGCAGCGGCTGATCTCTCTGTTTGTCTATTTTGACAAAGGGTATTTACCCGAAATATTAATAAATTGTGTTGTACCCGTCTTTTCTAAGCGTGTTTCTCTCTCCGTTTGGTACTTCTTTGCATTTTACACGCTTGGCAGCCACCTTTTTGGTCTGGATAACTTTGTGCATGTCTATATATCAGTGATCTGCACCAATAGGTAAACTATGCACGCATCACAAACCATGCATGCTCACATACACACACAGTACAAAAGACCGCACGTACAACATATAGAATAATTTTTAAATCAGCAAAAGATGTGTTCATATTCTCTTATAAAATGTCCATTTAAACACACAAGCAAAGAAATCGTGTATCATTGACTTTAATAAAGAAAAAAGAAAAGAAAGCCTAAAGAAATAAAATGTTGGAATTTGTAGTTTCTAAATTGGTTTTCTAATTAGCAGTCAGCTTGGCGTAATATAAGCGTTGTACTACGCTAATTTTAGACCAAGAGGTTAACTGTTAAGTGAGTAAGTGCAGAGAGACAATCACAGCTTTTTTTTTTGTTTTTGTTGTCTTGCGAATTTGGCGTTGAACTGACAATTATTCCAGGAACACAAGCATAGCTTGCTGTCTTGCGATCTTTGGCGTTGAACTGACAATTATTCCAGGAACACTAGCATAGCTTGCTGTCTTGCGATCTTTGGCGTTGAACTGACAATTATTCCAGGAACACAAGCATAGCTTGCTGTCTTGCGATCTTTGGCGTTGAACTGACAATTATTCCAGGAACACTAGCATAGCTTGCTGTCTTGCGATCTTTGGCGTTGAACTGACAATTATTCCAGGAACACAAGCATAGCTTGCGTGCTGTCTTGCGATCTTTGGCGTTGAACTGACAATTATTCCAGGAACACTAGCATAGCTTGCTGTCTTGCGATCTTTGGCGTTGAACTGACAATTATTCCAGGAACACAAGCATAGCTTGCTGTCTTGCGATCTTTGGCGTTGAACTGACAATTATTCCAGGAACACAAGCATAGCTTGCTGTCTTGCGATCTTTGGCGTTGAACTGACAATTATTCCAGGAACACATGCATAGCTTGCTGTCTTGCGATCTTTGGCGTTGAACTGACAATTATTCCAGGAACACAAGCATAGCTTGCTGTCTTGCGATCTTTGGCGTTGAACTGACAATTATTCCAGGAACACATGCATAGCTTGCTGTCTTGCGATCTTTGGCGTTGAACTGACAATTATTCCAGGAACACAAGCATAGCTTGTGTTCCTGGAATAATTGTCAATTCAACGCCAAAGATCGCAAGACAAAAAAGAAGCTGTTTTAGTAAGAGACATAGATCCTCGTGAGCCCTTCAAGTGCGGGGGCTCATGACGATGTATGCCTCTTGCATTTGCAGTTGAATGGGTGGTGTTTCTCTACAGGAAAGGGGTTACAAATGTTTTGCCCTAACCCATATCTTACACTGAGGCTAAAAGCTTCAAATTTGTACACAGCCATAATTATGCAAGCTACATTATAGTACTTACAGATAAGGATATAGACCAATGGCTTTAGTTCAAGGATGGTGCCAGAATAGCTGGGCGCCTAGAGGCGCCCAGCTATTCTGGCACTACCCTTGAACTTTATGTCAAACTTATTTCACACACTGGTGTATTCCGAATGATAAGGGTTAAGCGTGCTTCTTTCTTTCTGTATCATTTCCTTGCTTTCAGCGGACTTACCCTCCACACCACTGAAACTGGTGGGTTTCCCGGCGACTGGAAATCTCCACAGGCCAACCGCGCATGCGCCTCACCTGTTGAGTCATTGATTTCCGCTTCCGGCAGCAGACTGGCGTGAAGACGGTAGTCAGTCAGCACGGGAAGCTCTGTAACCAACAACAGTAAACGGATCAAGAAAAAAATTAGACAAGAAGAGATTACAACAAAATAAAAAATGTTATAAAAAAAATCTTTGGAATAACATGGACAAAACTGCCCACACAACCCCTTTAATACCAGCGTGAAGAATGTGTGTGTGTGTGCGTGTGTGTGTGTGTGTGTGTGTGTGTGTGTGTGTGTGTGTGTGTGTGTGTGTGCGTGTGTGTGTGTGGGTGTGTGTGTTACCATCACGGATTCACCGCGAATTATCCTGTGATTCACAAATGACGAATTCAGAATAATAGCAATTACGTGTCACCGCTAACTTCTTCACTGCCCGAGAAAAAGAGAACGCGATCCAACTGCAAAAGGCATGGATCCTCATGACCCACCCCCACCCCCCCGCAGTCATGAGGATCTATGCCTCTTGCTGACAACTCTTGCTATGCCTCTTCCTGACACCAATGCAAAAAAGACCGTCGAGCCGCCCAATGGCGACCGACTTCGGCCCGATGGCCTTTTGCGCTTTGGGAATGTGTATTCATGTTCCTGGGAAGGTTGTGGCTTTTGATCGTTAAATGAACAGAGAAACAAAAGTTGGGTCCAATCGCAGAGAACGGGTCGAATTACAAAGTATTAATATTCTTACGGGCATTTGAGTCATCGGAAACACTTCTTTCGCTCGTCAGTGTCTGAGATCTCGGCCACAAAGGACAGGGGGCGGGGAAGAAGACAGTTTCTAGAAAAAAACAACAGCCTTTTCCCTCTGGCCAAAAATTCATACAAAGGAAGAGAGAGGAGGGGAGGGGGTGCAGTGGGGTGGGGGTGCGCAGAGGTGCGAGGTGGGGGTGGGAAGGGGGGGGGGATGGACAGAACGCGGTAGGACACGGAGTAGCAAAGAAATCAGTTAAAGACTAGGAGTGGTCTGGGGTGTAAGAGGGGCAGAATTAACAGTATTGGAGGGTTTTCACTTATCGCGGTCAAAGGAAACACAATCACAAATCATCAAGATTTAATTTAAATTACGAGACCATATCGCTTTCACGAAGGAAATAATCAACAGAAAAGAAAAAGAGGTGATCAGGAGAGTGAACACGCTTCTGAATAAAAGCGACAAAACTCTTCAAAATCTACTATTTCCAAGTTAGCCAAAAAAGCAAACAAACACCCCCCCCCCCACCCCCCCCCCCCAAAAAAAAAAAAAAAAAAACCAAAAAACAACAACAAAACAACACAAAAACAGCAACAACAACAACAACAACAATAAACACCAAACAAATAATCAAACAAACAAAACAAAACTCGGGTCGACTTGGGCCTCAGGAAATTTGCTTACTGTTTTCGACTTTGCTATTTCCAAGAGTTATTTTTTCTTTCTTGTCGTTTGTGTTAAATATGGTATGACTAGCTTCCACAAAAAAAAAAAAATCCCGAACCAACCAATCTGCCAGTTAGAGCGATCTACACCAGGGCAGGCTGTGAGCTAAAATACGCCGATACAATACTTCTTAATTTGTCTTGACTCAACTAAGCTTTTTATTTACCCTTTTTTTCTCACTCCACGCGCGTAGGCACACGTGACAGATATTTTCTTATGCCATTTGTGCCTTCTGTGCTCATTTGGGGAACTAATCCACGTGCAGAGGAAAAGGAGAGCAGAAAATCCTTTCAGTTTGCGAAATTCAAATTTGACATTCAAACCTAAATCAAGTTAGCCATTCTGTGCAACATTACTGCTAGGTTTCACAGCCTCCCCCCCCCCTCCCACACACACACACACACACCCATGCACGCCTCCACACACCTGACTGGAAAACTAAGAAGAATGACAAAGTGTCTGGAGAGTACATCAATCGCCACAGGCAGATCGCGTTTAACCCATTCAGCCCCGACGCCCTACAGCAGGAGATGGATCGACCATGATAACTGAAGGGTAGTGCCAGATTAGTTTGGCGCCTGTCGGCGCCAAGCTAATCTGGCACTGCCCTTGAATTATCATGGTCGGTCCATCTCCTGCAACTGGTGCAGAGTCATTAGATGACGCTTCCAAAATTAGTTGGGAAATACGGCCGTCGGGCTGAATGAGTTAAAACCGCTACACACTGACCGACAGTTGAGCACAAAACACAGATGTAAGCAGGACCAAAATAGGCCCAAAGAACACAGGACTAAACAGAGACATAAATCGCCGGCAGTTAAAGGGATGGTTTTAGTGTACATGAGTACCTACCTGTGCTATTAGTTTGTGTGTTATCACAATACCTTAACTTGACTCAGTGCGTGCGCACTTTACGCGTGCATGGGCGAACCAGTCATCTCTCGAGGGATTTCTAACGTTTGTGTTCGGAACAGTGTAGTGAGAGATAAAGCGCCCATAGGGGAGGCCGTGATTGCCAGACTATCAAAGTAACAATTGAAAAGAGAGAGAAGGGGTGGGGTGGGGGGGGGGGGGGTGGGGGGGGGGGGGGTGGTGGCAGGCAAAGAGGGGGGGGGGGGTGATCTGGCTGGAATAGGGACCACTTTCCCACTGACCGAAATTCAGAAAACTTGGTGGTAGGGTGTAGGAGAAACGTCCGAGAAACTATTGGGAATAGATGATAATTATACTGTATATTGTGTAATAATAATAATAATAATAATAATAATAATAATAATAATAATAATAATAATAATAATAATAAATTTATTTCAGTTTTTGCAGGCCATCAGGCCCATATGAACACAAAATACAATTTACAACCAGAAAATACAGGAAGGTGGTTGTAAAGAACACAATCACATAGCATTACATCAGCGCACATAAATAAACAAAAACAACAAAAGTTCAAAGCAAATCCCTCTAATTCCTTAATTTAAGGCACCCTGAAATATACATAGCAACTTTAAAGACCAGTTTATCATGTAGGTTTCCACACAGCAGCTGAACTTTGAGATCGGATGGGAATCTGTAGTAAAACAGTGGAATGTACTTTTTACGTAACGGGGAATATTTTGGACACTCGAAAAGAAAATGACACAAATCTTCAGCCTTATGCCAATCACATGAATTACATTCTGGATTAGTGATGGGTTTTCCAAATCTGGATACTCCGTTTAAAGGTAAGCGGTTACATCTAAGTAAACAAATTGCCCGCCTGAGTTCACAAGAAGTCAGCTGCCCTATGTAACTTGCTCTAAGTATTTCTGGGTGGTAATGGCAGTATTCTGTGTTTGATGTAAGGGATGCATGCCAGTCCTGTCGGAAACAATCCATCAGCCGATCTTTGAATATCTGAATGAACAGAGGAGTGTTTCCAACTGACTGCATTTCCCACACATACCCAAACCCGTGCATACACAACAGAGTCTTTATTTGCGTAGCCCAGTTCGATCTACCTGAGGCATCATGCATACATAACATCGTGTAACACTGTCTTGGGTATCTGTTTTCTGACATGGTAAGAAGTCTGCACCAATACTTCACCATTCGAACATAGGCATCAATATACATAGGAAATCTTCCACACTCACCCAGCGCAATATTGTTGTGAGTGAGTGAGTTGTGCTCACGATCGACGTCACACAGTAGAAGAGCGGCTCCGCACATTTTTAGCATTTTGCAACATAATTACTTAATTAGTGACTTTAGAACAACGACAGGGTGATTCAGCTCATCATGCCGATCAGTTCGGTAGCTTTTCGTGCCATTTGCGGTACCTTTTACTGGACTTTTCAAAACTTCATGGCACGCAAAGCACAGAGGAAGGCAGCCCTACGTTACCGCACTGTCAGTGTCAGCGGACCGGTGGCAGTCATACTCGTGTTTTTGGTCGGCTTTCTGCTCCGGTGCGGCGATGTCGAAGCGAACCCAGGCCCACCGAAACGACAGACTCTTTTGACATGCCAGGGGAACCAAGACAACCAGTCGCCCGGGGGTGAGACAAACGCAGTGTCTGAGCCGACTATTGCGGATGTGTTTAAAATGTTGAATGTGATGGACAAAAAGATGGACAGTATGAAAGCTACAATGCAGGAGCAGATGGACAAAATTCAGAGTGACTTTACTGCGGTGATGAAAGAAAACAAAGAGTTGAAGGAGAAAGTTACGCAGCTGGAGGAAGTTGTATAGTATTGTGTCTGTGTGCCTATCTAACACTATCTTAGAGATATCTACAAAATCCGAGACAAAATACATGGAACCGGACTAAGTTTTGGGTAATCACACGACTGAGTCATCTCGGACTAAAATGCAAGTTATGCCGTTCACACGACCTACAAAACCAACTCAAGTTAGTGCGGGCCAGCTAACCCTATAACGAAGATGCCAGGTTAGCGACTTGTCCCCATACAGTAGTCAGGAAGATGACACATGACTACATGCTTGTTGGCAGTTCCGATTTCCACGCAGTTTGCATTGAGGTTTATAGGACAGTTTTGGCGAAGTTAGGCTCGTGATTTTTACACTGCTATTGCGGATCGTGTAATATATTAAAGCTGGAGAGAGTGAGTGTACAACTGGACACAGGTAAACACGGGGGGAAAAGGGGCGGATCTGGAGGTTATCAGCAGCCGGTTTTTTTTTTTTTAATTTATTTATTTATTTTTTTTTTTTTTTACTCCCCTTGTGTCGTTGGAAAACACCCGTGTATTTTGTTGAGCGTTGTTTGCCTAATGTCATGTTTCAGTTTTCCGTTTGAAAGACTAGACAGCCATTTTTACAGTCAGTAACACGACCCTACTCACTCTCAACTGTTTGACCCCAGAGTCAAACCGTTGTGCCGCGATTCATCAGGTTACATACGGATTGGTCTTGTACTTACCTAACACTTCAAGCATGACGTTCTGCTCGACCTTGGAGTATGACGTCGGCGAGTTGACATTGACGTCAACGTAGTACACGCCCTTGTCTGCTGACGTCAGTCTAGACAGCGTGATACCAGCACTGGGAAGGAGTTGGACGTGTTTGCCCGTGTGGGGGGTCACGAAGAAGTTCCCAGCCACCATTGTGGCCAGGAGCTGTGGCGCCTGGCCTGTTGATTATAGCAACAGTGACGTATTCCATTGACTTAACTCTTTGTGCACGCAGTGACCGGTGCTGTTAACCCATTCGAGACGTGCCGCCTCCGGATACGCGGCATAATGCCGCGTATCCGGAGGCGGCACGTCTCGAATGAGTTAATCCATGCAGTTGTCGAGAAAAAGTCAACACGATCCCAGACCAAAAGGCATAGATCCTCATGAGCCCTTGCAGTCGCGGGGGCTGGTGACGATCTATACGTCCTGATGAAAAAGTTTGAGTCATGTACAAATCAAATTTCAAAAATATAAAAAAGAAAGAAAAAGAAAACGATTTAAATTTCCAAAAAATAATTCAGTAGCTCGCTTGAGCTTGCCCTTAGCACCATGTGAATGTTCTGTGTTTATGTACAGTGTGTGAGGGAATGCGCGTGATTCACGTGAGCGTGCTTGTTGGGTTCAGTTCGCGGCTATGTCATGCGCATTGAGTTATATTATAAATATGAGAAATGCGCCAAATAAATACTATGTATTATTATGTTCATCTGACAGCTTAATTGAGATCTTTGCAATTAAAGCTTACTAATGTTTCGAAAACGCAATTTGCGTCCAGTAGCAGTGAAGAGGTTTAGCATTACCAGTGGCTGCATGCACAAGGAGGTTTCTGTCGCATAAACGCATTCACTTATTCTCTTTGATCTTTACGCGTGGCCTTTCCGCAAGGTAATTACCTGAGTACAATTTGCGTTTTTTATTTTTTTTAAATTTTATTTTAAAAATTTTCATGTTCCGCGATCATGCCCTACATTCCGGGACTGTGCTACCGTGTGGCCCATGGAACCCTGCACTCAGACCAGGGGCCAAATTCAAGCACAGCACTACGCTAAATGAAGTTGAGTATTGTTGACGTCGAGGTAGAACTCGGTAAAGAATTGTTGAGGACATAACTGCAGCACTTCGTGTTATAGAGACTCCTTCAAGGTGACAATAAGAAAAACGTCGAGTCGGTCACTCCGTCGAGTCAGTCTAACAGTCAAACTGGTGTGACATGAAACAGGGATCATACGACAGCGGGATAAGCACGTTAAACCCTTGGCTGCTGATGATTTACGAGCCTCTACGTGTTTTTGACACACAAATTCTGCCTCCGAGGCTATGTCTCTGAGGTAGAACTTGTGTGTCAAAAGTAGCTCGCGGCTCGAAAATCATCCCTACTCATGGAAGGTTACAAAGTAAAGTAGATAATAGCACTGTCAGGGGAGAGAAGTGTGCATGATCGACCAGTGATCATAGATCTACTGTGGCCAAAGCACAAAAAAAAAAAAAAAAAAAGAAGAGATAGGAAAGAGAGGGGGCGCTAAAAAAGTGGCTGAAAGCAATGCATATGGAAGCCCCCCCCCCCCCCGAAGGGGGGGCGTATCACATATCCCACTGTTCCAGCCACTCAGTGCATGGAAATTTAAATCTAGGTCCCCCCAAGGGAGGTCCAGATATTTAGCCGGTGTGGACAGCTGTTTCGGTCTTGGCGACCTCTTCAGCACATCATCGGCGATACTGGAGGAGGCTAGGAATTTCTGCCTACCTGCAATGACAACCACATTTTGCTGTGGTGTCTGCAGGGGCATACATTCCATGCCACCACCTAGAGCTAAATTTCCATGCACCCTAAAAGAGAACATATCAAAAAGGGGGGAAGGGGTTGCAGTCGATATAGTAGTAGTAAATGAAAAGAAAAGGGGAGACTGCCAGTGCTAATATTTTAGAAAGGTTACAAAGTAAAGTAGATAATAGCACTGTCATGTTAGGGTGCATGGAAATTTAGCTCTAGGTGTTGGCATGGAATGTATGCCCCTGCAGACACCACAGTAAAATGTGGTTGTCATTGCAGGTAGGCATAATTTCCTAGCCTCCTCCAGTATCGCCGATGGTGTGCTGAAGAGGTCGCCAAGACCGAAACAGCTGTCCACACCGGCTAAATATCTGGACCCCCCCTTCATCCTAGATTTAAATGTCCATGCACTGAGTGGCTGGAACAGTGGGATATGTGATACGCCCCCCTTCGGGGGAGGGGGGGGGGCTTCCATATGCATTGCTTCCAGCCACTTTTTTAGCGCCCCCTCTCTTTCCTATCTCTTTTTTTTTTGTGCTTTGGCCACAGCAGATCTATGATCACTGGTCGATCATGCACACTTCTCTGCCCTGACAGTGCTATTATCTACTTTACTTTGTAACCTTCCTAAAATATTAGCACTGGCAGTCTCCCCTTTTCTTTTCATTTACTACTACAATATCGACTGCATCCCCTCCCCCCCTTTTTGGTAGGTTCTCTTTTAGGGTGCATGAAATTTAGCTCTAGGTGGTGGCATGGAATGTATGCCCCTGCAGACACCACAGTAAAATGTGGTTGTCATTGCAGGTAGGCAGAAATTCCTAGCCTCCTCCAGTATCGCCGATGGTGTGCTGAAGAGGTCGCCAAGACCGAAACAGCTGTCCACACCGGCTAAATATCTGTACCCCCCTTGGGGGGAACCTAGATTTAAATTTCCATGCACTGAGTGGCTGGAACAGTGGGATATGTGATACGCCCCCCTTCGGGGGGTTGGGGGGGGGGCTTCCATATGCATTGCTTTCAGCCACTTTTTTTTAGCGCCCCCTCTCTTTCCTATCTCTTCTTTTTTTTTTTTTTTTTGTGCTTTGGCCACAGTAGATCTATGATCACTGGTCGATCATGCACACTTCTCTCCCCTGACAGTGCTATTATCTACTTTACTTTGTAATCTTCCTAAAATATTAGCACTGGCAGTCTCCCCTTTTCTTTTCATTTTCTACTACAATATCGACTGCAACCCTTTCCCCCTTTTGGTAGGTTCTCTTTTAGGGTGCATGGAAATTTAGCTCTAGGTGGTGGCATGGAATGTATGCCCCTGCAGACACCACAGTAAAATGTGGTTGTCATTGCAGGTAGGCAGAAATTCCTAGCCTCCTCCAGTATCGCCGATGGTGTGCTGAAGAGGTCGCCAAAACCGAAACAGCTGTCCACACCGGCTAAATATCTGGACCCCCCTTGGGGGGGACCTAGATTTAATTTCCATGCACTGAGTGGCTGGAACAGTGGGATATGTGATACGCCCCCTTCGGGGGGGCTTCCATATGCATTGCTTTCAGCCACTTTTTTTAGCGCCCCCTCTCTTTTCTATCTCTCTTTTTTTTGTTTGTGCTTTGGCCACAGTAGATCTATGATCACTGGTCGATCATGCACACTTCTCTCCCCTGACAGTGCTATTATCTACTTTACTTTGTAACCTTCCTAAAATATTAGCACTGGCAGTCTCCCCTTTTCTTTTCATCCCTACTCATGGTTTAACATATACTTATGGAGGCCTGGCTGCCTAGTAAGCACAAGACAACATGGATGCATCCCAGATCCAAGCAGTGGCATCTGATAGATGTCATTGTCCGCCAGCGGGATACTCGTGATGTCAGAATCACCAGAGCCATGAGAGGAGCCGAGTGCTGGACCGACCATCGGCTGGTGCGGTCTGTCCTCAACCTGCACATTGCACGAGCACACAAGAAGAGGCCGAAGCTCACCCGACCTTCATTCAACCTGGCCATGCTGAAGCGCCCGGACGTCAAGGAAAACTTCCAGTCCCACCTTGATGACCTGCTAACTGCCCATGGACCGTTGACTGGCAACCCAACTGAAATGTGGAACCAGTTCAAGGGGATGGTGACGGAGTCTGCCAAAGACGTGCCTGGACCCAAGCAGAGGGTACACCAGGATTGGTTCAATGAGAACAATGAAGAGATCAACAAGCTACTGAAGCAAAAGCGCAGTGCCTTCATCGAGTGGCAGAATGACATCAACTCCTTGTCCAAGAAAGGCCGCTTGAAACACCTCCTGAGAAAAGCCCAGAGAGAGAGCTCCGCAACATGCAGGACACCTGGTGGGACAGCAAGGCAAAAGAACTTCAACACTTTGCTGAATTCAACAACTCCAATGAGTTTTTCAGCGCTATGCAAGCTGTCTACGGCCCTGCCAGACCCAGCACAACCCCTCTCTTTTCTTTCGACGGCTTCACCTTGCTAAAGAACAAAGGCAGCATCACTGAGCGCTGGAGAGAAAACTTCTGAAATCTGCTGAACCTGCCTTCCACTGTCGATCCAGCGGCCCTGGACATGATTTCCCAGAAGCCGAAACTGGATGACCTTGACCTCCCTCCTACCCTGGACGAGGTCAAGAAAGCGATCAACCAGACTAGCTCCGGCAAGGCTGCAGGCATGGACGGCATCCCCGCAGAGTTCTTCAAAGCAGCTGGACCTGAGACCCTTGACGCCTTCCTCAACATTCTGGCATGCATCTGGGCAGAGGAGAACATGCCACAAGAATTTAGAGATGCTACAATCGTCTCCCTGTTCAAGAACAAGGGCAGCAAAGCAGACTGTGCCAATTACCGAGGGAACTCACTCTTGTCCATTGCTGGCAAGATCCTCGCGAGAGTCGTCCTCAACCGCCTGATCAGCTCTATATCTGAGGAAGCACTCCCAGAGGCTCAGTGTGGCTTCAGACCCGGCCGCAGCACAGTCGACATGGTCTTCTCTGTGAGACAGGTCCAGGAAAAATGCATTGAACCGCACATGGACCTCTACGCTGTCTTCATAGATCTGACCAAAGCATTCGACACCGTGAAAAGAGAAGCGCTTGGGGTCATCCTCGCAAAGCTCGGCTGCCCCAGGAAGTTCACCAGCATCATCCGCCTCTTCCATGATGGAATGGTAGGAGTTGTCCAGTCAAACGGTGACACACCCGCACCCTTCGACATTTCCAACAGTGTGAAACAAGGTTGTGTTCTTGTCCCCGTGATGTTCAACCTGTTCTTCACGTGTGTCCTGACCCATGCAGCACGCGACCTTGAGAAGGGAGTGTACCTGAAGTACAGACTAGACGGCTCTCTCTTCGACCTCCGTCGACTGAACGCCAGGACCAAGACCACCGAGAGACTGATCCTTGAGGCGCTGCTTGCCGATGACTGTGCGCTGATGGCGCACACCGAGTCTGACCTCCAGACCATCCTCAACAGGTTCTCGGAAGCCTCTCGAGTGTTTGGCCTCACCATCAGCCTCAGCAAGACCGAGGTCCTGCACCAACCAGCCCCAGGTACAAGAGCTCCCCCCCCCCCCACCCAAAGTGTATATCGAAGGCACCGAGCTGAAGACTGTCGACCAGTTCAGGTACCTGGGGAGGATCATCTCTTCTGACGGTACTATTGACAAGGAAATCGCAGCTCGCATCAGCAAAGCCAGCCAAGCCCTGGGTCGTCTGCGCACTCGTGTGTTGAATAACAACAACGCCAAGCTCTCCACCAAGATCAAAGTCTACAAGGCAGTAGTCCTCCCCAGCCTCCTCTACTGCTGTGAGTCATGGTGGCTGTACAGAAAGCACCTCAAGCAGCTTGAACGTTTCCACATGAGATCCCTGCGCTCACTCATGGGTATCAAATGGCAAGACAAAGTGACAAACCTGGAAGTCCTGGACAATGCTGGCTTAGTGAGTGTTGAAGCCTTGATCTTAAAGACACAACTCCGCTGGACAGGTCATGTCATTCGCATGGATGATTCTCGCATGCCACGCCAACTCCTGTATGGTGCACTCTCAAAAGGCCACAGGAAGCAAGGACGGACCCCCCCCCCCCCCCCCCCCAAAAAAAAAAAAAAAAAAAAAAAAAAAACCGCTTCAAAAACTGCATAAGAGACAGCCTCAAGTACTTCTTACTTACTTACTTACGGCTGTCACCCCTCCCAGGGTATAGGCCATCGACGAGAGACCTCCAGCGATTCCTGTCCTGTGCTTCTCCTTCGATTTTACTCCAGGTGGTTCCCAGTCTCTTGATGTCTGCTTGGAGGTCTCGACGCCAGGTGTTTCTCGGCCTGCCTCTTTTTCTCTTTCCCTTGGGGCTTCAAGTACTGCGTCTTCCCGGTAAAGGAACTTGAAGCACAAGCACAAGACGAATCTGGCTGGCGTGCCGTCACCAGGAAAGCCTGCACGCTCTTTGAACACAATCGGCGCGAACGGATCACCAGTGCCAGAGCTCGCAGAAAGACAGCGTCGACTCTCCCCACAGCTACGTTCCAATGCACCCAGTGCCCTCGCAGGTGTGGCTCCAGGATTGGCTTGGCCAGCCACACCCGCACCCACAAATAGAAGTGATGCACAATGACGACATCATCGGTTTTCGGTGGTCTACCCATTATGTAGGCCTGCTTTGAGGCGCTCTTCTTATAACCTTGAGTGTATGGGACTTAGAGCAGAAAATTAATTAGGTCTACTGGTAGCGTGAGGGGGAGGAGAGAATGGCGGCTTACTGGCACGGAGACACAGATCCTCATGAGCCCCCGCGACATTGAGGACTCATGAGCATCTATGCCTTTTACTTGGACCCCTTTGTATCCATGTTTCTTGAACGGTTTTGACTTTTGATCTTTGAATTAACAACGATTTCAGAAACACAAACGTACGTACAGTGGCAGGAAATGGATTAACTACGTTACTATTCAGGAATTCACGAATTAACCCCTTCCCTGTCAATGGCCGCAGATTGTGTTTCTGAGATCTCTTAACCCATATCATGCTGAGGTTAAAAGCTTCAAATTTGTACACTGCCATATGCAAGCTACATTACAGTACTTACAGATAAGGATATAGACCAATGGCTTTAGTTCAAGGGTGGTGCCAGAATAGCTTGGCGCCTAGAGGCGCCAAGCTATTCTGGCACTACCCTTGAACTATTTTAGTCAAACTTATTTCACACACTGGTGTATTCCGAATGATAAGGGTTAATTTAAGACGGAACCAATTCGTCTGGCCAAGGGACATGGATACAAAGATGACGTCAGTTTAGACGATCCTGGTCGGTCTGATTCCTGAAACGTATTTATGCCTTCATTTGACATATCTCCTCAATAGACTTTCGACGAAAACAGCCCGGCCAAACGTACCCTATCGCACGTTCGTCAGGGTTTTTCGTCCAATGTTATCGTCGAATCACATGCAATTTTGACCTACGTCCGGTTTACGATCCTCGCTTGCATATAGACAAGATGTAACTTCTTGTGAATTTCAACAGACAGATCTATAGACTTCTTAGTATGATCTACTTAGTAGGACCCGCCACCCCCCCCCTCCCCCTCCCTCCCTCCACCCCCCCCCCCGTCCTTTCGTCATTCCCTACCCCCACCCCTCCCCACCATCATCACTAAAAGTAAAATCAAGCAATAAATAGTATTTTAAAATTGGTACAAATCTAGACAAACAAGCGAAATAACTGAGACAAAATTTACTTCACCATCTGCTTTATAAAACCACTGGATATCGATGACGTGTTCGTTGACGTCAGCGGTGAAATTCCACCCAAACGTGACGTTATGACCAGCACATGTCTGTAGCGTTGTGCCATTGGCAATGCTATGCGCCCACTGAAATGCGTCTGTGCCTGCAACGGACATATAGAGAAATGAAATGAAATGAAACGAAACTTTATTTCTCAACGGAAGAAGCAATTAGCACATGTGCGATTTTTGTCTACCGTATTAAAAATACAGTGGACTTTGAAATGGGGCTGGTCGGAACACATTCCGGAGCATGCACATGACGTTTATGGCGTGCGGGGCAGAAATTCTGCAAAGAAGTAACAAGATAAAAATAACGTCACGTCTAGCTACGCAAACCTTGCTAGAGAACGTCTGTTTGGAAAGCGCCATATGTGTGTGTGTGTGTGTGTGTGTGTGTGTGTGTGTGTGTGTGTGTGTGTGTGTGTGTGTGTGTGTGTATGACAGCGACTAGAGCCCGCGTTTGAGGACGGACAAGCTTGAAATTGTATGATATTGTCCCTAAAAGAATAATATCGATTTCCTTGTTTCAATTTTTTTTTATTAACATGCTCATTAGCGGGAAAATGGCACAAAACCGGTTGATCCACACTAGAGTCCGTAATGTTTCTTATTTTTACTTGATATTTTGCATATATCTAGATAAAAGGGAAATATTTAATCATTTAGTTAACCAGCATTGTTCTCTAGAACCTTTTGAGTGATAATTAAATATTTTTGAAAAAATATATTTTCACATGTTGGGATTAATTATTCAAATATATGGGTTAATCTTAAAACAATTGGATTTTTTTTTACGAAAAAAAAATTATTCTCATTAATAATCGCATGATTTTTTCATATCACGGTACTTACATAAGCCTACAGTTTGTCTCGGCTGTCGGGTACGATTAGGTGAATTGTGACCTGTACGCCGTAGGTGTGAAAATCAGACAATTTTATGCACCACTTTTCGAAGTCATTTGTAAAACAGCTAACATGACTTTAATTTTTCTTTTACGAAAAAGCTATCTTCTCATTAATACCCACATGATTTTTCATAAACAGTGTTTGCATAAGCCTGCTATTTGTCCCGGCCCTGGGGTAGGGTTAGGTCAAATTGTGATTTGTAAGCTCTAGGCTTGAAAAATCAGCAAAAAAATTGCAAAGTTGATCCTCTGATACGTCAAATGTTAGTACTGCGATGAGGGACGTATCACATCGAGTCGTCACTATGAACACGGCGTCGTGGGACTAATGATGCCATGCAAAGTTTGAAGTGACGTCATTTCCCTGCTTGTGCTATTATTCTTCTTCAGAATAGTTATGCTACGCCAGACCACAGAATCGCCGTATGTCCGTCTTTATTTATGTGTGCCAGTGTGTGGGGATGAGAGGTGGGTTAGAGTAGAAGGAGATGGATTCATGTCGCTACTGACACGAGCGCACAGAGCGTACTAATGACGGGAAGCGCCGTGCCGTGTCACCGTTTTTATTTGTCTGCCCCGACGTGTGTGTTGATCAGAGGTTGGCCTAGAGAGGAGAGAAATGGATCAGCATTATAAGCCTAAAAATATCAACAACTCTGAATGTTCCTAAGATAAACGCATCTGAGCTCCAAACAATACGGTAGACTTTGGGATGAAATCCTCATCTTGTTCAAAGGTTGTCACTATCACTAGCGGACATCAGTGTCGTCGATCTCACTAGTACTAGTAATAGTAGTAGGTATTTGGTGATTAGCTTTGCGTGTTTGCTGCTGTCTGTTCTCTGTTTATGTGTGTGCATGTGAAATACAGTTCGAGCGTACGTACACACTAAGAAGTATTTCATTACTAGTGCGCATAAGGAGCTTGTTAATGTGACAGTGTGAGCATATTTAGCGTTTTTGCTTTGACAGAGGCAAGCATCAGGATTGAGTCTTTCTTGTCTGCAAGGGATTATGGGAAGGAAAGCATCTCAAGCAAGTTCATGAATATTAATTTGCTTGTTATACAGTATATCAGTACATGTGTCAAAGAATGGGAAATTCATGCAGTGGGTAAATACTGATATAGAAGAGACTTTGTGGGTTGGTCCATCCTATCTTGTTGAATAACTATCCCGCAAGATCGCAAGTGGAGACAGTAAAATATTAGGCTCGCTGCATTTCTCCTTCGAGATAAGTTTTATTTGTACTGGATCACACGCACTTTGATTTACTGTCTATTCCACACCGAACTTTTAAGTTATAACTTTCACGTCATTTCCTAGATCTACTGAAGTGAAACTAAAAACCAGCTGCTAGTGCGACGGCTATTATGTTCTCTCTCTCTCTCTCTCTCTCTCTCTCTCTCTCTCTCTCTCTCTCTCTCTCTCTCTCTCTCTCTCTCTCTCTCTCTCTCTCTCTCTCTCTCTGCTGAATACAAGAAGCAGCGAAACCATGTCAAATCTCTAGTTCGTAAAGCACAGAGGCAAAATGCAGAACGTTATTGCCGACGGCAAAGACATCCGTTCAGTCTGGCAAGTAATAAATAATTTCACCAAAGGTAACAGTAAACGATCGGCTAATATTCCGCCCGATCTTACTGCAGATGCGCTCAACGCTCACTTCATAACTGTTGCTCAAACTCTGGCGAAGTCAAATACACCTAACCCTGTAAACTACACTTGCTCTCATCAACTACGTCACTATAGTCAACAGAGAGCCTGCGACCCATTTTTAGTACCGCTTATGACTGTCCTCGATGTAGGCAAATCTATTTCCAGTTTAAAGAACAAATCGTCTTGCGGTCCAGATGGTATTAGTAGTCAGATTTTAAAACTATCTCTGCCCTACGTCGTCGAATCCCTGACCTTTATTTATAATTTATCGATGAGACATAACGTTTTTCCCGACGAGCTAAAAAGAAGCGAAGGTAATCCATCTTCCTAAAAGCAAAGATGTATGCAACCTAAACGAGTACAGACCCATTTCCATATCAACCTGTATTTCAAAACCGATCGAGAAACATATCCATACTCATCTTCTAAACTTTCTGGAGCAAAACCATCTGATAAATGCAGCACAATCAGAATTTCGACCTCTACATTCGTGCCAAACTGCCCTCAATCATAAATTGATAAATGGCTCTCTGCCATACATTACAGTAAAGTATCAGGTACAAGCTTTCTTGACCTAAAAAAACTTTTGATCTTGTCAACCACTCTATCCTACTAAAAAACCACCATTCTATCACATTGACTCAAATACTGTCTCCTTTATATCTTCCTATCTCAGGGACAGAACGCAGAAAGTACTGCTAAATGGCGGGTTAGTAATTTGCGGTGTTCCACAGGGGCCTATTCTAGGGCCCTTATTATTTAAGCTATTTATTAATGATCTGCCACTGTGCATATCTCATTTAGACGCAAACTGCGATCTGTTCGCAGACGACACGACCATACACACATCTGATAAAGTTATCGCAGCCACTAATAAGGTACTCCAACAAAGTCTTGATGAAGTAGCAGGCTGGTGCTGTGATAATCACACGATTATTAGTATTCCAAAGACAAAGAGCATGTTAGTTATTACACGTCAGAAACACCAGCATGGCCTACCATCTTTAACACTCTCCTTAGATAGCCCGCCTCTAGAACAAGTAACTAGGCATCGCTTATTAGGCGTTATAGTGGACAACAAATTAAGCCGGGAACCGCATACTGACTCTATATGCAAAACAATCTCCAAAAATATGTTCCTGTTATCAAAACTACGCCATATAGTTAATACTGATATCTGTAAACTCTTTTTTCATGCGCATATTAAAACGCATTGTGCCTACAGTTTTACCGTCTGGGATGGATGCAGCGAAGTTCACATGAAAAACGTTAATTCCTTGTATCGTCTGGGGCATTAAATTAATAATTCCCTGTCCTACTTCGACTGACCAAAAATTAAAATCTCTCAAGTTACTAACATTGAATAAACAATTTGAATTTAATCGCTGTGTTCTACTGCACAAGATCATGCACGGAAAAGCCCCACCCTATCTAAAAACTCTATTCTCCGACAATAATGGGAAAAAACAAGAGAAATAGTTCGATCCACCTTCCAAAAATTAGATTAGACATCTGTAAAATCAGACTGTCCTTTTCAGGCGCTAAAGCGTGGAATATTTTACCTTCACACCTGAAATCAATTTGTAAGATTAGCGTCTTCAAAGATCGCCTCCATAAATATTTACTTTAGAAGTAATAGTATGTTCGGCTCCCTTATGCTACTATTCGTATAGTTAGTGACAAGTTTACTATTACCTAATAATCTTCTACTGTTGCTGCAGATTATATATATATTTATTTTTTTGTTTTTTTTAATTTTTTAAAATTTTTTTTCTGAGGGTGGGGTCGGGGTGGGGTGGGGGGGGGGATGGGTCTTTTACTTATATACGTTTTATCTTTTGCTGTATCGCCTGATTTATTTTTATATGTGTAGGATAGCAGGACAGTTTGGAAGATAGGCATTGCTATGCCTAAAACTTTTTATCCTGAATAAAAACGTTTCATCATCATCTCTCTCTCTGTTTCTGCCATCAGACTGTTTCAGTTTTGCGTTTTGGTCCTACTCTCCCGCTGTAAATGTATTTGTGTTTAATAAGCGTACTTACCCTTCACTACCGAGAAAGAAAATGAACATTACATTACTGTAAGAGGTATAGATCCTCATGAGCCCCCGCCGCGGCTCATGAGGATCTATGCCTCTTGCTGACTCCACTTTGCATCCATTGTTCATGGCGCGGCTGGAGCTCTTCCGAGTTGATCTGATAGATTTCAGACGCAAAATATGCGCACAGTGACGGTGAAGGGGTTAGAACTTCCACGATAATAATAATAATAATAATAATAATAATAATAATAATAATAATAATAATAATAATAATAATGACTACTTGTACCGAGCTTATCCTAAAATAAGCTCAAAGCGCTTGAAAAATAAAGGGTGGGGGTGGAGGGAGTCATAAAACCAGAGAAACAAAGGATTCTGCAATTCACACGCACACACACAGACAAAGACACAGGTAAATAATCACAAAGAACTAAGCTACATTGGGGTATTGAGCAGGTGTGTGTTGAGGGCAGATTTAAAGGCAGTGAATGAGGGAGAAAGTCTAATGTCTATGGTAGGGAGTTCCAGACAACAGGTCCAACGTGCGCAAAACAACGGTCACCTCTGGTTTTGTATTAGCAGAGCGGGACTCTGAGAAGGCGCGTGTCGCTACTTGAACGGAGGGAGCGGGAGGGAATGAATATTTAAAGATGAGCGAGATAGGCAGGGGTAGAGAAGTTAATAGCTTTGTAGCACACAGGCGATTATTGAGCGCAAAAAAAAACAAAAAAAAAACGGACATTATTATTATTCATTTAAAAAAATGAAACGCGTAATCGACGCGTAACTTTGAACAAGTTGATTGTAATTACCCCGAAGAAGGGCTTGGCACAGAAAGAGAAGACGGACCAGTTCCCTCATTGTACAAGTCGGAGCGTGGACTGCCAGCTGCACAACTGACAATGTCAAGTGTTTTGTGCGGCGACTGCGTTTACATAATATAGTATGTGTGCTGGTCTGTCAAATTGGACCTTACGGCTTTAGCCGTAAGGTCCAAAATGACAGACCAGTACACATATGCGTGACTTAGGGACAGACGTATGTTTGAAAGGCGATTAGAACCGGTTAAAACAATGCCGGCGATAAGAGCTGCTACTACAGGTACGGATCAGTCACCTCTCAATCGGGGAAAGGGGGTGGGGGCGGGGCGGGGGATGGGGCGGGGGGGGGGAAGAGGGGACAGGGGGGGTGGGGGGTGGGGGGGGTTGGGGGGGTTGGGAGAGGGGTTGGGAGTGGGTGTTTCCTTACGCTTTAAATATCAAACAGCACGAGCGGGGTGGGTGGGTGGGGGTTGGTGGGGGGGGGGGGTGGGGGGGGGGGGGGGGGGTCAGGTGGTAAATAAAAAAAATCAAAAGCCAGAGTGTGTGTATGTGTGTGTGAAGAGTCAGGATGGGTGGTGGAAGTGGTGGTGGTGGGGGTGGGGTGGTGGGTTGGGGTGTGGTAGCACCTCCGTGACCGGCCGAAAACATCGAACAACGATGAAGGCTGAGAGTGGGGGATGTCGGTGGGTGGGTGGGTTGGATGGTGGTGTTATTTTTATTTTTATCTTCTCTTCCTCAGTTTTATCCTAGTCTGGTTGAGAGGAGTTTGGCGGGATCTCCCACGAGATTCGCCTCTGCTCTAACATAAGTAGGCCTACAGTCTATCTGTCTTTTTAAATAGGGCTATCTAAACGCGTGGAGGCCGTTGCTTGTCCGAAATAAAGTGCTGCAAGTGCAGTAGGCTGCCACGCTATTTCAGAGGCGTATTATCTGCACGTTTAACCTCGTACGTAGTTTAATACGCAGGTTGACGTTGGCCTCCTGAGAAGCATTTGAGCACACATTGGCTCTTCGCACACAGAGCACGTTACTTGAAGTTGGAGAGAAAGACATAAACGGTAGACATTGATTGGCCGACTAACCTGAGTGAGTGAGTGATTGACTGATGGGTATATGTAAATGGATGGATGGATGGATGGATGGGTGGGTGGGTGTGTGGATGGATGGGATTGTTGGATGGCCGGGTGGGTGTGTGGATGGCTGGATGGATGGCTGGATGGATTGATGGATTGAATCTTACGTCAGATACATGACACAAAAAACATCGGTGTCTCAGTGGAGTAGATACATGCATTTATTTTGCCTAGAGTGTGTGTGTGTGTGTGTGTGTGTGTGTGTGTGTGTGTGTGTGTGTGTGTGTGTGTGTGTGTGTGTGTGTGTGGCGGGGGGGTGGAGGGGTGGTGGTGGTGGGATGGTGGTAGGGGTGGGATGGTGGTGGGGGTGGCCGACTGGGGGCAAACAAACTATTCGTATCCGTATTTCATGGGAGAGGTGCCCCCCTCCTCTTCACCCTCTGCCTCCGCCTCCCCCCCCCTCACACACACACACACACTTCCTAGATCACTCTGCTAGCAAATATACCGTACACAATTTTATTGTGCATAGCGAAAATATGTCAATTGCTGTGTTACCTGCAGATACTCGCTTGTGTAATGTTGAACAGAATATATTCTTATCGAAAAACTCAGTCCGTCCAATCAGTTGACCCAGTGCTTGGCCTATGCACATCGCTATCACACTGCAGGTAGCAGGAGATCACAGAACCAACAAGAGACATAAATCTTCATGAGCCCCCCGCGACTGCGGGGGGCTCATGAGGATTTATATCTCTTGCATATCTGCGTAGCGTTCGCCTTGCCCCAGCAGGTACCGGGTTAAGTTAATCGTTTAGTTCCTCTCAATTCTTTTTGGTTTACATAGTAGGACATGCTTTTCTTGATATCCTGGTTAATTTCCCTGTATTGTTTAGCTCCTTCTACCTCTGATTTCTTTTTCTTTAATTCTCGACGCTTGTCACATAGAACAAAGATGTCAGCTATAACCCAAGGTTTCTTTGCTTGTCGGTGTTTGCCAAGGATCTCACTGGCTGTTTGGGTTACAACAGTGTGAAATGTGCCAATCAGTGTGTCCACGTCCGTGTCTTCTGCACCTAGAAGTAGCAGTGGTGCGAATTTTCCTCCTATCTTTGCCTGAAAGGCTTCCGCTACCTCTGGGTCTTTCAGCTTCTCGAGGTCAAACTTGATTCTGGTGGGACCCTGCTTGTTGACCTTCTTTAGGCGAAGTCGGAAGGTCATCATCACTAAGTCATGGTCGCTTCCAATGTCTGCTCCTGGAAAACTTCTTGTCTTGGCAATGTTCACACTGGTTTGGAAGCGTCTCTTCACCATGATGTAGTCAATTTGGTTATGGTGCTCTCCGTTTGGGCTGTGCCATGTCCACCTTCTGGATGCTTTGTGCGGGCCAAACGTGTTCATCAGCTTTAGATCATTTGAATTGGCAAATTCCAGGAGCCTTAAGCCTCTGTCGTTGGTCTCTGCATTACGAATAAGTGGATTGAAGATCAGTGTAAACACGTAGAAGAAAATCTGAACAAAAATAATAGCAAAAAAGCATACCAGCTGGTGAAAGATCTGACCAGTGTAAAACAAGGACGCTCCTCAATCATTCAAGACAGTGAAGGGAACTGTCTTACGGAAGACCAAGACATACTGAAGCGATGGACAGAGTACTGCTCAGATTTGTACAACCACCAAGCTGCAGGGGACCCAGGCATACTTGTCAACCCACCCGTGACCAACAATGGCAACTATCCCATCCTCCGAGAAGAAGTAGAGGCTGCAGTGAAGTCGCTGAAAAAAAGGGAAGGCAGCAGAAGCAGACAACATCCCTGCAGAGCTAGTCCAAGAAGGGGGAGAAGACATGATAAGCGCCTTACTAACAATCTGCAATAAGATCTGGCAGTCAGGGGATTGGCCCACACCATGGACCCAATCACTTATAATAACTCTCCCCAAAAAAGGCAACTTACATCAATGCCAGAACTATCGCACGATCAGTCTTATATCCCACCCAAGCAAAGTCATGTTAAAGATCCTACTGAACAGGCTGAAGCCACAGGCAGAGGAAATCATAGCTGAGGAACAGGCAGGCTTCAGACCAGGGCGCAGCACAACTGAGCAGATCTTCAACCTGAGAGTTCTATGTGAGAGATACCTCCAGCACCAGCAGGACCTCTATCGTGTCTTTGTGGATTTTAAGAAAGCGTTTGACAGGGTGTGGCATGCAGCCCTTTGGTCCACCATGAAGCTATACAACATCAATGCCAACCTGATCAAAGTCATAGCAAACCTTTACAACAAGGCCACTAGCGCAGTCTGCTTCAACGGCAAAATAGGAAACTGGTTTAGGACTACAGTTGGAGTCAGACAAGGCTGCTTGCTCTCACCTACTCTTTTCAACCTCTTCCTGGAAAGAATCATGACGGACGCTCTGAAAGATCATGAAGGAACTGTCAGTATTGGAGGCAGAACAATCACGAACTTGCGCTTTGCGGACGACATTGATGGTCTTGCAGGAACAGAGAAGGAGCTAGCTCAGCTGGTGGAAAAGTACTGCCATTGCATATTGGATGGAAATCAGTGCAGAGAAGACCAAACTGATGACCAATAACGCCAGTGGCATTGACACTGAAATCATGGTTGGAGGCCAAAAACTGGAAACAGTTAAGAAATTCAAATACCTAGGAGCCATTGTGACAGATGAGGGATCAAAACCAGAAATACTGTCCAGGATTGCGCAGACAACAACAGCACTGACAAGATTGAAGACCATATGGAAGGACAGAAACATCACACTCTGCTCCAAGATCAGACTGATGCGCTCCTTAGTCATCTCAGTGTTCTTGTATGCCTGCGAGTCATGGACCCTCACAGCTGACCTTGAAAGGAGGATACAAGCCACTGAAATGAGATGTTTTCGAAGGCTGCTTGGCATCTCATACAGAGATCACATCACAAACGAGGAAGTGGGAAGCAGAATCAGGCAAGCCATCGGGCCCTATGAAGACTTATTAGCCATTGTGAGAAAACGCAAACTGAAGTGGTATGGGCATGTCACGCGCTCAGCAGGGCTTGCCAAAACAATCCTGCAAGGCACTGTGCAAGGAGGACGAAGGAGAGGAAGACAGAGGAAAAGATGGGAGGACAATATCTCAGAGTGGACAGGACTGAAGCTGGGCGATACGCTGAGAATAGCAGAGAACAGAGAGGAATGGAGGGAGCTGGTTGGCAAGTCATCAGTGGTGCCCCAACGGTCGGCAAGACTACGGGATATAGATAGATAGATAGATAGTAGGACATAACTCAGTTAAAGCGCACTTGGGTTGTATGTATAGGGTCTACATTAACCCTTTGGGTGTCCGTAGCGGTTTTAGTCGCGATGATTCCTGTAGGAATCATCGCGACTAAAACCGCAACGGACACCCAAAGGGTTAACAAAATTTCAGTGCGTGTTTTCGTTGTTACTGTGTTCGCAGTATGAACAACCCCCACGGCATCTTCTTCTGTCTTGTGTTGCAGAATGGTTAGAACATTCACCCTCTACTGCAGAAAAATAACGAACACGACCCAACTGCAAGAGGCATAGATCCTCATGAGGCCCCAAAACTGCCGGGGATCATGAGGATCTATGCCTCCCGAAGACACAGCTTTGTATCCAAGTTACTTAAACGACTGCGGATCTTTGACATTGATTTAACTTTTTTTTCAGGAACACGATCTGCGTGCGATGGCATTTAAGGGCTTAACCCAATCAGCCCTGACGCACTACAGCTGGAGATGGGTTGACCATGATAATTCAAGGGTAGTGCCTGTCGGCGCCAAGCTAATCTGGCACTGCCCTTGAATTATCATGGTCGATCCATCTCCTGCAACTGGTGCATAGTCATTAGATGACGCCTCCAAAATTTGGGAAATACGGCCGTCGGGCTGAAAGAGTCAAATATTTGTTGCGTTTTTGGATGTTTCATGCAGACTTCTTACAACGATAATATTACGAATAATTACCCCTTCCCCCCCCCCCCTCTCTCTCTCTCTCTCTCTCTCTCGGAATACCACCCAACTGCAAAAAGCAAAGAACCTCGTTAAATCGCTAATGCGGGCGTCTCTTGAGGTCTTTTGCCTCTGGTTGATCCTGATCACATCCGCGCTCCATAAAGATCGATGAGATTATTCGGTTTTGGAATTTGCCCTGCTTTCAAAGATATAATTTTGCTTCTACTGGCAGTGAAAGGGGTTAACCGCTTCACTGCCCGGACACAACGAATATTGTGTTCGTCCAATATTACCAATTTCATGGAAAAAAAAACCCACTGAAAATGTATCAAAATAAAAAGAATACCTTAAAGAGAAATTCCAGGCGAACGCAGTTCGCGCGTGCTTGTTGACCGACAGCAGTCGAAAGCATTGAGATTTGCGTCCCCTGAATTTCTACAGCACGCGCACGAGCTTGGGGTTCTTTTAAGGTTCTACATTGCGCTCAATACTGTACTTTTTACAGTTGAAGATAAAACCCTTGTATTACGAGTTAGGCTGTGCCAGTGGTTCTTGTCGCCTCTCGGGCCCGATCAGGGAGTGTCAATGTCGGAGGTAAGATTTTCGGGCTAAAGCCCTCGACTCTTACCTCCGATATCGACACCCCTGATCGGACCCTTGAGACGACAAGAACCACTGGCAACGCCTAACTCGTAACACAACTAATAGTGTCTTGATTTACACGTGACGTCAAATGAGCGCAAAAAAGGAAGGCAAAGTCGTGACCAAACTTTAGGTAACACGCGGTCCATGCGAACTAAACGAACTTTGAGCTTTTAAGAGCGAACTTTTATAGGGCCTACCTTTCTATTCATAATAGATCTCGCGCCGATTGATGCCATCTGCCACTACAAGTACACCGTGAAGCGACTTACTTGCTTCTCTTTCATCATAAAAATAAAAGAAAGAAAAAAGCCAATACTAGCTCCAGAGGTAACGAAACAGAGCGATCTTACTTGTTCGCACAGTGAGTACGCACGGGTGTAACTCGTAGGTCTTTCATTGCACGCAACCTTTTTGGTACAAGCCAGCTTCTTTGTCACTGTCACTGGAACAAAAGAGGCATAGATCATCATGAGCCCCAGCTGTCGCGGGGGCTCATGAGGATCTATGCCTCTTGTTAAGCCCATTTACATCTGTATGCCTCAGACAGAGGGGATTATTTGGCAGTGAATCTGCGCTGTGCCAGTAAAAGATATGTACGTCTGTGTTTTCCGCCATAACGCACTGGTAGAGTATGATTTCAAAATCACAAGCACACGCGCGCGCGCGTGAATACACACACACACACACACACACACACACGCGCGCGCGCGCGCGCGCACGCGCACATACACACACACAAACACATATACATTCGAGTGCCCAAGACAACAATTATCATAAACAAATGAAGAAGTGACAGAAGCAGCTATATTTCACCTTAACAACAAACTCTCCTTTACGAAATTACACAATGCTGCGGTCACCAAATGCAGAGAAATAACCGACAAAGAATGAAACACGCCTTAAAAGGGCGAGCACAAAACTTTTTTTTGCGTTCGTCTTTTCTAAGCGTGTTTACTACCTTGTTGGTTATTTCATCATGTGGCAATCACATCTTTGTCTGTTGTTTACTAAATTATAGCTATATGCACTAAATGGGATACAGTCCTATTTGATCGTTTTTTTTTTCTCCAGAATAATAGTTCATATGACCTGGTGTAGCTCTTCATAATGCCCCCTTACGTCCGCTCGTCACCGGTACGCAAGATGGACCGGGGGTGACCGAGGGTGACTTTTGCGTAGGCAAGACCAACCCGGGGTTACTATACCGTGAGAACTCTACGTGACGGAGGTGAAACGCCACAAGGACCCTCACGCCAGATGGACACGGGGTTTCTGTACCGTGCCAACTGTAACATGAGGAGGATGACACGCCAAAAGGACCCTCACGCCAGATGGACCCTGGGCCACTTTGACGTACGCCAGTACCACCACAGTCACGCCGCGTGTGTGGGGCTCATGAGGATAAGTGGCATTAGAAGAAACAGGTCAGCATTCGAGCGACGAAATCTCGCGGTCGAGAGACACAACAGGTTACGAGCGTGCGCTCGATTTTTCAGACCCCGCTGTTATTTACTACCGAGCAATCGCAAAAGGTAACGAGTGGAAAATGATCGGATTTGAAATGATTTATATGGGCAAATAAGTCAGTTAGAAGTGAATGCAATAGTTTATTGTGTATAACCCGATTTCAGAAGGTGTTCCCCGGTTGCGCCATTTCTGACTGAGCAGCTTTCAGGTGCCCACATTTTTATTTTGAAACACTAAAACCATACTGTCCAAGAATTTGTCATAACCATTTTAAGTATTTTATTTCTCAGACCATTTTCAAAAAATAATTGACAAAATATTTGGCGTGATATCGTTTTTACTAGAGCATGAGTTTTACTGATGAACGTTCGGCACAGTATATATATATATATATATATATATATATATATATATATATATATATATATATATATATATATATATATATATATATATATATATATATATATATATATATATATATATATATATATATATATATATATATATATATATATATATGTATATATATCGTTACTGAAATACAGCAGAACCTGTATTCTAAAAATATATATAAACAAATACTGCACGACATAGGCGTATTTATATGTATCAAAACAAGATCGTTCAATTTTCACTTAAAGGAGACATGCTGTCGACACAAAATAGAAAACTCAACGTTGAAAATAATCTGTAGTGGGGTAGTTGTGACGTCACATACACCATTCTGTACAATTGGATATATTATCTTTGTTTGACGCCAGAACTATTTTTTACAATTCTGTAATCGAATTACAGCTCCGATTTAATTAATTTAATAAATAACCTTTCAGCTACCTGATACTGCTGTGTTGGGCTACAGAACAAGTGACTATGTTGTGTTGGGCTACAGAACAAGTGACTATGTTGTGTTGGGCTACAGAACAAGTGACTATGTTGTGTTGGGCTACAGAACAAGTGACTATGTTGTGTTGGGCTACAGAACAAGTGACTATGTTGTGTTAGGCTACAGAACAAGTGACTATGTTGTGTTGGGCTACAGAACAAGTGACTATGTTGTGTTAGGCTACAGAACAAGTGACTATGTTGTGTTAGGCTACAGAACAAGTGACTATGTTGTGTTGGGCTACAGAACAAGTGACTATGTTGTGTTAGGCTACAGAACAAGTGACTATGTTGTGTTGGGCTACAGAACAAGTGACTATGTTGTGTTAGGCTACAGAACAAGTGACTATGTTGTGTTAGGCTACAGAACAAGTGACTATGTTGTGTTGGGCTACAGAACAAGTGACTATGTTGTGTTAGGCTACAGAACAAGTGACTATGTTGTGTTGGGCTACAGAACAAGTGACTATGTTGTGTTGGGCTACAGAACAAGTGACTATGTTGTGTTGGGCTACAGAACAAGTGACTATGTTGTGTTGGGCTACAGAACAAGTGACTATGTTGTGTTGGGCTACAGAACAAGTGACTATGTTGTGTTGGGCTACAGAACAAGTGACTATGTTGTGTTGGGCTACAGAACAAGTGACTATGTTGTGTTGGGCTACAGAACAAGTGACTATGTTGTGTTGGGCTACAGAACAAGTGACTATGTTGTGTTGGGCTACAGAACAAGTGACTATGTTGTGTTGGGCTACAGAACAAGTGACTATGTTGTGTTGGGCTACAGAACAAGTGACTATGTTGTGTTAGGCTACAGAACAAGTGACTATGTTGTGTTAGGCTACAGAACAAGTGACTATGTTGTGTTGGGCTACAGAACAAGTGACTATGTTGTGTTAGGCTACAGAACAAGTGACTATGTTGTGTTGGGCTACAGAACAAGTGACTATGTTGTGTTGGGCTACAGAACAAGTGACTATGTTGTGTTGACCTCATTTTTCCTTTAACTCATTCTACCCCAAGACCGAAATCCCAAATTTTGAAGTCGTCCTCTGAAGACTGCGTTGCAGTGCAGGACACAGATCGACCGCGATAGTTCCATCATGGTAGATCCTTATCTTCCTGTGGTGTGTCTGGGGTAGAATGAGTTAATGTGAATGATTGTCAAGCTGCACAGATTGAGAGCACAGGGCAAGAAAAAAAAAAGAAGTCTTCTTCTTCTTCTCGAACGCCGTCACACTTGGGGTTTGGCTCTCAAAATGAAATCTGTGGTCTTCTGTAGCGCCTCCACAGGCCCGTACAGTTTCTCTTGTAGGGTGGCGGGCTTCGGCCATATCTCCTCCCTCAGCAGCTGGTGGTTCCCACAGTCCTGGAGGATGTGCTCTGTGGTCTGCTCTGCTTCTCCACAAGGGCATAGGGGAGACGGCACGAGGTGGATGCGTCTGTGCAGGTGGAAATTGAGTCGGTTGTGCCCGGTCCATAATGAAGTTATGGCTATAGTTCCGTGCCCTTGTTTCGAAGGATCAGTAGGATACTGTTAGTATCCTATTGACGCTCCCGGGTTCGAATCCAGCTGGGGTCAAAATTTGTTCAGACCCTATTTCGGTGCCCCGTCTTTGAGATCACCTTCGTGGTGAACAAAAGACGTTAACCCTTAAACGTTTAACATATATATATTTTTTAAAGTAACGCTTCGAGGCAGGGGCACGAAACTCTTGCTATAACTTTGGTTTTCTCCCCCCTGTGCTGAGAGTGATAAACTTGCACATATCAGCGCCGTTTAACCATTTAGCCCCAACGCCTTACAGCAGGAGGTGCATCCACCATGATAATTCAAGGGTAGTGCCTGATTAGCTTGGCGCCTGGCGGCGCCAAGCTAATCTGGCACTGCCCTTGAATTATCATGGTCGATCCATCTTCTTCAGCTGATGCATAACCGTAAAGTGACACCACCACAATTTGGAAAATGCTGGGTTAAATTAAATGGGTTACAATTGTGCGAACAACCTGCACAATCTTTGTCAGCTTATGAGGTCAAAGTTTGAGAAACGTCGTGATTAAAATGACTTGATTAATTGACTCTAGCCAGCAATCTACAATATGTGTGGGTGCTGACTGGCACGCATGGGTCGGCCGGAAACCGGACTGATGAATGTTTAATAAATTACCCCTTGTGAATGTGCCGCTCTAAAGGCTTTGACAAAGCTGAGAGTAAAGAGATCGGTCGGTAAATATGAATATCTTCGAGGTCTTTAGCTTTGGGGATGGGAACTACATTTGCTTTCTTCAGGACGGTAGGAAAAGTACTCTTATTAATGTATGTAAGGGATTGTATAGTGTAAGGCAACGACATTTTTAGTGATTGGTTATCAATATCGTCAATCCCTCTACTTTTCTTATTCGGCATGTCAGAAATATACTTGCCGACCTCTGCTTTTGGTATGTTAGGAATTACGAATTTTTGTGTTGTATTTGTTGCTTCACTGAAAGTTCTCGGAAGACTTGGGATACTATATTGCGTACTGATATCTGATGCCGAATGGGTTAGATGTTCGGCGGCTGATAGGAAATACTTGTTGAATTTGTCTGAAGTTAAATGAGATGGTATTTCTGGGGCTGTTTTTTCTTTAGTAATAGCATTCAGTGAGAGAGAGAGAGAGAGAGAGAGAGAGAGAGAGAGAGAGAGAGAGAGAGAGAGAGAGAGAGAGAGAGAGAGAGAGAGAGAGAGAGAGAGAGAGAGAGAGAGAGAGAGAGAGAGAGAGAGAGAGAGAGAGAGAGAGAGAGAGAGAGAGAGAGAATGAATGAATGAATGAATGAAACTTTATTTTCCAAGGATAAAAGAATAGGTGCGCAGACCTGTTTTCATTCTTGTCCTTGCTACACACTACAAAACAAAATAACGTACATAAAATAACACACACACACGCGCGCGCCGGTGTGCAATTGCCGCGTGCACAGGCTTGTGCCAGATTAGCTTGTAGCCTACAGGCGCCAAGCCAAGCCTACACAACCCTCCACAGAGAGAGAGAGAGAGAGAGAGAGAGAGAGAGAGAGAGAGAGAGAGAGAGAGAGAGAGAGAGAGAGAGAGAGAGAGAGAGAGAGAGAGAGAGAGAGAGAGAGAGAGAGAGAGAGAGAGAGAGAGAGAGAGAGAGAGAGAGAGGAGAGAGAGAGAGAGATGAGAGAGAGAGAGAGAGAGAGAGAGAGAGAGAGAGAGAGAGAGAGAGAGAGAGAGAGAGAGAGAGAGAGAGAGAGAGAGAGAGAGATGATGATGATGATGACGATGATGATGAAACTTTATTTATCAACGATAAAAAGTTTTGACAGACACAAATCGTCATTTTACAAACTTGCCGTTGCTAACATCTACAACATAGAATAGATTAAATAATAATAATAATAATAATAAATTATATTTACACATATTATTTCATGCAACAATACAAAATTTTTTTAAAAATGACACAAAATAATAATAACACTTAACATTCATCTTATACCACACACACACACACACACACACACACACACACACACACACACACACACACACACACACACACACACACACACACACACACACCAACAATATAGATAAATGCATAATTATATTACATAAAAGCATTAACCATCAGGGTTTGTTTAAATGCCCAGTGTTGTTCTGTTTGGCTCATCAGGTAATCGAAAAGTTTCGTTTTAAAGATTCCAAGTGAGGCTATAGTCTTCAAATGTGCAGGAATAGTGTTCCATACAAACGGTCCAGAAAAGGACAAACTAGTTTTAAAGAGGTCAATTCTAGGCAGAGGTAGCGGTAAAATATTGTTCCTTGAGGACCGTTCGCGTTCTTGCTGTGGCACAAATTTGGTGGTTAGATACTGCGGTGTCATGTTATTTAATATCTTGTGCATGAGGATGCATTTGTTGAAATTAAGTTGTTGACGCAGGCCGAGAATGTTTAGATGTCTAAATTTGTCTATGGTAGGAATGGGCCGCGTATCTATCATTTTGACAGCTCTTTTATATATAGAGTTTAACCTGTTCATGTGAACATCACTACAACCGTCCCACACTGTGGAGACATAATCAACGTGAGACTTGATATGGGCATGAAAAAACAGTTTACGAGTATGTGTATCCGTTACTTGTCTAAGCTGCGACAACAGGAAAGTGTTTTTAGCAATGGGTTTACAGACTGTATTTATATGTGTCTCCCAACATAATTGTTCGTCAACGTGTATTCCCAAGAATTTACGCTCTGTGACTTGTTCTATCGGTTTGGCGTTCAGTTGTAAATGTAACGGCTGTGGTCGGCGTTGGTGTTTTTGTCGTGTAGTGATTAAAATACTCTTTGTTTTTCCTGGATGAAGAACCATATGATTCTCTCTACACCAGTCGGAAACCTCGCTGAGACTACTTTGTAAGCTAATGTTAATGTCAGCTGTTTTTTTTACCCGAAACATGGAGGCTCGTATCGTCCGCGAACAGGTTGCAATTAACATCAGTGTTAGTAATATGCAAAGGCAAATCATTAATAAATATTATAAATAGAAGAGGTCCCAAGATCGACCCCTGGGGGACACCGTAGTTAACTTGTCCTTGTTTAGAGTATTTTCCATGAGTATATACCTTTTGTTTTCTGTCTTTTAGGTATGATCTAAAAAAATGCTATGGCAGTTTCACTTATATGGTATGCTGCTAGCTTCTTTACGAGAATGTCATGATCGACAAGATCAAATGCTTTTTGTAGGTCTAAGAAAACAACTCCAGACATCAGGTTTTTATTTATTGATTCCAGCCAGCTGTCTACAATGTGTGCCAGTGCTGACTGACATGAGTGTTTCGGTCTAAAGCCGGACTGATGAATATTTATGAAATTGCCCTTTTCTAGAAAATCGAGGAGGTGTGTTTGTATGTGTTTTTCAAGGGGCTTTGACAGGGCCGACAAAAGTGAGATAGGACGGTAGTTATTGACATCTTCAAGATCTTTTGATTTAGGGATTGGAATTACCTTGGCCTCTTTGAAAATAGTTGGAAACGTGCTGTGTTTTATACAGAGGTTAAAGATATAAGTGAGTGCCTCTACCGTTTATGGTAGTGACATTTTCAGAATTTTGTTGTCTATACCATCCATCCCGGTGGACTTTTTGTTCGGCATGCTAGAGATGAATTTGCCGACTTCAGCGACGGTAATATCAGGAATGATGAATGTCTGCAGTATATTTTTGGCCTCACAGTATTTTTCCAGTACACTAGGAACTTGGTACTCTGCGTTACTACTTGCAGCTGACTGAGCAAGTGTTTCAGCTGTCGATAGGAAGTGGTTATTTAATATATCAGCTGACAAATGGGATGGTATTTCAGGGGCTGATTTACCCTTTGTTATAACGTTCAGGGCTTTCCACACCGATGCTGTATCTTTTTTGTCCCTAATCATTTCCTGGAAGAACAGTTTTTTTTGACGCTCTCACTAAGTATTTAACACGATTTCGTTGTTTCTTATATTCATCAAACTGTTTTTCTTTCTTAAGTTTGTCTCTAAATGACATGGCCTGTTTGACATCTACTGTTAACCAGGGTGGCAGGGTAGAGTGCTTAACTCGTTTTTCTCGTATGGGCGCATGCTTATTTAGGACTCCAAGGAAAAGATCCATCCAGTAAGACAGGGCACTGTCGGGAGAAGTGTGGTTATACACGTCCCTGAAAGGAGTATTGCGCAGATCCCGCAGAAAGTCGCCGTTATTAAATGTTTTGAAAGAACGATATTTAATTGTTTTATGTCTCTTTTTGTTCTCTTTGTCTAGTTTCATGGAGACTGTGCAACATACTGGGTTATGGTCACTGAGAGAGAGAGAGAGAGAGAGAGAGAGAGAGAGAGAGAGAGAGAGAGAGAGAGAGAGAGAGAGAGAGAGAGAGAGAGAGAGAGAGAGAGAGAGAGAGAGAGAGAGAGAGAGAGAGAGAGAGAGAGAGAGAGAGAGAGAGAGAGAGAGAGAGAGAGAGAGAGAGAGAGAGAGAGAGAGAGAGAGATCATTGGGAGTGTAGAGGCGTTTGTTGGGTAGCGCATTGTACGGCTGGTTAATCAAGTACGCAATTTATGAGGGTATAGTGTTATTTGATTTCAACTGTTCAATGTAAAATAAAATGTTAACATGTGTTTATGTGTTTACTTCATGTTAATTTCTTCCATACCCCAAAAGGGGACAAACGAATAATAAAAAAAATATTGAATCTCGATTACTTGGGCTTGGAACAATTGTTAGTCACTGGGATACACTAACTTGGAAGTAACACCACCACCTTTATGCCCTCCACTGCCGAGAAAAAAAAATGGTACACGCTCCATTTGCAAGAGGCATAGATCCTCATGAGCCCCCGCTACTGCGGGGGCTCATGAGGATCTATGCCTCTTGCTGACACCACTTTATATCCATAATTATTTCATTCAGAGTGCAGAACCACATTAGTTATTCGTGTTTAACTCATTCTACCACATCACCGAAATCCTCAAATGTTGACGTTGTCCTCTGAAGACTGCATTGCAATGCAGGACACTGATCGACCATGATAGTTCAAGGGTGATGCCAGAATAGCTTGGCGCCCATAGGCGCCAAGCTATTCTGGAATCACCCTTGAACTATCAGGGTCGATCTTCATTTTGCTGTGATGTGTCTGGGGTAGAATGAGTTAAAGCACCCCGAACCTTCTTCGAATTTTACCTGGGAAACTGAACTTGCAATGAACACAACCTTCTACATTTCCTGTCGCTTCGGAAACGAGAGCCGCCGCGGCACCTAAATAATTCAGACAATCGCAGTGATACGTTTTGTCCTCGTTGGAAAAAGAGGGAGTTGTGGTTATTTAGATAGCAGTTTTCCTGCTGTGTTTCGGCGCGCTTTAGCCCCCCGAGCAAACGACTAAGGCCATCTCACGGCGGTGCAAAACACGATCTGCGAACATTGGCAGTGAAGGGATTAAGGCTTACACCATAGCGGGAGACGGAACGGCCATGACGGTTCTAGGGTAGTTTCAGATTAACTTGATACCTCTGTAAGTTGAAGGGTACTGTGCCATATTAGCTGGTCACCTAGGTTGAGGCACCGCACATAGAGATTCTGGCATTAATCTGGGCGCCTGGAAAGCACATAAGTAATCAAGCAATACCTTGTAACCCCTTGAATGCCAGTGGGCGCAGTTTGTGATGCTGAAATCTGTGTTAATTTAACGCCAATAGATCCCAAAACGTCCAAGATGCGCGGATACAAAGTGGCGACTGAGGGGTCTCATGAGGATCTATGTCTCCTGCAGTTGCACTGTGTTCACTTTTTCTCTGCAGCGAAGGGTTTATACCATCATGACCCAGGCCCAGACCGCGTATTGTTGACAGGGGAGGGGGGGGGGGGGTATAGTGAGGTTAAAGGCCCACTACCGCCGTAACTGTTCAAAGATACACTTCTGTAACAAACGGTTACGAAACGCTACACA
This sequence comes from Semisulcospira habei, assembly GCA_036245525.1. NCBI lineage: Eukaryota > Metazoa > Mollusca > Gastropoda > Semisulcospiridae > Semisulcospira > Semisulcospira habei. The sequence continues at coordinate 51,357,355 of BTPG01000002.1, read as the reverse complement.
CAGGTCTAGCTATGGTTCATTTAGACACAGGACAATCCAGTTCAGCACACGTCGTCTTTATATCAAGTAACATGACAACGAATCCACTCCGTTCTACAAATACAGTGCTATCAGTACGAGTTTCTCGTACTGATAGCACTGGGTTGGCGCCTCAGGCGCCGAGGTATTCTGGCACCTCCCTTGAACTGAGATGGTTGATCTATCTCCTAAATCTAAATGTAGCCTTCATATGACAATAAGCAATTAAAAAAAAATCGAGTCAGCCTCAGGATGTAACGGGTTAAACCAAACTCGAATATATTAATGCCGTCTGACATTTTGGCTCACAGCAGTATCGGGAACCGGTGTCAGAACTCGCCCTGTTTAACCTTTCCAGGCTCGATGAGTTTTGGCAAAATTCTTTTGTACTCACTCAGCAGTCCTTGAGCTAGCTTTAATGCTTCTTTAGAGTCATTAGTTATTCTCACATTCTTCAGCCCGCGGGTCCACGTATTGTGGTAACTAGACAGTTTGTTATCCTTGTTGTCCAAAATCACGTGCGGTATATCGAGAAGTGTGGACATGATATGCCCGTGCAGACGCTCGGTTATCACCACTTTTCCGCGCTGCAGAAAAACGAGTCCGTTCAAAAAGACATTGTTTGCCGTTTCCGCTGTAGTTGAGCCATGCGCAGTGTCCCAGCCTTTCCACCAATCAGCGATCTTCACACTGACGTTTCCCGGAAGCGTGGGAAGTTCGGCATATCTAGGTCGCTCGCCGTCCAGTCGTTTGAGCCACAATATGTCGTAGAAAGGGGAGGTGAATCTAGTAATGGGCCCGTTTTCGAACGCCAGGTCTGGAGCGAGGATGAGCTTAGTTCCGTTGTTAAACATTTTGGTGCCTATGTAGTAAGACAGTCGGTCCCGAAGAAAGATGGTGAGGTTCGGTTTGCAGCAGTACAGCGCAATCATTCTGTCCACCAGACTCTTAGACCCATCCATGAAGACGCTTTGAGACAAGATGATCATCTGGTATTCTGGAAAGAACTCCAACCCCTTTTGCCGGCAGAGATTCGCACCCTCGTACCCAATCATGTTCCCTCCCCCTTGCGCGAAAAGCACCAGGTCATCAGGTGGTAGGAACATGGAATGCTTCAGAGCAGTTTTGAAATCTTCGTCGTCACATGTCTCCTCGTCTATGTAATACACGAGCTTGAGTTTCAGTTTTTCAATCAACTTCAGCTGGCCCATCGTGATGGCAGGGTCGCCTTTGTTTTCAAAAGAGGCCAAACCTACGAGGATAACGTATTTCTTGCGACCAATCAGGGACGACAAGAGATTCAGGAGCACGCGCTCAGCCTCGGATATGACAACTTGTGTTGACGTCAAATACGGACTCAATGCGTCAGTCGCGGAAGGAACAGTCACAAGCTGCTTCTGAAGAAATTCTGTCACGTATGTTTCGTTTTTCTCTGAAGGTTGAAAAACGATTTTGTCTCTTATGAGCGGCTGTCCGTCGCGCCAGTTGACCAAGCCGTAACGTAGCTTGTGGGCGTAGCTGGATGTGACTGTGCAAGGGGGGACTAGGAAACAGAAGGCGTAAGGCAGCAGAGACAGAAGGAACAGGCGCCATAACATACTTGTCTTTTGGCTGGTCGCCTCGTGAGATGGACTCCCTGAAACAGCAATTAATCAATTTAATAAAAATATTAATGAATGAATGAATGCATGAATTATTTACTCACTCACTCACTCACTCACTCACTCACTCACTCACTCACTCACTCACTCACTCACTCACTCACTCACTCACTCACTCACTCACTCACTCACTCAAGGATTGATTTATTTAGGGAAGGAGCCCCTATTATGAAACAGTGCCTATTATATTATGAAACACCTTGCTCCCGGCGAAACGGAATAACTTTTCCAAATTCCGCCTGTGCAGTAATATAGAGCTACTTCAGTAAGCCTTATTTCTGGTACAAGAATGTCAGGCGTGATGAAAGCGAAAACACGTCGAGAAAATGTGATTTTTGACTCTTCTGCTTCTTATTTTTCGTCATTTTGAAACACCTAAATCAGCATTCAGTTTTGTGACTTTAAAAAAGCCACTCTTGTCATGAAGAGCAGTCTTCGGACATCAGATAACCAGCGGCATTCGTTTGGTTCTCTTTTGTTTTGTTTTGGAGGCAGGCATTTTTCTGGCGAGGTATATTGTTTCTATTCATCATCATCATCATCATCAGTCCCTTGCCCGAACTGGGCGTTGGGGGGACTGAAAGGCAGCAGCAACAGACAGTGCTCTCCACTGAGTTCTATTTTGGGCGGTGGCAAGCAAGTCTGGCATCTCGAGTTCGGTCCATTCTTTTATGTTTGCGACCCAACTCTTTCTCTGACGACCTCGCCGACGACTTCCTTCGAGAGTGCCTTGGAGGATAGTCTTGGACAAGGTGTTGTGTCGGGTCACGTGGCCAAACCAAGCAAGCTTGCGCCGTTTCACGGTTGCCAGCCAGAAGGGGTTCATGTGGGCCCACCAGGGAAGTGACGATGCTCCGTACATTGTTTCTATTATGAAACGCAAAAAGCACCTAACATGAAACGTGTTTCATATTTAGAACAGTGTTTCATATAAGGAGCAGTGTCTATCTAGCGTATATATCGGAAACCATCCAGCCAGGTTGTTCCAAATTTCAGATGTTGATACTTTTTCTCAAAACACAGTATCCCACATCAGGATCATGTCACTTTCGTCAAGGTCAAGGCTACAACGGCTACATTTACTATGTATGCCATTGTCCAGGCAATGTTACTGTAGACACCGAAACGATGTGATCCAAATTGTAAATTGTGATTTTTTGTGAGGATACAGAGTGTTGCACACCAGAATCTTTGCACTGCCTTAAAGGCCAAGGTCACAACGGCCATATTTGTTTTGTGCTGAATTGTGTGTTAGGGAATATCTCAATAACCATTGGGCCTATTCAATCCAAATTTTAGATAATAGTATTTTACCATATCACACATTGCCATCAATTTTAACTGCGCCTCTAACTCAAGGCCAAGGTCATAGTTGCCATATTTGTCTTGCAGATTATTGAGTAGAGAATACCTCTGAAACCGCTGAACTGATTTGCTCTGAATTTTTAGGAAATGATGCCTTACCATCATATGTGATGTTTTAAACAGAATGAATCCACGACCTGTAAGGTGAAGGTCGCAGAGGCCATATTTGTGTGAGATTTTGTGCAGGCAATATCTCTGAAACCATAGGGCCGATTTTTTTCAACTTTTGTTTGATGATATTTTCACTTAACCCCTTCATAGCCGAGAAACTCTCAACAGGATCCATCTGCAAGACACATAGATCCTCATGAGCCTCGCGCGATCGCGGGTGCGGGGCCTCATGGCGACTTTGGCTCTTGCTGACACAACTGACATATATTATTTGACGTTTGGGGTTCCTTGGAACTGAATTACGAAAGATTTCAGAGCAATATTTTCGTCCAGTGGTAGTGAAGAGAATAAAACAGATATGTCAAAAACCAGATTAATGGCGATACATCACTTCAAGATGACGCGTGCAGTTGTTGGGAATGCTTTCAGACAGACAAAATGGCGCATTACTGTCTGCGGGGAGGGGGTGGGGCTAAATAGCTGTTCCAAGAGCAAACCTTGTTGGCTTAGGTGTGACAGCAAATGTGAAACAGTATAAATGTAGTCACCAATCGTCCATGCAGCCGCTCTTCAGCCGTCGTGTGTGTATGCGTGCGGTTTGTATAAGGCAATTTCCAAGGGACTATAACATTCACAGACGTTAAACTCGACACAAGTGTAGTTTACAAGAACAACTTTACCTAAATATTTCACCTGTAGAAAAAGTCAAGGTCATCATAGGTCGATGTGTTTGTAAAGATTAGTCATTTTTCGCACACAAATGTTTTTAAAGTTAACTATGTGTGCAAAGGTTTGAAAGTACCTAAGTATGCATTTTATGCCACGAATACTATTGCGAACAACCTCTCTTTAAGGTAGAGGGCAGTTAAGAAAAAAAAAACGTGCGGGAGATTCCGTAGACCTTTTCGTGGGAACTCCTTCTGTCGGCGAAGTCACAGTTGCTGGGAATGTGAAGAGGGTGAGGACCTACAAATGCGGTTAACGTAGTAGAGTTGCAAAATAATGTTGTATCATCAGTTTTCTCTTTGGCAAATTTTAAAATAAGATTATAACTAGTTTCTTTAAAAAATCGCCCGTTTATTGGCCTTTGTAACCTTGACCTTTCGTGGAGGTCAGCGCAAGTGACAATCAAAGCTATTGTCAAATAGGATCACTGTGCCAAATTAGAAGTCTGTGGCTCTGCTGGTCTCTCAGAAATTCAAAATGATAACATCTGTCACAACTGGATATACACAGGATGATGGATGGATTGACCAATAGTAGACCAGTGGCGGATGACTCATTATATTTAACTCACTTTCAATGTTAAATGAGCCTATAATGTGTGCTAACCATCTCTCATGCCTTAATTTTTCAACAAAATGTAAGTGAAACTTGTAAAAAGGACATATTCACACTGTTTCGTAATAGGAGATCTAGTGTTTCATATTAGGCAAATGGTGCCTAATATGAAATAATGTATCACTTTTTTCAAACTGGAGCTGCCTCTGCATCGATTCGAGTTTTGAAACTTGGCTTTGTCATAAGTTGCATCAATATAATCTCTATCAAACCCTGGTTTCGGATTGATTCTACCGTTCTTTGTTTTTGCTTAAGTGTTTCATACATGGGTCTCCTCCCCTAAAACCAGCCTTTCTTTCTCGGGCGCATCATTCTGGAACAAACTGCCAGTACCCATAACGCATATTGGCTCTCTCTCCTCTTTCAAGGAAAGCCTCTTCAAGTGCTTGTCACTGGACACATAATTTAATAATTTATTGAAAATGCCCACATGTTGCCGTGCGACCATGCTGATCAGTAATCGCATAATTACTGCAAGATTCATTGATTCCTGCCATATTTAGCGAATTTTGATGTGACTTCAAAGGTGACTTTCAAACTTGTAGGTGTAGGTAATCGTGTGTGTGTGTGTGTGTGTGTGTGTGTGTGTGTGTGTGTGTGTGTGTGTGTGTGTGCGTGCGTGCGTGCGTGCGTGCGTGTGTGTGTGTGTGTGTGTGTGTGTGTGTGTGAGTTGGTACACTTACTTCTTTTTGTTGTTGTTGTTTTTGTTTTTGGTAGAGTAGCAACGACAAATATGAAATATGTCATATATGCTAATTACTTCATACATTAAGAAATAAAGTTTCATTTCATTTCATTTTATTTCACTCACTGACTCACTCACTGACTCACTCACTCGCTCACTCACTCGCTCGCTCGTTCGCTCGATCGTTCGCTCACTCACTCGCTCATCCACTCACTCCCTCATTAATTGATTGTCACCAAATAATTCCTCAGTGGATACAATCAATCAGTTTATTTTGCGAAATCAATTAATATTATTCAATGAGAGAAAGAAATGGTTGGTAAGTTGGTAGGATGATTAAGTAGGTGGTTGGCTAAATGGTTGGTTGACTTAAATAAATATTATTTATTATTAGTTAATTAATTAATTAATTAGATTGATATTTTGGAAATTAATTAATTAATTAACTAATTAATTAATTAGTTTGATGTTTTGGACAGTCATTCGCGGTCCGTGGCGCAGTGGTTAAGGCGCCTGCCACCAATGCTAAAGGTGCGAGGTTCGATTACGGGTTCCGGCGTCGGATTTTTCTCCTCTAGTAAGTGTCACCGTTAATTCGGGCGGACCGTCCGGGGTTCTTTCTCCGGGTACTCCGGCTCTTCCTCCCCCTCCACTTTGGTATCAGTTTCAGCCCACTTAATCAAATTTCAAATACAAACGACTTTGAATTTCCAAAAACTACAGTAGCTCGCTTGAGCTTGCCCTTAGCACCACGTGAATGTTCTGTGTTTATGTACAGTGTGTGAGTGAATGCGCGTGTTTCACGTGAGCGTGCTTGTTGGGTTCAGTTCGCGGCGGCGCTTTGAGCCGATTTTCTATTGGGATAAAGCGCCTATTTAATGCGCTTATTATTATTATTATTATTATTATTATTATTATTATTATTATTATTATTATTATTATTTATTCATTCATTCATTCATTTATTCATTCATTCATTCCATTCAAATGTTTTCACTATTTTGTTATGATTGTTTCCTAATTTTCTCATTTGGAATATTATTATTAACAAAATAATGTTCATTCGTTCATTTGCAATGGCTGTTCAAATGTGAAGGTTTTTACCTGTTGGTTTCCCTCCGCTTTCAGTATCATCGGACGAATCTGACGACGAAGACGATGCAGAAGGCTTTTCCGACGACGACAAAGATGATGTGATCTTTCTGGAGTTGTACAGCAGTAGTCCGCACGTGCACATCACGAGACCGACCCAGTTCCATAATGAGATTGAGCGCCGACCACTCAGGTGCAGCAGGAGAACAACCAGCACGCGCTTGATGACGTTGGCGATAGCGTGACTCACGACAGTCATGTAACGAAGCACCACATTGGTCGAGACGTAGGAGTAGATGACGTGGAACACGCTGGACGAGAAGGCAAGGATGATGAAGTAGGTAGAGCTTTCGCCCAGGAGTTGCGTGTAGCGTTCCAAGAAGTACACTCCCATGATCAAAAGCGTCACGGAAAATGCGTAGGTGACGTGGTGGCCTCCTGACTTTAGGCCCATCTGCTTCCCGGCGGTCTGGTCCAGTTTGATGCCCACGTTTCTGATTCCCAGCACCACGTTGGAGAGGAAGGCCATGACAGTGCCCTGCACGACCAGCGTGTTAGCCAGTAGATTGCCCGCAAATAGCACAGACCCACATATGATCACCAGCATGCTCAGCACAGAGCCTGGAGGCATGCGTGTTTTCAGAACTAGGCTCTGAATCACGGCTGACGTTATTGGCTCCAGAAGCTTGAACGCCATAGTCGATGACGCGAAAATAAACGTGAAGCTCGTGTTGGTGGCTAGAGTGGCGACAAAGTGTGACGTGGCCACCAGCGTGAACAGTCGACCCCTGTCGTTGGCGAAACTGACAGTGAAGTTGCACGTCATCATCTGACACACCGTGACGACTAGCGGAGCGATGACGTGAAGGAATGACGTCGAATTGTCACCGAAGCACTCCACAGCCAGTTGCGCCAGTTTGTGGCACAGAAATGACGTCACTGTCCACACGAAGAGAGCCACCACTGGTTTCGTCGAGGAAACCATGTTGTCGGAGCTGATTACCCTCAATCTGCCAAAAAATCGAAGAAAATCGTAAATGTCAAACTGAGCTGGCAAGCCAAAGAAATGCGGCATTTTTGCAATCATCGGAAACACTTTTCCGGCGATCAAAGGAAATACGACATTTTTGGAAAAGTTGAAAACACTTCACTGACGAGGAAAAGAAATGCGCCATTTTTTGAATCATCGGAAACACCAAAGTATTTCCTATAATTCCAAAAATGTCGCATTTCTATTACTCGTCAGCATATCAGTCGCTGAAAGCTTTCACAAAGGGGTTACAATGATTTCTGAAGTTTCAGTAAAAGAAATGTTTTCTGATTTTCTGAAGTTTCAGCATACGAAACGCAAAGTGAACTGAAGAGCATAAGAAATGCTCCATGTTAGGAAACGTCGAAAACACTTCACTGACGAGGAAAATAAATGCGCCATTTCTGAAATCATCGGAAACACCAAAGTGTTTACGATGATTAAAAAATTGTTGCATTTCTTTTCCTCGTCAGCATATTACTGGCTGAAAGTTTTCAATGAGTATCTGAAGTTTCAGGATGCGAAACGCAAAGTGAACCGACGAGCAAAAGAAATGCGACATGTTTGGAAATCTCGGAAACTGAGGAACAAAATACATTTTCTGGAATCAACGGAAATATTATGGAAATGTCGCACTTCTTTTCCTTGTCAGCGTATTACTGGCAGATATATTTCACACTGATCGTCTGTAGTTCCAGCATGCCAAACGCAACACGCGCAGGAAAATGCGATGCTTCGAAACCGGGTCATATTAACTCATTCTGCCCGCAACACACTGTGTGATGAAGCTCTATGCCCACGCATCGAGTTCACACATGGTTTCTGCATTTTACTGAAGTGGTCAGCGGTTTTTCGGCTGTAACCAATAGCTCGTGCATTCAGGATTGCAGCAATTAGCACGGGGATTTAGGGAGAGCTCAGTCTAAAAGAGTTCTAGAGGCTATTCTGTCATTCAGGGCGAACGTATGTGGATATGCTAGCCGTATTCCAAGACTCTGAGACCTAGATTTCAGGTATCGATTATCGACAGCTACTGAGGTAAAGGTAGTATGCGTTAGTAACAGTTAGTTTGGTTGTGTAGCGTTGGTTTGGTTCAGTTATGTCGGTTTGGAATTTGTTGAGATAACCGGTGATTTTCCTATGTAGTTATTTACCGAGATGGATAACTAAGGTGTGTACGCCTAAGTCGTTTATGAAGGTAGCACGTGGGTGTGTTAAGTATAATCTTTTCCTATGTTCGAACCAATGTATGGCGCGTACGTTATGTTATAGTTTGTTTCAGTGTAGTGACTGAGTTATGGTGTGTTGCGAATTTAGTCTGTTTTATGAAGCACGAGTGTGTGAATGTGTAGATTTATTTTATCAGCCAGGTTACGTAATGTACCTCATATCATCCAATATGTGTGTGCTAAGCAAGTGTTATGACATTAGAACTTTATTGTACAGAGTTCTTGTGCGGAGCGACTGACGTGACGCCGAGACGTCAAGGTCAACAGAGGCTGCCGCTGGAGAACGTGTCGTGAGGACATTCACCGCTCGGGCAGCGAGAGACTTGGTGCCAAGACATCAAAGTCAACAAAGGCTGCGCTAGAGGAGCGAGTCGAGAGGACGTCCAAAGTTCGGGGAACGTGGGACTGCTTCACGGAACGTGTGACGCAAGAAACTACACGCCTAGACGTGAAGGAACGTGCGAACGATACAGAGCGATAACAGCAGTGAACAGGTTGGATAATGAGGACTTGTACCTAACCTGGCTTTTATTATATTGTGTGTGGATGTGAGGCAGATGTGGTAGTGTTGAGAATTGTGTATCTTGTAAAGAGTATTATTTTGAGTTCACGTTTTCATTAGTTGGTTTAGTAAACGGCCACAGAGAAAAATAAATGATGTTTTGCGTCTATACTGCACGAATGCGTCCGACTGAGAGTTAGCGTTGTTGTGTATGTGCCCGTTGCGTTTGTGAGTCTGTGCGTGCGACCGGTTGGAAGTTTGCGTACGTTACACACCAAGACATGGCTAGACAATGATGGTTCAAGGGTGGTGGCAGTATTGCTTGGCGCCAATAGGCGCCAAGCTATTGTGCCACCACCCTTGAACAATCATGTTCGATCTGCCTCCTGAACTGAAATGCAGTCCTCAGAGAATAACTCCAAAATGTGTGTATTTCGTACCTCGGGCACAATGAGTTCACTGGCTTGCGATTTCATCGTATTGAAATTCTGCCTTGAACGGCTGCCACTATAGTTGTTTTAACCCTTTTAGCGACATGGGCGCATTTCCCGAAGTTTGGAAGTGTTACTTAACTACTATGTACCACTTGCAGGAGGTGGATTGACCATGATAATTCGAGGGTAGTGCCAGATTAGCTTGGCGCCTGAAGGCGCCAAGATAATCTGGAACTACCCTTGAATTATCATGGTCAATCAATCTCCTGCTGTCGGGTGTTGGCGCTGAAAGGGTTACTCCTGATATAATGATGTTTATGGACTCATCACAGTCTCACTGCTAAATAATATTTTCTTCTTGAGGCACGCGGATATGAATAGGGCCAGCAAGAGGCATTGATCCTCATGAGCCCTCGCGGATGCAAGGGCACATGAGGATCTATGCCTCTTGCATGTGAGTATTTTTTTCTCTTTCGGGAGTAATGAAGGGTTAACGGCATACGCTCAACGCGTCGAAAGTGCACAATTTGGGGGGTTTGCTAAAGTATACTCTTTGCAACAGGAAACGACAACGTTTCAAGAATTTGCGTACATATTTTTAAAAAAATTTTTTTGTTTGTTTGTGTGTGTGCTGCTTCCAAGTTTCCTTTGTCGACCTCCCACGCCGCTCACTCACATCAACACCAGTGTGCTCACCCAGGCCCACCAGTTGTTCCAGCCAGACTCCCGGCCCCGCTGCTATATATATGTATGTCAGGTAGTAGGGGACTCCCTCCGGAGGAAATTCCGCACTACTGCCGAGTCACTTCGGTGGTCTTCCTACTTACGACATTTTTGCTAGTCACGGAGTCGACGAGTGAGAGCTCCCCCCAGAGGTGGCGAGTCAACCACTACGTCCTTCCACGCACAGTAGCAGGGTCTGGCCGCTGGAGGACTGGGCTGAGGTCACCATGAGACGGAGACTGGAGGGGTCAGGGACCTGGAATAGCGTTTTTTCATTTGGCATGATGATGAGGATTGTGATGAATCTCTACGCTCTCGCATAGGGTTCACACAGTAGGTTTAATACGGTACAATAGTTGTCAACGGTTTGTTTGTGATGATAGTCCGTGGTGGCACGTGGGCCACTTGGAATCTGTAAGACACGGCGGGCACGGGGAGTTTTAGTGAGTTCTAGGCGAGAACTCAGTCTGTCAGATGTCTAAATACGTTAGTGCGGGCCATACTGTCAGTGTGGGCAGACGTGTGTGAGATACCTTAGCCCGTATTCCAAGACTCTGAAACCTAGAATTCAGGTATGTTTTGATATGTATTATTGATAGTTGCTTAGTTAAAGACAGTATGCGTTGGTAAGAGTATTTGTATAGCGTTGTTTGGTTTGGTTCAGTTATGTTGGTTTGGAATTCAGTGAGGTAACCGGTGTTTTTCGTATACAGTTATTTACCGAGATGGATAACTAAAGGAATGTGAGGTGTGTATGCCTAAGTCGTTATGAAGGTAGTACGTGGTTAAGTATAGTCTTTTCCAGCGTATGGGATAATGTATAGTGAGAGTGTTAGGTTATAGTCTGTTTCAAGGTAGTGACAGAGATAGGCGTGTTACGAAGTAGTCGGGTTATGAAGCTCGTGTGTGTGTGTGAATGAGCGTGTGAGTTATTTGTATCAGCCAGGTTACGTAATGTATCTCATATTATCCAATATGTGTTTGTGTTTAGCAAGAGTTACGTTTTAGGACTTTATTATTGTTCAGAGTGCTTGTCGGAGGTTGGAGCGACGGACGCCGAGACGTCAGTCTCCAGGGACCTAATACGAGGTCATCTCTCCATCTCTTCACTCGGGGGAGTGAGCGACCGGTGCCGAGACACTTGGGTCACAGCGAAGATACGGTACGAGTAACGAGGACGTCCACGGTACGAGAGACAGGACGACTCGGGAGCGTACGAAGGACTTGCACGCCTAGACGTGAAAGGACTGAACGTAACCAGGCGAGAACACCAAACCTAGCCTGGCATTGATATTGTGTGTGTGCATGTGGGGTTGAGATGCTGGTAGTGGGGAAATGTAAATAGTTGTTGAACGTTCTTTTATAGTTTATTTTGTATAAAAGTTCCGTTAGAAAGGAAGCCCGTGAGTTGTGTTTTACCGCATGAATGCGCCCGTCTGAGTCAGTGGCAGTGTATGCGTCTGTTGTGCGAGAGTCTGTGCGTACGACTGGGGGCAAGTCTGCGTGCGTTACAAGGATGATGCATGATGATGCCATGGTGGTCCATGTGGTTAGGGAATGCGAGACAAGACCGCATTTCACGCTTCCTGTCATAAATATCCTGGTATTAACCAGGCCCGGGACTTGCGGACACCTGCGGTACCAGCCGTGCAGTCATCCACACCTTGCGATGCGTCATAACCCGGGTAACACCTCTAAAGTCGCACCCGTGAAGTGGGTGAGTCTCGGCTGCGTGGCATCAGCCTTCCGATTGGGTCCATAGAACACCCGCTCTGGGTAGGAGCCGACCCAAGTAGGAAAAGTCCCGCTTGACTCGGCTGGGATTCGAACCCGGATCTCCCGGCCGCCAGTCCGACGCGCTAACCGGTATTGCGTACATATTGATGTAATGCGACACACACTGACGGATAAAAAATGAAACAACAACAAGAACCAAACAACCAACGAAGAAACCAACCAAACAAAAACAAAAACAAAACAACAATCATGCAAGCAAGCGAGCGAGCAAAGAAACAAACACAACAAATAACACAATAAATCTCAAATATATATATTTTTTAACAAAAATAAAACGCTGTAAAGTCTTTTCGCAGAAAAGTTCAAAATGTGATTAAAACCCAACACACAAAGAATCGGACAAAAAGTTCCATATGAACCAAGTAAACACGAAAATTCACCCTCAAGAAAAAGTCAATGCCAAGAAAAACAAAACGACAACGGAAAACGACGTTCACTTTTAACTTTTCTATGGATTGTTCATTCATACAATAACGAAAACGATTTCTTTAAAAAAAAAAAAAATAGAAGACATATTTAGAAGAAGAAAAAAATCGAAAACAAATAAAAAACAGAATAATGATACCAAATAATCAGTCGCTGAAAGTTCTGACAAAGGGGTTACACGTTAGTCGCTGAAAGTATTCACAAATGGGTTTTGCGTCAGAAAGTACATTATAGTTACTAAATGGTTCCGAGAAAGTCCTTTGTAAAAATAAAGACAAAGGAAAAATGGACCATAGCTAAAAGAGAGAAAGATGAAAAGAATAGAACAATTACAAACGATCCATACGTAACAAGCGGTTCGTCACAGAAAGACATATAAAGCAGTCTTCTTTAACTCATTCTACCCCATCACCGAAATCCGCAAATTTTGCCGTTGTCCTCTGAAGACTGCGTTGCAGTGCAGGACACAGATCGACCATGATAGTTCATGGGTGATGCCAGAATAGCTTGGCGCCCACAGGCGCCAAGCTATTCTGGCATCACCCTTGAACTATCATCGTCGATCCTTATCTTGCTGTGGTGTGTCTGGGGTAGAATGAGTTAAGCATGAAATGAAAATGCGCAGTTTGTTCTCACTATACTGTGCTTACGAGAAAACTCATGTCAGACGCATTTCAGTTTTTTTTTTCACGAGCCCAGGACAATGTTTACATATAGTCCAAGAGCTAGCCCGGTCCACCATGCCCCCTCCCTTTCCCAGTACTCTATAAGACGGCTTCAAAGTGTATCTTAGTATGTCCTGCGATGTTTAAGCCATGTTCCCATAAAATCCTTAGGAACACACCAGAGATATAGCCGATGGTGCAAGGGTACCCCCATTAACGCTCTTCGCGGATACTAAAATGAGTTGAGAAACATTTTCCTCTAATAAATCAGAATTCATTCCAGAAGCCCAAATTAGGCACTATTATGTTAAGGCACACCTTCTGCGTCCTCTGCACTGTGGCCCCTAAATGCATCACAGCATCATAAAATCAGGTTAGGAGTAATTGTGGTACTCTATCCGAACCAATAAAACCTAACAAAAGACCTATCAGTTGTATACAAAATTTCTGAGGGCATCGGAAACAAGGTACGTTTCCCAATTCGGCAATTTTAAAGGGGAAAAAAACTATCATTCATTGTAATGGATGCCGACTTTCCTCATTTTCTTGTACTTATGCTCACATTATTGAAACTTAATAGGTAAAGAGAGGTCAAAATGAAATGGAATGACTTTAGTATTTTTTTCTAATTAATTTCGTGTATTTTTACAACTTGGGGGTAGGGATACAAAATCAAATACTGTGGCATTCACAGTGGTCACAGCATAACCTAGTCAAGTTTATAATAATTGTTATATCATGTTTTAATGATATAAGCCTGAAAATGGACTGCCATTGCTATAGAAAATGTCTGAAGGCATCTGTCACATAATGTTTGTCTTTTTTTTTGCGTTTTCGCGGAATTGGCCGTTTACTGGGTGCACAAATACCTTCACTGTGAGCCAGAGATTCAATATTTTTTCATTCTGATTTTTGCAGAGGACGCAGAAGAACGCATTTTAACATAATATTGCCTGGGCGTCTTGAATGAATTCTGATTTATTTAGAGGAAAATGGTTCTCACGCTAATTTTAGAATCCGCGAAGAGCGTGAATGGGGTACCCTTGCGCCATCGGCTATATCTCTGGTGTGTTCCTAAGGATTTTAAGGATGTCCTTAAACATCGCAGGGCATACTCAGGTACACTTTGAAACCCATCTTATAGAGTACAGGGGGGCGGGGGTGCACGGTAGCCAGGACTGGATTATGGAGTAAAAGGACAGAAAATCAAAATGCCGATAAACCAACTCTCTAGTCCATCTCGATATTTCGACGCTAGGCTTAGAGACAACATAACATGTTTCAAAGCCAGGAAGAATTGACCACGTGGTATGCATGTTCGGGAGTATGCCGTGCTTTAATATACACGTTCAGCCGTAGACCTCTTTCACTGGTTTGAGTTTCATAGATGTCACTAGGGCCGACATTTTCAGCAAAAGGCATAGATCCTCATGGGTCCCTGTGATCTATGCTTCTTGTAGTGCGCATCTCGCGGACTTGTATCAACTTATTCTCAGCACTTATTATCAACAATATCTAAAAGATAAAGCTGTTCGATTGGCTCAGATCTATGTGGGTTAACAGGAGTGGTCTAATGCTTCATGAGAGCACGCGATTGGTTAGCATATTTGCATTTTGTTTGGTCTTTTTCAGTTTTGTTTGGGGGTGAGGGTGAGGGGTGGGGTGGGTGGGGGGGGGGGGGGCACTGCTGTGGAGAGGAAGTTTCTTTTATATCATCATGATATTTGTTGTGACGGACGAAATGTTTCATGTGTTTGTTACTTGAGTCATGGAAACCAACACCACTGAGATTCGAACAAGCAAGCACATACACAAGCACGCACTCACAAGTATGCGCGCGCACGCACGTACGCACGCACGCACGGAAGCAAACACACATGCACACACTCACGCAGGCACACACACACACACACACACACACACACACACACACACACACACACACACACACACAAACACACACCACACACACACACACACACACACACACACACACACACACACACACACACACACACACACACACACACACACACACACACACACACACACACACACACACACTCCACGAGTGACGAGTTGCAGCTGAGTGAATTTTCTTTACAAGAACCCTACGTTAGGGATGTAGATGATCGTCTTGTTCTATACCTGCGTATTTCTCTATGGGCTGGCAAATGGGTGCCTGATAGGCGGGGGCAGGGGATCTAACTGTTCTGTCCAGCGCTGAGTAATTCCCCTTGGTTTGTTATATAAAGAACCCTACGTGCATGCGTCTGGTGTGACTACGACTACCACGTAACATTTGGCACCACCGACGGGACTTCTTCAGTTAGCTCAGTGGAAAGGGTAGCCGGGACAACAGCCAGCAGTGAAACGCAGAGAAAAACATCGGAAATGGAGACATTCAAGAGAATTGGAAAGGAATGCGGACTGAAGGGAGCTCAGCTCCTAGAGTTTGTAAAGGCGAGAGATAGAGAGGCTGGATAGAGAAAAGGAGAGAGAGAAGGAGAGACTGGAGAGAGAAAAAGAAAAGAGACTAGAAGAAAAACAGAACCTGGTGAGAGAAGAAAAGAGATTGGAGAGAGAAGAAAGAGCCAAAGTGCGTGAAATCAAGAAACTCGAAATTCAGCGAGAAGAGGCAGAGAGGCAGCGACAACACGAAATTCAGCTCAAGAGAATGGAATTAGAGGCACAGAGCCAGAGGACAACTGAAGCAGAAGCCTTAGCCAGCAGAGAGCAAACAGCCCCTGCGCCATAACTACCGCCTTTTGCAGAAAATTCAGATAAAATGGACGCTTACCTGGAGCGATTCGAGTGCTTCGCAAGCAGCAACAACTGGAAATAGAGACTTGGGCCACCAAACTGAGTGCACTTCTAACCGGCAAAGCGCTTAATTTAAGTACTACACGCTCCTGCCAAGAGAAGAAGCTCTGAGTGTGACGAGTTGCAGTTGAGTGAAGGTTTTTTTTACAAGAACCCTACGTGCGTGCGTCTGATGTGATTGTATCATACTACGACTACGACTACCACGTATAGTAACAAACTGATTAAACCTGTTGGACTTTTCGATTTCTAATTAAGCAGACATAATCTAATTACAACCAATAGAATACACTGTATCGGGATGGTCATGATTTAAGAACCTTGACTTGCGTTTGACACATAGTTCTGGCTCTTCGGCAGATCCTCGGAGCCTGAAAATTTGTGTGTCAAAGGTACGTCACGGGGATCGTAAATCACGACCACTCTTGGTGTAATAGATATTTATTTAATTCTTAATGCCATCAAAAACTTGATACCTTTTATTCAAGTTAAGTGAAATCAACGCAAAATGGCTTGCTTACCTGATGGACACAGAGCTTGCGCCTTTTCACCACTTATGTTCTGTTCTCTACTGTGCACACAGTGCTGGTCTCTGCTGATGCTGGGTTATGTTCTGTTCTCTACTGTACACAGTTCTGGTCTCTGCTAGTGATGGGTACTGTACTGTACACACAGTGCCATTCTGTCTCTGCTAGAGCGGGGTTATTTTCTGAACTGAACACACAGTGCTGGTCTCTGCTAGTGCTGGGTTATGTATGAGCATGAGAAAGTCACGAAGCTTCGTCATTCATTGAGTCCCTCCGCGTGAAATAGGTGGAAAAGCCGCTGACAAATCGACTTTTCAGATTTCTTGATTTCCCTTGATAGCGAGCGATTGCTTTTATAATTTTACCTGAAAAAAACTATATAAGTTTAAAAAATATTATTTTCTTATTATTTCTTTCTTGAAAAGTCTACTAATGTTTTGAAGAAGGAGGCGAAGGCTCGGGGTTCAGGCGATATCTTACGGGTCTAGTGTCACACCAGGGAGGAAGAATATACACCACACGGAATTGTTGGATTTTTAGTTCTATTTTAATGATTCGATTTTTCTCATTCGCACGACAAACAATAGACAAGACGTATAACAACCTACGCACTATTCACTCAATTCATACATGCACCTGAAATACACGCACACACTTAACCATTCTCGCAATGTTCAGAGTACTAATCACATCTCACACAATCATTGTTCCACTACGATGTCACTTCTCATTGTCTGTTGAAAATAACTGACACTAATTAAGTTGATACTTAGATCCTCGAACGATTTAACAGTTTAATTATCCGACCCTGAATGAAGATGAATATAGCGTCACTGCTCGTTGATTCAGTCTCGCCACTGGTCGAATAATCGGACTATCTCTCGCGATGGCCCGTCTAAGCTCCGCTGCACACCGCCTGGATCAACTTGACTATCTCGTACACCACGTTGACTACATTCCCACTTGACTCTCTTGTACACCACGTTGACTACATTCCCACCTGAAGTAAAATTCATCCCACGTCACAGCTGGAGAGCATCTATTCAACACATAAAAATTGTATCTCCCTATTAGAAATCCGCCATTGCTTAATCGTTACTTCCGCCCGAATGACGACACTTGGCAGCGATGACGACCGCCAACGGTTTCCGGATGTTGTCGACGATTCCCGATCGTTTCCGACATCGAATAAAATATCATAATAACAATCAATTCGAAATTCCATGCACACACACGAATACGACATATTTCCGCACAACACATAACCTCTCAACTCGACCCGAATCATTTGAAAATCAAACAGGCTCAACGAAACGCTTCAGACCATCCGACTTCATGCCCGCGCCTGATCGCCAGACGATACCGCAAACTCGCCGATACGCGCCCGAATGTCATACAGTTTCCGATCTAGAGCCAATCAACTAACACATTTCTCTAATCTACTATTTAACAAACAAATACCTACCCAAAGATGCGTGAAAGGTTACTTTGTCGACTATTTAGACCTGCCTGTTGCCCAATCCTGGCCGTTGACAAGGTCACTGGTACATGTTATACTAATGGGTCGATCCGGTTACGATGTAGCTCTACAACTACATACTTTTACACACTTCTGTACTGAGCGTTTGCTCTCGTACTATCTATCCTACAATAGATTATCCAAGGTACCTCTAGCTACCTTCACCACTCACAAAAACCAAACTCTAGTTGAGAGCAACCTCTCATGACTTGACTGGTGCGTCTTCCAATTTTATCTATCTATCTATCTATCTATCTATCTATCTATCTATCTATCTATCTATCTATCTATCTATCTATCTATCTATCTATCTATCTATCTATCTATCTATCTATCTATCTATCTATCTATCTATCTATCTATCTATCTATCTATCTATCTATCTATCTATCTATCTATCTATCTATCTATCTATCTATCTATCTATCTATCTATCTATCTATCTATCTATCTATCTATCTATCTATCTATCTATCTATCTATCTATCTATCTATCTATCTATCTATCTATCTATCTATCTATCTATCTATCTGTCTGTCTGTCTGTCTGTCTGTCTGTCTGTCTGTCTGTCTGTCTGTCTGTCTGTCTGTCTGTCTGTCTGTCTATCTATCTATCTATCTATCTATCTATCTATCTATCTATCTATATCCCGTAGTCTTGCCGACCGTTGGGGCACCACTGATGACTTTGCAACCAGCTCCCTCCATTCCGGTATGGATTGAGGTAAGGTTGTCATTGCATGTGGTGTGTCTTGGGCAAAAAAACCTGGCGGAGCCCATCCCTCTACAGGCTGTTAACCACAACCGAAACTCCACATAACTTGTGGCTCGCCTTGGTCCTGGACACATGGCCGATGAGACCCTTATGGGACTCTTTCGCCCTGAGTGGTGACTTCATCAAGGAAGTTCATACACCCAATCAGGTACCGTGTCAGCACCCTAGCCTTTGGTTATCCAAAACCTAACCTGCAAGGCAGCAGGGGACTCGTGGAGGGCGGGGTCGTCTATGTCCCGTGCAGATGTGAACATCTGCCCACTGCCCTACCTTCCAATTCACACTGACCAAACGCATACCATTCGTTCAAACCAACATGTTACGTCTCATGTTCTTGACGTCATCTAAAAGAGAACATACCATCATCTCAACACAACACGTAGAACGAAACTTCTATCCAAAACAAAATACCTCATAATGATTAAAATAAATTGTGAATAGTGTGTTATCAATTTTATCAGTACTGGTGTCAGCCAATCACGCGCTGACCTTTCTCTCAAATGAGCGATATATGTTTTAACGCCATGCTTGTATAAACTGTTGTGAGCCTTAACGCTATGTTCCATTGTACGTTACCATTTGATGGACAATAAAGCTTACTCCGTTCTACTAAGAAATTACAATTGTTGTAGCACTTGTCTTCGGTCTCAGAACTACCCCCCCGTCCCCCTCCCTCCCCCCCCCCCAAACAACCCCCCCCCCCAACCCCACCCCTACCGCCATCCCTCTGGCCTCAAAGTATTTTAAATCAAAGTCTTTTGTGGATTTTGGAACACCCCACTCTTCAGATTAGCTTCAGATGTATGCGCCACAAGTGTTTAAAGAGTGACACACCATAAACCTCTCCCCCGTCCAACCCCCCCCCCCCCCAACCGCTCCACGCACCCCACTAGTCCCACTTTCAACCTTTCCAAGGGCGGATTTGGATGGAGTGGGGAGGGGTGGGGGTGTAACAGGGTTTCCGGAAGCCCCCCTTCCCCCCCCCCCTTGACCCAATTCAATTAAAAAAAATGCTTTGAAACGTCCCTTTTTGGGGTGTTTGGAACACCTCCTCCCCCCTTTGTTTGATATTTTGGCGAATGGTGAGAGTCTTAACACATACACGCCCTCTCTCCTTCTTCCCCCCCCCCCCCCTACACACACACCACACACACACCTTCTTTTTCTAATTTTTTTTTCGGCGCCTGGAATCGAGGTCTAGCGTCGGGGAGGCCTTTTGTATCCGGTTGAACACCCAAACAAAACGTTGGACCCCCCACCCCCCGAGGTAACTGATCCGCCCCTGCCTTTCAGCCAGCGCACCGCAAGGTGTGGCCTTTGGCAGGCTTGTGCCTGAGGTTGAAGGTCCCTGCTAATCTGTCCCTGTGTGGACTGTAGTACTTTTACAGCAAACAGCAACCTCTGAAATGTTGGCAGTCGCATACAGTTGAGTCATTTGAAAAGGGTCACACACGCAAAAAAAAAAATAAATAAATAAAAATCGGTTTGCTAGTTTGACGACTGCTAAATACATGGGCGTGCGACATTGAAGAGTACCTGGGATATTTTAGTCCCCACGGACGTGTGTAAGCCTTCTGAAGGCCTATTCCCCTGCGTACAGTGATTACGCCTCTAGTCTTTGTTTATTGTGTTTATTGCACTTAGAATAGTGATTAGTGATTTTATACTTTTTATTTGTATCATTATTATTACTTTCTATTTGGCACGTGTTACGGATACATTCTGTTGATTTTCTTCTTTTTGGTTTTTCTACAAACACATTGACTTTGCGTGAAATGAGTGGCGTAAAACTCAAGACGAAAGATCTCCGCATTGGTCATCTCAATATTTACCATCTTTGCAATAAGTTGCCTGACATATGTGTTTATCTAAATGGAGCAGACCCGTTTCATATTTTTGGACTGTCTGAAACACGTCTCAATTCAAATGTATCAGATATATCCATCCAAGTTCCTGGATTTACTGTCATGAGACGTGATCCTACGGCCCATGGACAGACAGGATTAGCTGCTTATGTTCACTCGTCTATTCAAGATTTTATACGTAGACGACATGATTTAGAAACCAAAGATATTGAGTGTATGTGGCTTGAACTGAAGGCCCCCCCAATCTCCATCATTTCTTATTGGCCTTCTGTACCGCAACCCTGCTGCGAACTTTGAGTGGTATGATGATTTCCTTAGTATGTGTGATAAAGCTTGTAATCCCAACTCCAATGTCATCCTCATGGGAGACTTTAACATAGACATGCTAAAGCCTCACCATGCGTGGGACTCTACGTTAACGTTGTTGGGTCTGCAACAGTTAATCACTTCACCCACACGGATCACACAAACAACATCCACACTCATAGATCATATATACACAACCAAGCCAGAGTCTGTTCATAATGTATCTGTCGGTAACCTTAGTATCAGCGACCATTTTCCCATCCGCTGTACGTGGTCTACTAAACTCCCTAAAGCAAAGAAAGGATGCCATACGTAAAAAAAATTATCACCTATCGCTCCTTTAAAAGTTTTAATGAAAGCGAGTTTCTGTTTGATCTTAACAGCGCACCTTTTGATGAAGTATTTAGTACATCTGACCCTGACAGCGCTCTGTCTGTTTGGTATACCATCTTTCTTAAGATCTTAAATAAACATGCGCCCCTGCGGAGGAGACGCGTCAAACACGCATCACTCCCGCCGTGGCTTACTCAAGACATCATTCAAGCCATGAGGGTGAGAGATGATCTGAGACAGCAGAAGTGCTTCACTGAATTTAAGCGTGAGCGCAATCGCGTAAAATCTCTTGTGCGACAGGCTAAAAAATCTTTCATTGATCGCTTGATTAAACAAGACAAAGACATGTCCACGCTCTGGCGCGCTATGGCCGTAGTGACTGGAGGCAAGTGTAATAAATCTCCTTTAATCCCTTCTGATCTGACTGCAGACATGTTTAACGACCATTTCCTCTCAGTTGCCGAGTCTCTTGTCCCTTCAGAAGCAAGTTCTCAGCCCTACTCTTGCTCAGACAGACTAGTTGACTTTTGTAGAACGCGAACTGCAGGATCTGATCCTTTCGTGATTCCACCACTGGCAGTGCACGAAGTCGGTAGGACAATTAGTTCAATGAAGAATAAGAAATCGTCCGGGCCAGATGAAATCAGCCCCAAAATACTTAAATTAGCTATTCCTTATGTTATTGAAACAATAACCTATATTTATAATTTGTGCATTCAAACGAATATTTTCCCAAAAGAACTTAAAAAAGCCAAGGTTATACCCCTCCCGAAAACAAGAGATATGACTGATGTTAATAACTATCGCCCGATCTCACTATTGTCCATCCTTAGTAAACCACTTGAACGGCATATCCATAAACATCTCTTGGAATATTTAGAAAATCATACATTAATCCACCCCCTTCAGTCGGGATTCAGACCAAAGCACAGCTGTCACACGGCCCTAGCACGTCTAACTGATGTGTGGCTACGCTCAATAAATCAGGGCGAATTTACCGGCGCTGTATTTATTGACTTACGAAAAGCCTTTGATCTTGTGGACCATAAACTTCTACTTTCCAAGCTAAATGTGTACTTCGGTAGTTCGTTTGGCAATAAATGCATTTCTTCCTCAATTAACTACAGCCAGAAATCTCTTTACCACCATGGCACAACTCCACTTTTTGCCTCATATCTTAGCGACAGACAGCAGCGCGTCATGGTCAATGGATCATACTCAAGCGGATTAGTAACACGGGGAGTTCCCCAGGGTTCAGTCCTAGGGCCTCTTCTGTTTTGCCTCTTTATAAATGACCTACCGCTACATTTGACTAGCGACAAAATTTCATGTGATTTATTCGCTGATGACGCCACAATTCACACCCCGGACAAGAGTATTGATGCTTTAAATGGCCGTTTGCAGCAGGGTTTGAGCGAAATTTCCACTTGGTGCGCAAACAATGAAATGATTTTAAATCCTTCCAAAACGGAATGCATGACGATAGCAACCCGTCAGAAGCAGCAGCTCAAGCCACTTACTCTCAGCCTGACTATCCATAATGACATCGTTAATCAGGTCACGGAACACCGATTACTTGGTGTAATTGTTGACGACCAGATGAAGTGGCAATCACACATAAATGCTGTATGTAAAACTGTTGCTAGAAATGTTTTTATGCTTTCAAAGTTGAAGTACTTTATCGATGTTGATGCCCGCAAGTTATTTTACAATGCGCATGTCAAATCCCACTTCGATTATGCGTCCACGATATGGGATGGCAGCGGTGACATACACTTAAAGAGGCTTAACTCCCTGCATCGGAGAGCAGCGAAACATATCCTGCCTGATTCAGCCCTAACAACTGATGAAAGACTTGAAAAACTGAAAATGCTACCTCTTAGCAAGCATCACCTCTTAAACAAGGGTGTGGTTATGTATAAAATCTGGAATGAGATTCACCCAAAATATCTTTGTAAGCTCTTTACCAAGGCAAGTTCAGGTTATTCTACTTCAAGACGAAACTTTATTACACCTCGCCCCAGGATAGATCTATTTAAAACCAGTGTATCTTTCTCAGGCGCATCTTTCTGGAACACACTGCCAACATGTGTAACACACGCTAGCTCCCTCTCCTCTTTCAAGGAATGCCTCCTCAAGTACTTGTCTGCTGATACATAATCTACCACAAGTATTCGTATCAAACATGTGCTTATCGTATAATCAGTGCATGCTGCCGTATGGTTTGTGCATACTAATAATAATCGCCTAATTACATAATTCAACTTTCTATTATAATCCAAATAATTTTGCTGTCTGAAGTCAATTTTCACTATGATCCAAATGATTTGCTTCGTATATAGGTCAAGTTATCATTAGCGCGTGTCTGTGTGTGCGCGCGAGCGTGTATGTGTCAGTGTGCGCGCGTTGCGTGTACTTTTTATTTTTCGTTTGTTTTTTGTATGACCGAATGAATGAATGAATTTTGTTTAATGTCTCTTCATGTTTAATGTTTTCTAATTTTTCTTTGTGTAATTTGGTACTATTAGTATTACAATTATTATCCTGTGTTTGTAGAGTAGCAACGGCAAGTATGAAAAATGGCACACGTGCTAATTACTTTATCCGTTGAGAAATAAAGTTTCATTTCATTTCATTTCATTTCATTTCATTTCTCTCTCTCTCTCTCTCTCTCTCTCTCTCTCTCTCTCTCTCTCTCTCTCTCTCTCTCTCTCTCTTTCTCTCTCTCTCTCTCTCTCTCTCTCGCGTGCTGGACTGTGATTTTGGACCTTATGGCCTTTCATGGCTCTCCGAAATGAACTGAAGAGGAACAAAGACTATGTTGCTTTCCGCAAGCAGCGTAACTGTGTCAGGTACTTAGTGCTTGAGGCCTAGAAAAAACACTTCCAGCGCTTGATGGATAATAAAACTGATAACGTATATGTCTGGCGAGCCCTGAATGCCTTTATTAAATCACGACAAACACCATCGTGTACTTCTATATCCGCTGATACTTTTAACCAGCATTTCCTGTCTGCTGCCGACTCACTTTTGATTAAAAGTAATAATAACCGGAACACACCGACTGCTTCTGAAAAACTGAAAAACGTTTCCGACGAGAGACTGGCGCTAAACGATGTCTTTAGTATTTCGCATTTAACTGTTTTTGACGTAGGAAAATCTATTAGTCAGTTGAAAAATAAACGCTCCCTTGGTCATGACGGCATTAACAGTTTCTTTTTAAAACTGTCTGCTCCATATGTGGTTGAATCTTTAACATTTATTTATAATCGCATAATCCAGCAAGGTACTTTTCCAAGAGGTTGGAAAATAGCAAAAGTCATTTCATTGCCAGAAACTAAAGACCTTACATATCCTAATAAATTCAGACCAAGCTCACTCCTGTCAGCTCTGTCTAAACCGATAGAAAAACATGTCTACAGGCACCTGAGTCAGTTCCTGGAGAGAAATAACTTAATTTATTCGTTACAGTCAGGATTTAGACCCCGTCACTCATGTCACACTGCATTGTCTCACCTAACAAATACTTGGCTTACTTCCATGAACAATGCTGAAATGACCGGCACTGTATTTATAGATTTTTCTGAAGCTTTCGACTTAGTCAACCATGAACTGTTACTACAAAAGCTGTTGGCATATCACATCGACACAGATTCCGCTTCCTTCTTTAAATCTTATCTAAGCGATATATCTCAGTACGTTTTTGACAACGGTAAACGTTCTTCAGAAGGTGCGATTAAGCAT
Organism: Semisulcospira habei; assembly: GCA_036245525.1. Classification (NCBI taxonomy): domain Eukaryota; kingdom Metazoa; phylum Mollusca; class Gastropoda; family Semisulcospiridae; genus Semisulcospira; species Semisulcospira habei. Next base: position 51,332,384 of record BTPG01000002.1, on the reverse strand, counting down.
GGAGTGCTCCAAGGGTTTATCTTAGGCCCTCTTTTTTTTTAAAAAAATCTATGTTAATGACTTGCCTTTATGTATCTCGCAACCAAATGTGCGATGCAGTTTGTTTGCAGACGAAGCTACTCTCGACGTGTCGTCGGCAAACATATCTACAATTAACTCTTCTTTGCAACATTGTCTATTAGATGTCTCAAACTGGTGCCGAAACAACTTTAATCCATCTAAAACAGAGTGTATATTAATCACTACACGTCAAAAGCATCACTTAAACCCGCCTCCACTTAGCCTTTCCCTTAACTGCGAGCCGATTAGGCAGGTCACCGAGCACCGGTTGCTCGGCGTCATTATAGACAACCAGTTGTCTTGGCATGCACATGTAAACAGTGTATACAAAACGATGTCCAGAAATCTGTTTCTGCTTTCAAAACTTATTTATATTACTGATTCACAGACGAGAAAACTAATTTTCACCGCTCACATTCAGTCTCACATTGATTATGCATCTACAGTCAGTGCCGTGAATTGCGTCAGAAGTAATGGTACACGCGTCTTGTACAGTAAGCTGGCATAGCTTGGAAGTCATCACGCGTCTCTTGTTGTCAGGGTAATTACGGTAATGAGCAAATCATTCTTCTGTAGCTATTGTTAGGGCCAATCAAGACAGACAGATTCACACCAAAACAATACCACACCATGTCATATCTTTAACCCCTTCGCTGCCAGTCATCACGGATTTCTCGTCATTAACCACTGCACACTGACCAACATTCGCGTGAAGAACACAGAACAAAATGGGACCAGCAAGAGACAGAAATCCTCATGAGTCCTTGCGACTGCGGGGGCTCATGAGGATTTATGTCTCTTACAGCTGGTGGGCGTTCGTCTTGCTCAGGCAGGTAAGCGGCTGTTTTAACTCATTCTACCCCAGACCCACCACAGCAAGATAAGGGATCGACCATGATAGTTCAAGGGTGATGCCAGAATAGCTTGGCGCCTATGGGCGCCAAGCTATTCTGGCATCACCCTTGAACTATCATGGTCGATCTGTGTCCTGCACTGCAATGCAGTCTTCAGAGGACAACGGCAACATTTGGGGATTTCGGTGTTGGGGTAGAATGAGTTAATGCCCTGTATTGACGTCACCAGGAACACGCGCTGCTGATTTACCGATCACATGATCCCAATGCGGCGTTTGGTTCATAATCCGGGCCGCAATACTGACTGCCAAGCGAATATAATGGATAAACACCTCCTAGAGACAAAGACACACTAGTGAGTTACGTTTGCAACGAACGACTTCTAACAACGCTCGACAGCGAGGTCACGGCGCATACCAAGCGTGTATTATAAGCCATCAGCCGGCACCCAAGACAGTGTATCGCCCTCCTCACATCACCATTGGCGAGTCTGAACTAAAGTCAGTGCACCAGTTTACCTACCTTGGCTGCATTATCACGTCGGACGCCAAGCTGGACAAAGAGCTTGACAGCAGGCTGGCAAAAGCGAACAGCGCTTTCGGGCGACTTTTCAAGCGGGTGTGGCACAATCAACAGCTGAAAACAGGCACCAAGATCAGCGTGTACAGAGCTGTGGTCCTCACCACCCTGCTGTATGGTTCCGAGTCCTGGGCCCTCTACCGCAGCCAACTACGACTCCTCGAACGCTTCCACCAGCGCTGCCTGCGTACCATCCTGGGCATTCACTGGAGTGACTATGTCACCAAAGTCGAGGTCCTTAAACAGGCTGAAACTGTGAGCATCGAGGCTTTGCTGCTGCGGACACAGCTCCGCTGGGCGGGGCATGTCTCCAGGATGGAGGATCATCGCCTACCAAAGATCACACTGTTCGGCGAGCTTGCTACTGGACACCGTGACAGAGGGGCACCAAAGAAGAGATACAAAGACTGTCTCAAGAAGTCACTCAGTGCCTGCCAAATCGACCACCACCAGTGGTCCTCGCTTGCTGCGGACCGTGACACCTGGCGCTCCACCATTTACAAGGCAGCTGTCTCCTTTGAGGACTCTCGCAGAGCTGGCCTTAAGGACAAGCGGCTCAGGAGAAAAAACAGAGATGCCGCCGCTCAGAACCCTGGCCATACCTTCCCCTGCAGCCACTGCGGTCGAACCTGCCTGTCTCGGATTGGCCTCCGCAGCCACGAACAAGCCTGCAGACGTCGTGGTCAACTCCTATAAAATCTTCGTTCGCGAAGTCAGCAGAGATAAGCATAGACAACCTCCCCAAACGTCTCCAAGAGGCATAGATCCTCATGAGCCCTACGGACTGATGAGGATCTATATGTGCGTCTTGGAGATGTTTGGAGTGTTGCCTGTGCTGACGGTACGCGTTGTTTATCCGCCGTGCCTTGGCTCGCGTTCGGCGTTGTTGGGGGACGTTCGGCGTACACGTGACCTCAGTACTCTTGGACAGGACGAGTAGGAAGCAGTTTGTCAATCCTTCTCAGAATAGATCACCATACCTCGTCACAAAAAGATAAGTAACTCGCTGTATTTCTGTTTGTCTTTATTGTTTTGTTTGTCTGTTTGTGCCTCGTGCAGTGACTGAAAAGTATCCCGCACAATATTGCTGTCTGTTTGTTTGTTTGTTTATTTGTTTGTTTGTGCCTTGTGTAGTAGCACAGTTCTAGCACTATATCACCACACTCCCCACCCCAAGCTGACCGTCGTAATGTATTTTCACTATTTGTGGTACGTGAGTCATTGTCTAAAGCGTGCGCATGCGTGTGCGAGTTGTGAGTGCTCGCTTAGAGTTATAATTATTATAAGATAAGCGCATTATAAATACCGTAATTATTATTATTATTATTTAAAAAGTATCACACAGTATTGCTGTTTGTCAGTTTTTGTTTTTGTTTGTTTGTCTGTTCGTGTCTCGTGTAGTGAAAGGTGGCCCAGTATATTACTGTTTGTCAGTTTGTTTGTTTGTTTATGAGATCGTGCCTAGCTCGTGTAGTCAAACGTAGCCCACTACATTGCTGTTTGTCAGTTTGTTTATTTGTTTGTTTGTTTGTCCGCTCATGCCTCTTGTATTGAAAAGTAGCCCACTATATTGTTATTTGTCTGTTTGTGTGTTTGTCAGTTTGCGCTTCGTGTAGTGAACAATAGCCCACTATATCGTTGTTCGTCACTTGTCTGTTTGTCTGTTCGTGCCCCGTGAAGTGAAATGATCCTCGTTGTGATTCGTGAAAACGTTTGCCACAAATTCGTGATGGCTCAGCTCATTAGTTTCGTGATTTGTGAAAATGTTTGACACAAATTGGTGACTGACATACTAAAATCTGTTATTTCGTGATTCGTTAAAACGTTTGTCACAAATTCCTGACGGCTCAGATCTTTAGTTTCGTGATTTGTGAGTTACTCACGAAATGAGGTCTCCGTGAAGCCGTGTCAGTAACTCCCGATACCCACCCTTGCCTTTTCCCCGGTCTCTGCGAGCGACGTTGTTAAAATCGCCACCGTTAGAGAAAGAAACGTCATCTCGCTAAAAATGGGATGAGTTTTAACTCAAGTTTCGTACAGTGCAGCCGTCAAACTATAGTGCGCATGAATATTCCTGCACCGTTGGCGGCAGTGTTGAAGTTTCGTTTGCAACGCACGACTGCCAACAACGCACGACTGCCAACAACGCACGACTGCCAACAACGCACGACTGCCAACAACGACCCACTGCCAACAACGCACGACTCAGTGCCAACAACGCACGACTGCCAACAACGACCGACTCCGGCACGACTGCCATTGAACAACGACCGACTGCCAAAGGCACGACTGCCAACAACGCACGACTGCCAACAACGCTCGACTGCCAATAACGCTCGACTGCCAATAACGCACCACTGCCAATAACGCACGACTGCCAACAACGCACACCTCTCAACAACATACGACTGCCACTGAACAACGACCGACTCCTAAGAACGCACGGGAGCGAAGTCATGGCGGATAGCCAACCTCTACTATAAATTGTTTTAAACATGCACAACACCCCAGACATTTCCAAAAGGCATAGATCCATGCCTCTTGGAGATGTTTGGAGTGTGTCCATGCTGAAGGTCAGTTTCCGCCGCGATTTTTGCTTTACTGAGTTGGTTGTTGGGAGTCGGTCCTTGTAGTTGGGAGTCGGTCGTTTTGGGGAGTTGGTCTTTGTTGGGAGTCGTTCGTTGTTGGAAGTCGGTCGTTGTTGGGAGTCGGTCGTTGTTGGGAGTGGGTCGTCGCAAACGAATCCTCACTCTTGTTGGCCACACGGACCGGCCGCCGCTCAGGGAGTTAAAAGGCCACAAGTACACGTGTATTCAGATCAGATGCATCTCATTTGAATAGAAGTGTTTACTTCTTGTGTACTCCCTGAGCAGGTCTGGTGGGAAGCACTCCAACGAACTGTAATGAGAAGTGAGCAAAACAAACGGATTTTAAACCCACCAACATCGGGTGAATGTCCTGTAAACCAACGTTAGGGTCAGGCAACACAAGGGAGAAAATCCTGTCTACAGTAATACTTGACGTGCAGTTGCTTCCCTTTATCCAGACTGCATAGCGCCCTACTGCTTCAGTCTGACGATGAAATCGCAAAGTGACGTAAATGTTACAGTCAATGGAATTTGTTCATTAAACCCAACTCAGTACAGCGACATGACCTTCAATATGACACCGTCGTTGCCAGTGGCCGCAGATTGTATGAGTTGCCCGCTGGCCTGCTGTGTGTGGCTCCACACTGACCGCGCTCGGTTAGTTATAGTTAGTTCTGGATTCTGTGAGTTGCCCGCTGGCCTTCTGTGGCGCCACACTGACCGCGCTGTTAGTTATAGTTAGTTCTGGATTGTATGAGTTGCCCGTTGGCCTGCTCAGTGTGGCTCCACACTGACTGCGCTGTTAGTTATAGTTAGTTCTGGATTCTATGAGTTGCCCGCTGGCCTGCTGTGGCTCCACACTGACCGCGCTGTTAGTTATAGTTTGTTCTGGATTCTATGAGTTGCCCGCTGGCCTGCTGTGGCTCCACACTGACCGCGCTGTTAGTTATAGTTTGTTCTGGATTCTATGAGTTGCCCACTGGCCTGCTGTGGCTCCACACTCAGTGACCGCGCTGTTAGTTCTAGTTAGTTCCGGATTTAACCCCTTCCCTTCCACTGTACAGACGTTTTGGTTTCTGAAATCTTGGTTCATTCAACGATAAGAAGCCAACACCGTCCAAGGAGCATGGCCACAAATTGGTATCAGCAAGAGGCATAGATCCTCATGAGCCCCCGCAGTCTGCGGGGGCTCATGAGGATCTATGTCTCTTGCAGTTGAATGGTTTTCTCTTTTTCTCGGGCAGTGAAAGGGTTAAGGTCCGGAGTGATCATGGACGGCCCTAGCGGGCGAGTTATGGGGGACAGGGACAGCTATTACCTATGGAGTACTACCTGAACACTGATCAATTCGGCCGCACTACCACTGTGCCACTTTCATTTATAACAGACACGCTGTCTTACTGTGGTGTAAGGATTAACTAAAGTTTGTCTGCCAGACATGTACAGTTACCCGCTGTCTGCTGTAGCTCGACACTGCCCGTGGTGTAAGGGTTAACTCAGCTTGTCTGCCAGACACACAGCTCCTCAAGTGGGGCTCCTCATGGGGCGGTCCGTGGCGCAGTGGTTAAGGCGCCTGCCACCAATGCCAAAGGTGCGAGGTTCGAAAACGGGTTCCGGCGTCGGACTTTTCTCCTCTGGTAAGTGTCACCGTTAATTCGGGTGGACCGTCGGGGGTTCTTTCTCCGGGTACTCCGGTTCTTCCACCCCCTCCCACCCGCCACCCCCCACACATTGGTACCGGTTTCAGGCCACTTTACAAATTTCAAATACAAGCGATCAAAAATCTCTGTAACTTCAGTAGCTGAACTGGCCCTTCGTCTGTCTTGTACTGTGTTTGTCTTAAATGGCGTAAATCCGTGTCTGTTACGCGAGTGTGCGTGTTGGGTTTCAGTTCTCGGCGCTTTGAGTCGATTTGCCCAAAAATTGAGAAAAAGCGCCTATATAATAACGGTATTATTATTATTATTATTATTATTATTATTATTAAGTACAGTTACCCGCTGCCTGCTGTAGATCGACACTGCCCGTGGTGTAAGAGTTAACTCAGACACACAGCGCATCATGTGCAGTCAATCGCTGAAGGGTCTGCGGGATAATCTATCGATCTTGATCGTGTCCGTTTACATCAGTGCTGATTTTCAGCACGAGGATTCCATTGACAGGCTTGGTGTAGGATGGAGTAGGCTAGTAACGGGCTCCTTCTGTCTGCCATAGACATAGTTCCCAATGCGTGTCTACAATTTGCATGGTCTCATGAGAGTGTAGGCGTCGTGCTTGTGCTAATTTATGTCTGTATATATCTTTAGTTTTAGGAGGCCATTTCACGGGCCATGTTAGCTTGTCCTGTCTGTATATAGCTCGTTCTGTCTGTATATAGCTCGTTTTGTCTGATATATAGCTCGTTTTGTCTGTTTATATCTCGTTCTCTCCGTATACAGCTCGTTTTATCTGATATATAGTCGTTCTGTCTGTATATATCTCGCTCTGTCTTTACATAGCTCGTTCTGTCTGTTCTGTTGTTCTGTCTGTTTATAGCTTGTTATGTCTGTATATAGCTCGTTCTGTTTGTATATTGCTCGTTCTGTCTGTACATAGCTCGTTATGTCTGTATATAGCTCGTTCTGTCTGTACATAGTTCATCGTTCTGTCTGTATATAGATCGTTTTGGCTGTACATAACTCGTTCTGTCTGTATAAAGCACGTTCTGTCTGTATATAGCTCGTTGTGTTTGCATGTGCCTCGTTCTGCCTATAAATAGCTCGTTCTGTCTGTGAGGTGTTGGATGAATGAAAAAGTGTCAGGATGCCAACATCCACACACACACTCACAACCGTCCACGCGCACTACAAACCACCAACCACTACACTTCGCCTTACCTATGAAATACAACGAGACAAGAATCCGGTTTCCACTACTTATTATTCAAACAAACAGGTAATTATGGCAAAAGCGACAACATCAGCAAGACATGGATTAGTCTGGGAAAAGTATATCCCCTACTGATACATCAACACACTGACCTGAGTCAGGTTACACAACACTATATCCCCTACTGATACATCAACACACTGATCTGAGTCAGGTTACACAACACTATATCCCCTACTGATACATCAACACACTGACCTGAGTCAGGTTTCACAACACTATATCTCCTACTGATACATCAACACACTGACCTGAGTCAGGTTACACAACACTATATCTCCTACTGATCCCACATCAACACACTGACCTGAGTCAGGTTACACAACATTATATCTCCTACTGATACATCAACACACTGACCTGAGTCAGGTTACACAACACTATATCTCCTACTGATCCCACATCAACACACTGACCTGAGTCAGGTTACACAACACTATATCCCCTACTGATACATCAAAACACTGACCTGAGTCAGGTTACACAACACTATATCCCCTACTGATACATCAACACACTGACCTGAGTCAGGTTACACAACACTATATCTCCTGCTGATATATCAACACACTGACCTGAGTCAAGTTACACAACAATCAATTGGTCAAACCGTCCTCAGAAACAGTTGCACCAGTGTGCAAAGAAACCCCACAATAAAAGAAGTACATATGAAAGATGTCAGCTATACACAGGAAAACCGGAATCTACACGACAACTACACGATTATAAGCTACACAGGAGGAGTGTGTGCGAACTCAAAGTTCCCACATGGGCTAAAAAGCAAAGAGGAAAATAAAGTCTAATAGTCTGGTGGTATAATGACAGAAAAGCCTAAGCCCGAACACCCAAGGTAAAGCACCTAAGCCTGAACTGGACCAACACTATTTTTAAGTCAGGACTGAGTGAAAAAGTGACAAAGTCCAAACCCGATAAAATAATTAAGAGTGCGAAAGGCGAGGAACAGTTCTAAATCGGAAGTCGGCTAGAAAATGACAAAGCCCGAATCCGGGAAAACAATGACAGATGGGTGAAAATATTTCCAAGTCCGAACACGGCAAGAGACATGGCAAAGTCGGAAGAGCCCTTTATAAAGGAACATTCTCCGTTCCGAAGAAATGCTCCCGAAAAAAATGACAAAGTCCGAGGCGTCCGCTTTCATAAAGGGAAGCCGGGGAATGACGGCGCTGGAGTCCGGGAGCCCGTTATAAAGGAAAGCCGCTGATGGCTGTGAGGGTCTCTTCAGTAGTGGGCGGTTCGTCCAATTCAACCTTTACTTGGAAGTGTGAGATTTGGAGGATGACTGCTTCTTGAACAGTGCGCTCAGTGCTGAAGAGGTTCTGGAAGTATTCCGACCAGCGGTTCAAGATGGAGTTATTAACTGTGAGGAGTGCCTGTCCATCAGCGCTTCGCAGGGGACTTTGTACCAGGTGCCTGGGGCCATACACTGCTTTCAGTGCTCCGTAGAAGCCCCTGTAGTCACCGTTGTCAGCGCAAAGCTGGGTCCTTTGTGCGAGTCTGGTCCACCACTCGTTCTGGAGCTCTCTAAGCTTGCTGCTGGAGACTGCTGCAGACGAGGCGGAAGGCAGACTTCTTCACAGGGCAGGATGGCTGGGCTAGGTGGGCCTGATGTGCAGCTCTTTTTGTTGCTAGGAGTTCCTGGATCTCTACGTTGTTTTCGTCAAAACAGTCTTTGTTCCTATTTCTAGCAAAACCCAAGACTTTCGCAGAGGATTTTGCAATAGCAGTTTTTAGTTGTTCCCAGAGTGTTTCAGGGGAGGAGTCTGCTGGGTCAGCTGTGTCTTTGAGCCTGCGCGGTAAATCTGTCTGAAAGGCAGCTTTCACGTCGTCACGCTGAAGGCTGGCAACATCAAGCTTTTTCTTGAGGGGGTGGGGGTCTTTCTTGGGTTTCGGCTTGAGGTTTAGCCTGAGTTTGCAGCGGACAAGGCGGTGGTCAGTGTGGCACCTTGCGCTGGGCATCACTCTGGTGAGGAGGACGTCACTGCGGTCCCTCTGACGCACTAGGACATAGTCGATAAGGTGCCAGTGTTTGGAGCGAGGATGCATCTAGGTGGTCTTTCGACTGTCATTTTGCTGGAAAGTAGTGTTGGTGATGACAAGTTGCTGCTCTGCACAGAACCCCAACAGTAGGCGGTCATTATCATTGCAGTTCCCAACGCCATGCTTGCTGAGGACTCCTTTCCAGGCTTCAGAGTCTTGGCCCACTCTGGCGTTGAAGTCGCCAAGGATGATGACTTTGCCGTCTGCAAGAGTGATCTGTAGAAGGCTGCGCAGGTAGAACTTGTCCTTTTCTGCGAGCTGTGGCAGGAGGGTTGGGGAGTACACACTGAGAAAATTGACGTATTGCTGGTGTCTCAGTGGGAGGCGCATGGACATGATGCGATCGGAGTGACCTGTTGGTAGGTTTTCAAGCTTGGTCGCAATGGGGGTCTTGACCATGAAGCCCACGCCTGAGAGCCGTCTTTCTGATGCATGCCTGCCTGACCAGTAGAGGGTGTAGCCAGCGCCAAGTTCTTGGAGGCTGCCTTCGTCCGGGAGGCGTACTTCGCTGAGCGCGGCGATGTCGATGTTTAACCTCCGCAACTCATGGGCAATGAGGGCGGAGCGACGTTCAGGGCGTCCGCTGTCTGCTGCGTCGAGCATGGTTAGGATGTTCCAGCATGCTACATTAAGTCCGGTCGTGGTCGTCATGAGAGTGGATCCGTTGTTCTTTATTGTTTTCTGACCGCAGGAGAAGATGCCCGTTGACCGCGGCTAGCCAACTAGGGTTGCGAGGGGACGAGCTTTGGTTAGGCCACCTTTCTAGGCCCCTCTCCGTCTGGAGCAAGCAGTGATGTCCCTAGAGAAGGCTGCTTGGTCGTTCAGGGTGTGCCGAGTGATGTTGTCATCCCCAGGTCAACATCAGGCGACCAATATCCTGAACCGCCTGCATGCAGGTTTGAGACTGCGGCATCTAGTGACATCATTCACCTGCCGTTTCGCCCGTCGCCCGTCGCAACAGGACTTGGAATAGTCGGTGTCATGGCCCGTGGACGTTTTCTAAAGCCTGCGCGGTGGAGCTTTTTGGCCCCACCCACCATTTAAACCCTTGGTTCGTCTGCCATGGCCTAGCAAGCTGGTACGGTGGCATCGAGGCCCTCGGGTCGTAGGTTTATGTCAGACTGTCCTTGTCTGCCTCAAAAACCTCCCCCGGAGACACGGGTGCTTTGATGTCAAGGTTTTCCTCCCTTAGCCTTTCCGCATCCAAGCGGCGAGGCCTGCAAGGCAGCAGGACAATTTTTATTTATTTTTCAGTGCGGCTCAGTGTCTCCTCTCCAAGTGTCATGTGGCTGTATATGCATGGTACTGTGGTTTATTTGAGTGCGCTGTGCAGCCCAGTACCTCCGTCTTCAGCACTCGGGGTTTCTGTCGGGGTTACCTCACCCTTAGCTCCTGGTCAAAAGGCCTATCCTGGGAGCACAGGATGGTTTAGTTTTGGAGTATCCTTCTCCTAGATGGATTGCCGACCAAGGCTTATGGGTCCCATCTACTCAGGTTTTTCCTCGGAGTTTTCCTTCTCGAAGGAGATCTGCCAACCAAGGCTATCGAGCATCCCTGCCCGGATTTGTATAGGGTTTTCTCCCCTAGCCTTTGCCTCTCCCAAGGCACCCACAAGGCAGTGGGGCCATTTACCCATAGCTGGGGATCTGGTTCATGGGCATCAGGGCTTGTCCACACATCGATGGGCCTGCATGCCGCATGTCTGGGGGCCAGATCTCCTCCGAGTCCTCTGTAGTTCAGCCCGAGTCCGTAAGGTGCTCGGTTACCATGAGTCACCACGAGGAGGCACTACATGAGGCTTGTTGTTGGAGAGGCTGTGTACTGGCAGGGAGAGACTGACATGTTCTGCTCCCCTTTTCGCAAAACTGCTAGCCAGCGGTGGGAGCTGAAAGCGAGAGCGACAAGCACAGACGCTACACTACCACACTAGACGCATCACAACAACCATTTGACCCACAGAGATGAAGACCATCATTAAGTCTGTGTACAGACCACCACAACGGCCCATAGACAGTTACCATCAGCTGTCCAGACAAGAGCAGGTGACCATCTTTCGTCTGAGGACCGGGCACAACCGACTCAATTTCCACCTGCACAGACGCTTCCACCTCGTGCCATCTCCCCTGTGCCCTTGTGGAGAAGCAGAGCAGACCACAGAGCACATCCTCCAGGAATGTGGGAACCACCAGCCGCTGAGGGAGGAGATATGGCCGAAGCCCGCCACTCTACAAGAGAAACTGTACGGGCCTGTGGAGGCACTACAGAAGACCACAGATTTCATTTTGAGAGCCAAACTCCAAGTGTGACGGCGTTCGAGAAGAAGAAGAAGTGTCTCCTCTAGATCCGCCGTGTTTAGCGTGGGGGCTCGTGCTGCCCAGTTCTTTTTGGTCACCTCGGAGAGGATGTGGCCAGGGACCACGCACGGGAGGTCTTGGGATAGAGGGATGCTATGCTAGTCCGGAGGGACTTTACACACGAGGATACCTCACGAAGGCCAAGAGGCCCTAGACTAAGGTGATCCCGGGGGAGGCGCTGTAAGAGTTCCCCGTTACCCGCACCACCAACGCAACTCGTCCCCTGGGGCCCCACCCTTTGAGTCAGGCCCCGAAAAACACCAACGAACTGACTTACTGCAAAAATGCAAAATTTCGCGTGGACTGAACGAGCTTAAAGAATGATAAAAAGTAATGTAAATGATAAATGATAGTTAAGTCCGATCCCTCTGTGTCCTTTGGCCCCAATGGGCCCCTCGACAATAAACGTTGTTCTGTTCTGTTCTGTTCCAGCTGGCCGCCTTTATCTACACACTCTGCAGAGCTACACAGCCTGGCCTCTTGCTGCTGACAGTACACTACACACTAGGCGAGGTGCGGTCACTGAGTACACCAGCCGGCCTTTATCTACACACTCAGCGTAGCTACATAGCCTGGCCTCTTGTGGCTGCTGACAGTACACTACACACTAGAGGAAACAAAATACCTTGAGCCGACTGACCAGGCTCCTAGCTCAAGTGAACAACCACTGGCGGACTACAAATGAAAAAAAAAAAAGGAAAAAAAAAAAATCAGTCGTTTACGGGACATTTATACCGCAGATGTACACAACACACCAAAACACCCTCTAATGGAATACACTCAATGTCGGATACTGTACTGAAAAAAATGACTGGGCACCCAATCTTTTGTTATAACTGAACCAAAGTGTGTTATAAACGAAGTCATTTACATGGAAATAATGTTGTCAGGACCTGTAAAAGCTTTGTTACTGATATCCAGCTTGTGTTGTATCTGACCTTGTCATATGTTATTGGCGTTGTCGACTGTACTTTGGTATGTGACACAAACAGAATACAGTCAGTACACAAGGCTAAAATATTGGCACAGGCTGTAATCTTTAAATCGCTGAATACCTTTTTGTCTACCGTATTAACTCATTCTACCCCAGACACGCCACAACAAGATAAGGATCGACCTATGGGCGCCAAGCTATTCTGGCATCACCCTTGAACTATCATGGTCGATCTGTGTCCAGCACTGCACTGTAGTCTTCAGAGAACAACGGCAAAATTTGGGGATTTCGGTCTTGTGGTAGAATGAGTTTTAAAAAAAAAAATACGGTAGACTTTGAAATGGGGCTGGTCCAGGCGCATTCCGGAGCCGTACATGACTGACGTTTTGCGTGCGACGCAGAAATTCTGGCAAATAAGTAACAAGACAAAAATGACGTCACGTCTAGCCTACGCGGCAAACTTTGCTAGAGAATGTCGATATGGCGCCAAAGCGCTATGTGTGTGTGTGTGTGTGTGTGTGTGTGTGTGTGTGTGTGTGTGTGTGTGTGTGTGTGTGTGTGTGTATGTGTGTGTGTGTGTGTTTGTGTGTATGTGTGTGAGGATGTGACAGCGACTAGAGCCCGCGTTTGAGGACGGACAAGCTTGAAATTTTAGGATGTTGTCCCTAAAAGAATTATCCCCAGACCTTTTATTTTAAACGTTTTGATTAAGATTCTCATTGAGGTGAAAATGGCCGTTTCACAAATACCGGTTGATCCACACTGGAGTCCGTAATTTTTATTATTTTTTACTAGATATTTTGCGAATAGCTAGATAAAATGAACATATTAAAATGAGCTCGTTAACCAGCATTGTACCTGTAGAACATTTGAGTGATAATTATTTTTTTTCCAAAAATATATTTTAACGTTTTGCGGATTAATTTAACAAATTATATGGGTTAATCTTAAAACAAATGAATCTTTTTCACGAAAATAACCACAATCTTCTCATTAATAATCGCATGAATTTTTGTATACGGTATTTACATAAGCCTGCAGTTTGTCTCGGCTGTCGGGTACGATTAGGTCTATTGTGTGAAAAATCAGTTTTATGCACCACTGTTTCGGAGTCATTTGTAAAACACTTTTACGAAAAAAGCTATATTCTAATTAATACACGCATGATTTTTCATAGACAGTGTTTGCATAAGCCTGCCATTTGTCCCGGCCCTGGGGTAGGATTAGATTAAATTGTGACCTGTAAGCTCTAGGCATGAAAATCAGCAAAAAAAAAAAAAAAATTGCAAATTGATACGTCAAATGTTAGTACTGCGATGATGACGTATAACATCGAGTCGTCACTATGAACACGGCGTCGTGGAGCTAATGATGCCATGACGTGAAGCTTGAAGTGACGTCATTACGCCAGACCACAGAGCTTACGAATGGCGGGAATCGCCGTGTGGTCGTCTTTATTTATGTGTGCCAGTGTGTGTGGATCAGAGGGTGGGTTAGAGTAGTACTGACATGGATTCCTGTCGCACACAGTGCGTACTAATGGCGGGAAGCGCCGTGTGTCCGTCTTTATGTGTGCGCCGACGTGTGTGTTGATCAGAGGTTGGCTTAGAAACTTGAGGAGGGAAATGGATCAGCATTATAAGCCTTAAAATATGAACAACTCTGAATGTTCCTAAAAGATAAACGCATCTGAGCTCCAAACAATTCGGTAGACTTTGGGATGAAATCCTCATCGTGTTGGTTGACAGGATGCATATGCGCAAAGCCACTGTTTTCACACTCCAAGCGACATACACTAGTGTCCTTTGACATATCACACAAAATAGTGCAGGGACGGATCAGTTGCCTCAAAGGGAGGGGGGGGGGGGGGCAACCTTTTGTGTGAGACCGACTTCAGCCTCCCCGACGATAGACCTTGCTTCCAGGGGTAAAAAAAAAGCGAATCGGAAGGGGGGGGGGGTGAGGCGGGGGGGGAAGGGGGGAAGGGGGGGGGGGTGAGTGTGAGGGAAGGGGTGGGGGTGGGGGGGGGGTGCGTGCGTGCGTCTTCAGACTCTCACCATTCGCCAAAATATCAAACGAACTGGTGGGGGCTGGGGGGGGGGGGGGCTGGCTGGGGTGTCCAGGGTCCAAACACCATTAAACAAAAGGACTTTGTTATAGCATTTTACAGAAGTTTGGGTCAGGGGGGGGGGGGTGTCCGGAACACCTGTAACCCCCACCCCCGCTCCCTTTTCCCAAATCCGCCCCTCAGTGTAGTGGGTAGTACGCGGCACGACACCATGATCTTCGTATGAACGAATACATTTCTGACAATGCATAATTATGTGTACAGCCATTGTTTGACACTGCCACATACACTCGTATACTTTGCTAAATCACACCCAATAGTTTAAGTTCACACGACTCACACACACCGTGAGCAGTCTTCATTCAGCTGAGATTCACAACCTCACAAACCAGATAGGTGAGGCTAGCGCTGGTAGAAATATACACATACCAAGGGGAATTACTCACAAACAGTTAGATCCCCTGCTCCCGCCTATCAGGCACCCAATCGCCAGCCCACAGAAAAATACGCAGGTATAGAACCAGACGATCATCTACATCCCTAAAAAGGAAGGCTTATAACCCATGTCTTTTTCTGGAACTTAGGAAGTAGGCAGGAGAAACACACATACACAAACAAGAAGGTGCACTACTAAATGTGGTCGGGTAAATACCTTGATTTCCCACAGCAGATGCACAAGAGAGTACAGCGGAGAACAGAAAGTATAAGTCGTCGGTGTCACTGGTAAACCACGTATGTGATACACAGACACAAGACGGACATTTATAAACAGGTGTAATCCTTACAACGATGTATATGCAACACTTGCCAGAATGTGTCTGCACACACCCAGTAAGCAAAGCTCATCGGGCTCACAACGGCCCCAGTGGGCCCGCGCACGGCTGTGCGCGGGCCCACTGCGGCCGTTGTGAGTCCGAAGACATTTGGTTAACATTGGTTAACAATACTACACAAAACATAATACTTTGATGTATGTACACACCCAAAATAAAGTAGTACATAACACTCTGGTGTGATATCATTTGCTTTAATAGGCATTTGTTCGCCATGTTTATATTATGTACACGACAGTGTTACACAGGAAAGAAACTAGCGCCCCCAAGCGTAGGTATTATACAATAGACAGCAGCGCTTAGTACATCACACAGACATAATTTATTTACATTTTCAGTCTTTTCTTGCCATAATATTTATGTACAAAACAAAAAATACTTATATACACCTAAAACAGTGGCGCAGGAACTGCCGGGTTGGTTGCTTGGTTGTACATTGCTCAACTCATTCTACCCCAGACACACCACAACATGATATGGATCGACCATAATAGTTCAAGGGTGATGCCAGAATAGCTTGGCGCCTACGGGCGCCAAGCTATTCTGGCATCACCCTTGAACTATCATGGTCGATCTGTGTCCTGCACTCCAATGCAGTCTTCAGAGGACAACTGGAAAATTTGGGGATTTCGGTTTTGGGGTAGAATGAGTTAACGTCCCGACAGCAACAAGACTTTCTTAGGACGTGCCCGCGCTGCTTGTGAAATAAAACAACAACCAAAAACAGAATACTGAACGTATGTCGCCAGCCGGTCTGATACGCTAAATAAACCTATTACATGTTAGGGACGCTGCACCTTCATGCTAATTTATCGTACCCTAGTTTACAACGCAGAGTAGAAAATCATTACAAATACAAAATGTGTGCAGGGAAATGATATATATTAAAAAATCGTTTAATCGCAAACACATAACTTATTATCTCTTAGGTGCAGCAGACCATTTAGCAACGCACATCCAATATCAAGGACTACTGGCAGCGCAGACAGTAGGGAGAGTTTAAACAAGTGACTGAATGGACAAACGGTAGACAGAAACATGTACCCCCAGAAAACAAAGAAACCCCACCCTGTGGGGCTGACCAGGGTGACCCTTGAAACTAAAAAGTAAACCCCACCCGAGTCCACCCGGGTGGGGGAAGACCCGCGAAGGAGAGGGAGGGTGGGGAAGACCGGGTGGGGGTGTGGGGTGTGTGTGTGTGTGTGTGTGGGGGGGGGGGTTGGGGGGGCGGGGGGGGGGAGTTGGGGGGGGGGACGGGGGGGGATTTTACTTTGATATGTGTTTCTGATGATGCACTATCGCCTGCCGCCGCCTACCCCTTCCCCGCTGTTTGATGTTTTGAAAGCTGGAAAGTAACATATCATACACGCTGGGTCCTACAAATAAGAAACATCTGCCTACGCCACTTCGGCATAAGACACAAAATATAAAGTAGGGCACAGCACTGCCACACGATATTGTTTGCTAAAAGCGATCTGCTCTATGTGAAGCTTTGACTGCTAACAGTCGCCGATACAACACGTTCTCAATGTCGTCTCGCCTCGTCTAACACTTGTCCACCCTTCTTTTCACAATCCACGTGAGTAGGCACACGTAGCAAAGGTTACAACTGCCCCTGGCAGGTGGGGCTCTCCTGTGTACAGTGGAGAAGAAGGGCAGTAGGCACACGTAGCAGAGGTTACTACTGCCCCTGGCAGGTGGGGCTCTCCTGTGTACAGTGGAGAAGAAGGGCAGTAGGCACCCGTAGCAGAGGTTACTACTGCCCCTGGCAGGTGGGGCTCTCCTGTGTACAGTGGAGAAGAAGGGCAGTAGGCACCCGTAGCAGAGGTTACTACTGCCCTTGGCAGGTGGGGCTCTCCTGTGTACAGTGGAGAAGAAGGGCAGTAGGCACACGTAGCAGAGGTTACTACTGCCCCTGGCAGGTGGGGCTCTCCTGTGTACAGTGGAGAAGAAGGGCAGTAGGCACACGTAGCAGAGGTTACTACTGCCCCTGGCATGTGGGGCTCTCCTGTGTACAGTGGAGAAGAAGGGCAGTAGGCACACGTAGCAGAGGTTACTACTGCCCCTGGCAGGTGGGGCTCTCCTGTGTACAGTGGAGAAGAAGGGCAGTAGGCACACGTAGCAGAGGTTACTACTGCCCCTGGCAGGTGGGGTTCTCCTGTGTACAATGGAGAAGAAGAGCAGAAAATGCTGTTCATGTGACGAAATTTAAACTTGCTAGTTAGACCTTGTATCCAGCATATTGTCAGATCGTTTATGAAGAATATAGTGCCAACTATTAACCCTGTATTTGCTGGAACAGGATGCTTTAACTCTTTGGGACTCATCGCGACTAAAACCGCTACTGAAACGCTAGGGGTTAATATAGGCGCTTCCTTCTTCTTCTTCTCGAACGGCGTCACACTTGGAGTTTGGCTCTCAAAATGAAATCTGTGGTCTTCTGTAGCGCCTCCACAGGCCCGTACAGTTTCTCTTGTAGAGTGGCGGGCTTCGGCCATATCTCCTACCTCAGCAGCTGGTGGTTCCCACAGTCCTGGAGGATGTGCTCTGTGGTCTGCTCTGCTTCTCCACAAGGGCACAGGGGAGATGGCACGAGGTGGAAGCGTCTGTACAGGTGGAAATTGAGTCGGTTGTGCCCGGTCCTCAGACGGAAGATGGTCTTGTCTGGACAGCTGATGGTAACTGTCTAGGGGCCGTTGTGGTGCTATCTACACAGACTTAATGATGGTCTTCATCTCTGTAAAGCTGACTCCATTGTCATCTTGTTCTTTCTCTGCGCCCACTTTTGCCATTCTGTCAGCTTCTTTATTGCCGTAGATACCACAGTGTAAAGGATCCACTGCAGCACCAGTCTGTTGCACTTGATGTCTTGCAGTGCCTCTTGTAGACGTGGCAATAGGTGCTTCCTCACCAGATCTCTCTCTCTCTCTCTCTCTCTCTCTCTCTCTCTCTCTTTCTCTTTGTGTGCGTGTGTGTGTGTGTGTGTGTGTGTGTGTGTGTGTGTGTGTGTGCGCGTGTGTGTGTGTGTGTGTGTGTGTGTGTGTGTGTGTGTGTGTGTGTGTGTGTGTGTGTGTGCGTGCGTGCGCGTGTGCATGTGACAGCGACTAGAGCCCGCGTTTGAGAACGGACAAGATTGAAATTTTAGGATATTGTCCCTACAGTCCTGAAGTGGTTTAGCCCCTGACATGCTCTGTGGTAGCACATCCTTGCATTGTGTCTCCGGTTGTTGAGCAATGTGATGGAAACTGTCTTGTCAGCGTGTTTTCGGTGAACTCCTAGAGTTTAGAGTGAATGGGACTGTTTTCAGAGCTTTTTTCTCCCTTCCTTCCAGTGATTGCAGGTCAACTAATTTTCCTTACACCGTAATTTGTTAATCCATTTTTGTAAGGACTGGATGGAGCGGAAGGGGCAAAGGAAACCCTTTGAATACCCCCGGCCACCCGCCTCCCCCCCCCCCCCCCACACACACACACACTACGTCCCCTTTGATGCGCCATGATAATACATCTATTTTTGTTTTGTGTCGTGGCGAAAGAGATGTAATGATATCAATCATAATTACGATTGTGTGACAGGCGAGGTGTCAACAGATTGTGAAACTTCACTAGACGTCAAACAACAGCTATAGCGACACAGAGCCACAAATCGTGATGACGGCACATCAACACAACACCGCAAATCTGGATGACTTCTCACGGCCCCCTGAATATCTGTCACCTCGCTGTCCGTATGACCTGCCTGTCGACTGTAGGACTGTACTCTGGTATCCAGCATCTGAAAAAAGATCACACATTTTACCATTTCTCGTTTGTGGACGGTAGAAAAGGTAAGTGCTGATGGCGAAACACCCGGTCCCAATATCTCTGTGTAGTTTAAGTTTTCTTGTTTTCCCTATCTGTGAAAAAACTGTGAAACACTTTAGTTGTGAGTCGTTTCATGTAGGTTCTTAGTGGTGTTCATAATGATAGGTATCGGCAGCATGACGTTCTGTGCGGGTCCAACGCGCTGAGAGTGCGATTTTTACCTGTTTTTCAACTCGCTTTAAATGCAAATTTGAAACTGAAAGAAAACTGCTTACATAGTGATAAAGTTTGTCTTCTCCTCTTTGCAACGATGTAATTAGTTTTGTTCTTAGTGCACTAAGTCATTAACACCACTGCGTGGAAGACAGTGAGTGTCGACGTGTTTTTCATTGCGTGGCACACTTTTTGTGGGGCAGATTGCGTACGCGCAATTTATGTTGAAAACACATACTCCTTTCTACAGCCGAGGGCGTCTCCGCCATTCAGCCTACAGATTTGGTTTTACACCATTGGAACACTCATATTCTTGGCTAAAAGCAGCTCGTTACATTTAAAAAAAAAACATTTCAGGAATTAAACGTTACGCCGCAGAATGTTTTCAGCGAATTTTGTGACTTGTTATCCCCGAATATCATAAAATCCGCTGAAAATAACAAATACGTTCTGGGACTCAACATAAACATCATTCAATTAAATTTTAAAGTAGATCTGTGTAAGCTGCATAGTTGTAGAGCAATGGCGGAGACGCCCTCCGCAGAAGAAAGCAGTCACTGTGCTGTACGTCGTCTGACTCAATAACCTGAAAAAACACGTAAGCCTTCTTTCAGGCGTGACTAAAATGAAGTAAGAAAATGAGAAAAATAATAATACAGTTTCGTTTGTCTCCTTTTCTTTTAATTTTTTTTTTGTTGTTTTTGTTTGATTTGTTCGGCGAGCTATAAGTCATCAAAACGAGTGTGTGGTAGGCAGTGAGTGTACGCGGTTTTTTCTGCACGTTGCGATTTTTTTCTCCGGGCCGATCGCGTACACGATGATAGTATGTTCTTCCCTCTATGGCCTAGGGCATCTCCGCTGGTCAGTCTACAACTATGATTTTAGAATCATTGAAAAGATCAGATTCTTGGCTATAAGCATTGTGTTGCCATAAAAAAAACAAAAACATTGTCATTCTTGAGATATTCTGCAAAATGTGCGTTTATAGGATTTGTTTCTGACATGTTACCGATCATAATAAAATCCGGAAAACAATATGCGTTCTGGGTTCCATTCAAATGCCATTCATTTTCCAGTAGGTCTGTCTGAACTGCATGAATCTAGAGAAAATGATGCAGACGTCATCTGCAACGAGAAACAGTCACTGTGCTGTACGTCGTCTGACTCAATAATGTGACAAGTCGCGTCAGTCTTCCGACGTGTCTGAAATGTGTTACAAAAATGAAACGTACATTTAATTCGTTTTTGTATCTTCGCCTGTTTTAAGGATGTTATTGCTTTTATTGGCTCTCGTACGAAGCAAAAGTGAGTATGTTCTGGGCCAGATCGTCCGTGGTAAACTTTAATGTTGGCATTTTCTCGGAAACTTCAAACCACAGTCTTCAAACTTCCCCCAAGGATACTTTGTGACAAGACCTTTTTAACCATACCGAATTTCAGTAAGCTTTCTCAAAGGCCAAGGTCATATGGGATCAAGAAATTGGTAAAATAGCCATATTTTGATAAAATTACTCAATACGTTCTGGGGCTCAGAAATGTCATTCAGTTTCCAGTATTTGTGTGTAATATTGTGTACAGTTTTTGTAATTGTATTTTTGAAATTTGTAAGGCGCCTAGAGCTCTACCTGAGGTTAGGCGCCATAGAAATTATTATTATTATTATTATTATTATTATTATTATTATTAAATTTGCTAATCTGTGACCTTGGCCTGCACTTGGGGGTCAAATCTATCAGTATGCAAAGAAAGCCCCTTTCATAAACAAAGAGTATATTATGTTAAGCTTTTCAGAAATGCAGTCACAGACAAACTATAACCGCTTTTCGCACATTGTTTGACCTTTGTGACCTTGATTTGCCAAATGTCAACCAGATTGGAACATACAGGAATGCTTTTCAAGCTCCAAGCAGAATTAATATACATGTCAGCAGATGTAAATATGCTATCTCAAACTTTGACACACATTGACCACATTTCAAGCATTGGATGACCTCCAGTGACCTTGATCGTTGTAAAATGCTATCAAAGGTTGACCTGGAAGCATAATGTTGTGTTTCATTATAACACATTTATGTTAGTCTTCCAAATCAGTGTTAAAATCTTGAAGGAAACGTATATTTCATACTATATTTTGACCTTGTGTTACCATGGCCTTCGGATAAATCACACAAACACTCATGTACATAGAGCCCCTTTATATCTACTTTAACAAGGCCAGAGTTGAAGTTAGAGGGTTAAGTAGTCTAGGAAATATTAGCTTTGGAAGATTGAAACCCAACATTCAAGCTAAAAGGACGTTGGTAGATTTTCGAAATTCGGCGTTTATAACGGCCTGCCGTTTGTAATGTGCGTTTGTAGTACAAGCCCAGAAAAAATAATCACAATGTACACCGTGGTCGGAGTGTGTGTGCCTAGTTTGGACTCTGTACGGCTTATAGTCTGAGTCATACAGGAGCCTAAGTTGCCATTTTCCCCAATTTGATGATTTTGGGTAAAAACGTGGACATTTTAAAGGGCACGTTTAACGCGATATCTCAAGAACGGTTTATCGGATCACCATCACTCTTTTTGTTTTTTGCTTCATTCACCGTCAACTGCGTCACTGTGCAAGTCTTGTACCATGTAAATCAATACAAAATGTTGATTGCCGATACCTAATAATAATAATAATAATAATAATAATAATAATAATAATAATAATAATAATAATAATAATAATAATAATAATACACCAAGCGTGACATGAAACGTCACAGGTGACACGCATTTTTTTTTATTTTTAAATTTTTTTTTTTTAACAGTACCTTACTTTCGAAACTTAATTGTTTCAGATTCTGCTACTTTAAACACAGATATTAACTTATTTTTCTGAAAGTTACACATTCACTTTCAGGGAAAAGTGCATTTTTTTTCAGAAAACAAAGTTGAATAAAGCCACCGAAATAAATTGTGGCAAACTGAACCTGCTTTCTCTATATTTTTTGGTACAAAATCCATTGTTGCACGTCTTACGTAATCGGCCATAGCTTCCGACTTGTGAACATGAAGATGAGCAAAGTAGTTTGTTGGTTTTAAAAGGACAATTAGATACGAGGATCCTAGTGATGGAGGGGCCAGACAGAGCACCTGCTGATATTGGCTCATGTCTTGTACCCATGTCGTCGTCTATCGTCAATTTTGATTTGTTACGTCATTTTCTAGAACATGACGCCAAGTCGCCTTAGACGTCATATGCATTCGCATTCCTTCACAATATTTCTTGTATTAACAATAAATGCTCATACAAAGACATGTGTTCGTCATTTACACAATAATTATTATTATCCGTTAACCCGTTGAGTGTCGGTAGCGGTTTTAGTCGCGATGATTGCTACAGGAAAACCGACACGCAATAGGTTAATTTGGTAACTGTTTCATCTTGAACAACGCACTTGCATGTACAAAAATGCTGTCTCCACAGGAGCCATGTCTGTTGCGCTGTTACTGGTGTTGTACTCACTGCTGACGGCCGGCCGGTGCGAAAACATCACGAGCGATTTGCAGCTGACGGAAGCGGTGGAACAACTGACAAAAACTGTTATGTCACATACACTGAGGATCAATCGACTAACCAATCAGGTGGAAGAGCTGAACCGTACGGATTGTGGTTGCAGTCATTCAGGTATTGCAGTTGCCAAACCCACACTATGTTTTAGTATTATCTTAGTTTAGTCATTATGTCTTGCTTGTGCGTTTTATGTTTATGTGAGACAAAGGAAAGTGTCTATTTTATGCTTGTCGTTTAATGGACAATAAAGATTATTGAATTGAATTCAATTCAATAATGTGCGACTAACAATAAGAAGAACTAGTTTAGGCCAGTAAGAAACCAAGCGTGTCTTGTTCAGAATGTCCCGGCCGTTTGTTCCAGTTTGGTTTGTGCTCTGTGCAACAACAACAAAACAGGTCACAGTTCGATATTTCATCAAGAAAATAAGTATAGACAGAGGTCACATCAAACCTCCACACGGTGGCTGAGACGTTACAGTACAGTGACAACAGACTCGGAACAAAAAGAGAAGTAAAAGAGTCGCACAAAGTATTTGAGAAAGTGACCCTCTTCAAAATGCAAACCTCCCGCCCGTCAGTCCAGTCTGCCGGTCTGAGTGGAGGTGGAGCTAAAATCCAGCGCAAGTCGTCAGTCCGAGTCTAAACGGTTGCTTAGTTCGGGGTTTAACGTCCACGGCACCGAAGTGATAATGGACGTCACTGACGGGCGGGTTATGGGAGACAGGGAAATCTATTGCTATGGAGTACGACCTGAACACTGATCAAGTCGGGCGCACTGCAACTGTGCCACTTTGATCTACCAGGACTATTCAACGGACATGCTATTGAACAAGTCTGTATTTGTTTCCCTCTATTGCGAGTCCAGCTACCGGGACCGGGACCGGGACGGGGACTCGAACCCACGACCCGGTGATTCCTTTCGCTCTCTTTCGCTCCGACGTTTAACCGCCTGAGCTACTGAGGACTCTATCGACTCTAAACGTCGCCAGCGTTTCATTGGCTAACAGCAGCACTGATTAATGTGATGGCGGACTCGATCAGTCCCATATTACCTGACCTTGGCATTCTTTACTGCAAAAGCACACTTTTCAAGAATGAAATGTGAAAAATTATATATATATATATATATATATATATATATATATATATATATATATATATATATATATATATATATATATATATATATATATATATATATATATATATATATATATATATATTTTTTTACTAGTCTAACATCATAAATTATTGCTTACTATCTAGCGCATTGACAAAAGAAAAGAAAGCTGAAAAGTATTGTTTTTCTTCAAACTTGCGCAGCTAAGGCGAGGTTAATATGCTGGAAAAGCCAAAACAGACCCTCACAGGTTTTATAGCACGTGCACGTACTACACAGACACATGCTCGATCTGCGGCTTGCACTGGAAGGAAGGGGATGATTGTTGCGTAGTTAGTCACTTCTTCACACGGGTAGCAGCAAATAGCACCAATGCAGTCAATACAAGAATCCAGCGTGCAGTCGAGTCATGTTATTTCGATTTAGATTTTCCTACGCAGTTGGGTGCATCGTCCCTGAGAGCACTTGATTTGTGCAGGACAATCTAAATAACGCGACCCGACTGCATGCCGGATTCTCAGATGAGACCTTTCTTTGGTTCTGTTTTCACACACAGCGTGGCAAACTTAAGCAAAAAGAGTCATAACATTTGTATTACATTGTCTGTCAGACATCTCTAATACGGCGCTTTGACTCTAGACTTTACGTCATTTTGCGTCAGTCATCGTCTCCAATTCTGCTGTAGTGACAGCCAGTTGCTGTTTCTTCACATGTCTGACCTAGCTTGTACTCCGGCCACATAGTGTAGCGCCTCAGTCCTAGACCCCAACATACCGGCCACATAGTGTAGCGTCTCGGTCTTTTACCCCAACATACCGGCCACACAGTGTAGCGCCTCAGTCCTAGACCCCAACATACCGGCCACACAGTTCTAGCGCCTCAGTCCTAGACCCCAACATACCGCCCACCGGTAACGTCTCAGTCCTAGACCCCAACATACGGCTGATGCCACGTCTGGTGTAAGGTCGGCCACACAGTGTAACGCCGGCCTCAGTCCTAGACCCCAACATACCGGCCACACAGGGTTGCGCCTCAATCCTTTGACCCCAACATACGACTGATGCCACGTCAGGGATAAGGTCGGCCACACAGTGTAAGGTCTCAGTCCTAGACCACAACATACGACTGATGCCACGGCTGGGGTAGGGTCGGCCACACAGTGTAGCGCCTCAGTCCTAGACCCCAACATAAGACTGATGCCAGTCTGGGGTAATGTCCGAATAAGCCATCAGGATAAGATGTAAAAGTAAAAGAGCAACACATTGATTGTGATCATGTTTGTGTTTGGCACCGGTCCATTTGTCAATGGCTGTTCTATCACTTTGAGGGGTTACACGAAGTTTGGTACTCATTCAAAATCTCCCACGGTTCGCGTCTCGGTTTTTATCAGGACAGCTCGACATTTTTATCAATTGTGTTATCGGACATATAAATCACAACAACTTGTAGTATTGCTCATTTGAGAGCATTGCCAGCGCCTGAATGGCCACCCTTTTGGGTGTCGGTAGCGGTTTCAGTCGCGATGATTCCAGCAGGAATCCGCTGCCGACAACCAAAGGGTTAACAGCAGTACTGCCTAAAGTGATGTCGGACCTGACCCACCTTTGATCAGGATCAGGAATTTATTTAACGTCTTTTCACACATTGGTGATATTAGACCCAAAAAAAAAAATATAAAAAAAATCAACCAAACACAACTTGTGAATATCAAAGAATAGAAATAATTAACATCCAACCACACACACAAATTACTTATTATAATAGCTTACCCACCAGACTATGAATTATTATATTAACTATTGGAATGGCAATATTTCTATGTAAATAATGTCATACAAATTTTCTGCTAAGTGATCAACTGTTATGTTATTTTTTTCCCAACAGATTCATTGTGAGAGGACACTCACAGATTATATGTTTAACAGAGATGGGGCTTTGATGTGGCTGGTCAGGTTTGACTTCTCCAGATGTGACAAACGTCAGCCTGACACATGCATGGAAACAGCTACAGATGAGATTCAGCCCTTCTTTTCTTTTTCTAACGTTTCTTTCCTGCCGTGAGATGACCCTAGTTGCCTGCTCGATGTAATACCAACCAACCAACCAACCAACCAACCAACCAACCAACCAACCAACCAACCAACCAACCAACCAACCAACCAACCAACCAACCAACCAACCAACCAACCAACTAAATTACGTGTTTCCATTTAGATCAGAACAAACCTGCCCTTTTTAAACCATCTTGGTTTGTGTGTCCAGAGGTCAAACCAGACAACTGTGCCGACGCCACATTGGTCGCCATGTCTAGCGGAGTCCGCACACTCAACATTAACGGCCATGACGTCACTGTGTACTGTGACCAGACCACCAGTGGAGGAGGCTGGACGGTACGTTTTTCACCTTCTATTCTTTGCAGCCAGTCATGGATGTTTAAAGGGGAAGCGACCGAGGCTTATATATCACCACACAACAGTCAGTGAGAGGTTTGAACGACTTAGCGGCAATGCATATCAGAGCTCGGTCCTGTAAAGTTTTCCGAAAACGCGTGCGGGCTGGAATACAAAGACTGAGACTCAGTCTTTTTATTTCTTCCCGCACGCCGTGTTTTTAAAATGCCCAGCTGGGGCCCTGAGCTCACAAACAAAGTTTGCGGAATCTGAACTCCGTTAGCAGGGGGCCTTTATAAGGCACGCATCAGCTGTGGAGTCCAGTTTAGTGCTCATCGTGGAGACATCATGAGATGCACAGAAGTCCGCTAGCTTTACTTAGCAGACGATATTGACAAATAACCAGCCGGAACATTTAGGAGCCACACTGCCTGCATCCGTATTCCATAACAACAGTTGGCACAACCCAATTCCACAGGTGTACATGGAGCGTGGCTGTAATATGTGTCATCCAGTTATTTGTCAGTATCACCTGCTACAGAATACGTTGTGTATAGGCCTCCCTAAAGCTGATTTGGATTCACGCGTAACTGCAGTGTATATCATGTTCTGTGTGCACTGGCCGATCGTTTGATTAGTTCCGGGTTTAACGTCCACGGCACCGAAGTGATAATGGACGGCCCTGACGGGCGGGTTATGGGGGACAGGGAAATTTATTGTCTATGGAGTACGACCTAAACACTGATCAACTCAGGCGCACTCCAACTGTGCCACTTTGATTTACCAGGACCTTTCAACGGACATGCTACTGAACAAATCCGTCTTTTCCCCCTGGATTGCGAGTCCAGCTACCGGGGCCGCGACGGGGATTCGAACCCACGACCCGGCAATTCCCTTCGCTCTCCTGCTCCGATGCTTAACCGCCTGAGCTATTTCGGACTCACTACTGGCCGATCTGACTCTGCGTGCCTTATATAGCCCCAGAGCTGACGGAGTTCAAACTGCGCCAACTCAAGAGATCGGTTTGACCGACTTAGTGGCAATGTAGAGCCCTAGCTGGGTCCAAAAACACGTGCGGGACGGAACAAAAAGACTGAACCTCAGCTTTAAATGAGTGTTGGCGTGTCGAATCATGCTCACTCTGGGCCACAAATTGTCTATGCACTGTCTGTAGTACAGTTCAGTTCAGTTGAGTCAAGATGGCACCTCTGCGCTGGGAAAGGTCCATACGCGCTGCACTGGAGGCGATCGACTGTGTGGTGCCCCTGGCTCTGTTCCTGAAAATACTTTCACACGTTTCTCACCACGTCTGATCTGCCCATCCGTAGCCTCTGTGTGGCCTCTGCCTTGCCAGCGAGCGTGTCCGCTCGATCATTTACCCTGGACTCCAGCATATCATGTGTAGTAGACCCACACAAGTCTTCGAAGTTGTAATTGTCCAGTGACAGTCTGGGATTCGTTTTCTGCGTCGATTGTTTTGCGGAAGGTATTTTCAGTCTGTGTGAGAATGATGGCGTGGCTGATTTGTCTGTCATCCAGCGTAGTAATCCATTTCAGCGCGTGCGTCATACCCTAAACTCTTATTGTTATTCTTGAGGTCTTGGCTTTGAAGGAAGCGCTGTATTTGTACACAGCACTGCCTTTTTTTCCTACTGTATTCAAAATACGGTAGACTTTAGGACGGGGTTGGTCGGAGCACGTTCCGTAGAATGCAAAGGACATAACAGGCGGGAGGGGCTCATGGTCTTGCAAAGAAATAACAAGATAAAATGACGTCACGTCCAGCCACTCTAACCTTGCTGTTGAATGTCGTTTTGGCGCGAAGCACCGTAGGTGAGTATGTGTGTGTTTGTGTGTGCGTATTTATGTAAAGACGTGAATCTCCGATATTACTGTACTTGAAACTTATCAAAATACCTTATTACGTGGGTGGCTAAGAGAGCATCCGAGCATATTGTAATTGAATGTCTCATTGAAGACATAAAAGACCGTTTATATAAAGTCGGTTGACCCAGACTAGAGTCCGCAAGTTTGATTATATGTACTTGAAATTTTGGTTATGGCTAACCAAACGTTAACTATGGCTAACCAGTGGCATTATTGAAGAACGGCAAAGCAGCAGGGCCAGATGGCATTCCAGCGGAGTCTCTGAAAGCAGACCTAGAGACAACAGTGGAGATGCTGTACCCACTGTTTGGAAAGATCTGGGAAGAGGAGGTGATGCCGGATGACTGGAAGGAGGGGTACCTAATCAAGCTTCCCAAGAAAGGTGACCTCAGCAAGTGTTACAACTACAGAGGAATCACCTTGCTGTTAGTACCAGGAAAGGTCTTCAACAGGATCATCCTGGAGAGAATGAAGAGCTCCGTTGACCCCCAGCTGAGAGACCAGCAAGCAGGATTCAGGAAGAACCGATCATGTACAGACCAGATCGCCACTCTCCG
Source organism: Semisulcospira habei (assembly GCA_036245525.1). Lineage (NCBI taxonomy): Eukaryota > Metazoa > Mollusca > Gastropoda > Semisulcospiridae > Semisulcospira > Semisulcospira habei. The sequence goes on along the minus strand of BTPG01000002.1, from coordinate 51,303,609 downwards.
CATCATCGTGGAACAGTCTCTGGAGTGGAGCTCCCCGCTGTACGTCAACTTTGTGGATTACGAGAAAGCATTTGACAGCGTGGACCGAGAGACTCTGTGGAAACTCCTACGACACTACGGTGTACCCACAAAGCTCGTCCGCCTGATCAAGAGCAGCTACGATGGCATGACATGTCGCATGATCCACGAAGGGCAGTTCACCAGGGAGCTCCAGGTCAGAACCGGTGTCAGGCAGGGGTGTTTGCTGTCTCCGTTCCTCTTCCTACTGGCCATAGACTGGGTCATGAAAATGACCACAGAGCACAGACGAAGTGGAATACAGTGGACACTGTGGACACAGCTTGACGACCTCGATTTTGCAGACGACTTGGCATTACTGTCCCACACTCATCAACAAATGCAGGACAAGACCACGAGGCTTGCTGACATCTCGTCCCAAGTGGGCCTCACCATTCACAAACAGAAAACAAAGACAATGAGGCTGAACGTTACCAGGGAAGAACCAGTCTTGCTTGCTGGCACCCCGTTGGAGGAATAATAATAATAATTACGGTATTTATAATGCGCTTATCTTATAATAATTATAACTCTAAGCGCGCACTCACAACTCGCACACGCATGCGCACGCTTTAGACAATGACTCACGTAACACAAATAGTGAAAATACATTACGACGGTCAGCTTGGGGTGGGGAGTGTGGTGATATAGTGCTAGAACTGTTGAAAGAGGTGAGTTTTGAGGGCGGATTGGAAGGAGGAGAGCGAGTGTTTCTGACGGAGAGAGAGTGGGAGAGTGTTCCTGGTGGATGGACCGTATACTGAGAAGGAGCGGGGGCCGAAAGTGCTGAGTTTGGTGCGGGGGGTGAGGAGGCGGAGAGGGTCGGAGGCGGAGCGGAGGGAGCGGGGAGGAGTGTAGGGGTGAAGTAAGTTGGAGAGATAGGCAGGAGCGTAGTTGTTCAGGGATTTGTAGCAGAGAGACAGAATCTTGTATTGGATGCGTTGGGGGATGGGGAGCCAGTGAAGGAGCTTGAGCAGGGGAGTGATGTGGTCGGATTTGTTCTTTCTGAGGACGAGGCGGGCAGCATTGTTCTGGACGCGCTGGAGAGTGAGAGTGGTGGAGTGGGGAAGGCCGGAAAGGAGAGAGTTGCAGTAGTCGATGCGAGATAAGATGAGAGAGACAGAGAGTTTGGTGGCAGCTTCGGTAGTGAGGTATTTTCTGATCTGACTGATGCGGCGGAGGTGGAAATAACATGCCTGGGCAGAGGAGGTGGAGTCCTTCACCTATCTCGGGAGCATCATAGACAAAAAAGGCGGCACTGATGCAGATGTCAGAGCACGAATCGGTAAAGCCAGAGCAGCCTTTCTCCAGTTGAAAAAAGTGTGGAGTTCCAGAGAGCTGTCACAACACACCAAAGTCCGGATTTTCAACTCCAACGTAAAAGCAGTTCTCCTATATGGCGCAGAGACTTGGAGATTGACAAAAACCACAGTCAACAGAGTACAGATCTTCATAAACAGTTGCCTTAGAAGAATTTTGAAAATCCACTGGCCAGAGAAGATCAGCAACGTCAGACTCTGGGAGAGAACAGAGCAGATAACAGCAGAGAATGAAATTGGGCGAAGAAGATGGGGATGGATTGGTCACAGTCTGAGAAAGCCAGCTTCCAGTATCACTAGGCAGGCATTGTCATGGAACCCCCAGGGAAAGAGGAAAAGAGGTAGGCCGAGAAACTCCTGGCGTGGAGACCTCCAAGCAGACATCAAGAGACTGGGAACCACCTGGAGTAAAATAGAAGGAGAAGCACAGGACAGGAGTAGCTGGAGGTCTCTCGTCGACGGCCAATACCCGGGTAGGGGTGACAGGCGTAAGTAAGTAAGTAAGTAACCAAACGCGTAATAATAATTACGGAATTTATAATGCGCTTATCTTATAATAATTATAACTCTAAGCGCGCACTCACAACTCGCACACGCATGCGCACGCTTTAGACAATGACTCACGTAACACAAATAGTGAAAATACACTACGACGGTCAGTGTTTTATACAATGTTCGGCCTAATTGACGCGAATCATCAGCATGTCAGTGTACGTATAACTGGTAGGAAGCGCCGTGTGTCTGCCGTCTGTATTTGTGTGTGCCATTCTGCCGTTTGTGTTTGTGTGTGCCGTTGCCATGCGGATTAGGCCGGGGGGGGGGGGGGGGATTAAACGGAGATACTGAATGAGTTCGTAATCCAGCGTTGTACCCCTTCAACTTTTTCAATAATAATTAATTCATTTTTGCAAGTTTTGGAGCCACTATTTACTCCCATCAAACAGTCAGCCCTGGAAAAGGCTGTGTGGTACAAAACAGTCAGCTCTGGAAGAGGGTGCCTTTCGGATGAAACATCAAATTCGTCACAGTGTACACAGCGTCGTGAGACCAGCGATGCCATGACGTGAAGCTTGAAGTCATTTTGCTGCTTGTGCTATTCTTCATCTTCAGAATTCCTGTCGCTACTACAGCCCACAGAGCACACTAATGGCGGGAAGCGCTGTATGTCCGTCTTTATTTGTGTGTGTCGGCGTGTGTGTTGATCAGAGTTTGGCTTAGAGAGGAGGGAAATGGAACAAAAGGATAAACTTAAGAATAATTATGAACAACTCTGAATGCTCCTAAAAGATAAACG
>BTPG01000002.1:51220939-51293439 GCA_036245525.1 Semisulcospira habei | reverse complement strand
TTTCTACCGGAACTGGGAACAGTACGAAAATGGATTTGGTGACGTCTCGCGTGATCACTGGCTTGGTACGTGTGCGCGTGCGCAATAGGTCATCGGGCCGACGTCGGCCGCCGTTGGCCCGCGCACGGTCGTGCGCGGGCCAACGGCAGCGGACGTCGGTCTGATGGCTTTTGCGCACTGGGATGGGTGTTTGGGTGCATGCGTGCGTGGGTACGTATTCACGATCGAAGCTTCTACTTATATTTAGGACCATAATTCAGGTTCAGTGGATGTTTAAGGGTTAACGACTTCATTTCTCTTTTGACCAAGGCGGTGACGCCCATGTATTAACTCTCTGGATTCTGTTGGCTCTGATCCCGGACGTCCTGTGCACACCGCTCGTCTGCTGTTGGTCGTGCCTTTCTAAACGTTCCATGCTTCGACCAATGCCCGCTGTGTAGCAAATGTCAAACGACCCGCAGAGCTGACGGTAGCAGCCACTGTATGGTGTCACGAAAACGCCCTCATGCAGCTTGTATTTTATAGCGCCTTTTTGCAAAACGGCAGAGTCTGAGGATTTGATGGCAGAATCTTGCCATATTTAGATTTCTTGCAAGTTCCGTGTGTATACGTAGAACGCTACTTCATTAGTTATTTACTTGTTAGTTTATTATATTCTTGCATGATATAGTGCCATCAGCCGGCAGATGTGATTTCGATACCTGAATTAAAATGGCCCAGACGTTTAGTCGACATTCTGATTCTGGTCGAATAATCACATCTGTCGGTTATCGGCTTCATATCAAGCACAATAATTTGGCTCAATATAATGTACGCACCCAGTCCAAAAGAAAACTTTGCCTCCGTCTGTTACGTTTGTGGCTGTATTATTCTTTTGAGAGCATGTGTGTGTTGATCATAGGAAAGATCCTCCGATATTCATTTGAGTTATTTTGGATAAGAATTACGTACCTTTTTAGTAGGATTCATTCTTTTTGCTTGGAGAATTGCGGTCGATTTCTGTTGTTTAGCTAGGATGACGCGTCGTTTCGTTACATTGTTGTAAATTCTGACCTACATTAGACTGAAAGGTTCTAATAGGGGCGCGATTATTCTAGTGACCTCAGATATGATGTCAAAGTTTTGCGGTACACATGTTGGTAACATTTCGTAACATTTACGTAATGCACCTAGATCTTAGTAGAAAACTGTAGATAGATCTAGAGTGTTCTTATTAATGAATGTTACTAAATTTTGGTTACGTTTTCTTTTCTGATTGTTTGAGTTGTGTGAATTTGCAGGATTGTTCTGGAAATTTGTAAAAGTATAAAAGAGGGTGTTAGGAAATATGTGTGTGCATTGTATGGGAGACGCAATGTATCAGAATTGCGCAGCTAAGTGAAGTTTCTTTACAAAAACCCTACGTGAGTGCGTCTGGTGTGATTATATCATACTACGACTACGACTACCACGTAACATTTGGCACCTCCGACGGGACTTCGTCAGTTGGCTAAGAGGAAAGAGCCAGCAATGAAACGCAGAGATGACGACATCGGAAATGGAGACATTCTTGGGAAGAAAAGAGACTCGAGAGAGAAAAGGAGAAATAAGAAAAGAGACTAGAAAGAGAAAAGGAGAAAGAAGAAAAGAGATTGGAAATGGAGACATTCTTGGGAAGAAAAGAGACTGGAGAGAGAAAAAGAGAAAGAAGAAAAGAGACTAGAAAGAGAAAAGGAGAAAGAAGAAAAGTGATTGGAGAGAGAAGAAAGAGCCAAAGAGCGTGAGATGAAGAGACAGCGAGAACAGATCTATACACAATCACCCTTCAAAAATGCATATCATTCATTCAAGGGAGGTGCTGCGATATAGACTCATACACGCACTCAAGCATGCGCGCGCGCACGCACACGCACGCACGCTCACACACACACACACACACACACACACACACACACACACACACACACACACACACACACACACACACACACACCCACACACGCAAACACACACACGCAAACACACACAAACACAATACTACTTTGATGTTTGATAAAAACGAACGTGTTCTTGTAAAGTATACCGTTTCGCTTTTCAGGATTAAAGAACATCTACACGATGACGTCATCAAGGAAGTACACTCTGCGAGTGGACCTGGAGGATTTCAGTGGGAACACGGCTTACGCTGAGTACAGTGACTTCAGCATCAGCGGTCCTGAGGACAACTACAGGCTGGATGTGTCTGGCTACAACGGGACTGCCGGTGAGTGAGTTTTCTACAGTGTAAGTACGGGCCATGCGTGCAATTCTAAAACACACATGCGGTAAATATAAAAACAATATAAAAACTTCGTTTAAATTTGTTTGTCAAAACATACTGTAACTGCTGATATAAGCCGTTTGACCTCGGAACGCACAGCGTTTTTCGCAAATCTTAGAACAAATATCATTCAGTTACAATTGACCTAATACGATTTTTTGAAAGAAACTTGAACAATGTGCCATGCTGCTGTACAGACGTAAAAAATTGGATTTTATCATGAAATTGCATCCCTAAATGTGCCCCAGATATATTAAGCCCTTAAGGCCAGTATGAGAAATTCTGCATGCTTGACCTCGATATTGAAATCTGCTGGGGCTCTATTTAGGGTATTGAAAATGTCTCGTTCTTGCCTTTTCACGACTGTAACAGCAACATCTACAAACCATATGCGTTCATTAAAAGTACTCCATATTCCGTGAATTGGTAATAAATGATATTTGATTTGAATGTGGTACAGAAAGTGTTTCTTTGCGGAGATATCTGGGAAACACGTGTGTTCGATGTCAAACGGCCTATACTGTGAGAACGTGTTCTGCAAACAATGCACACACTGGACAGACAACTTAGCATGTCAAACAGCAAACGCACTGTAGTAGTAGCAGCTCTACTATTGTTTTCATTCCTACTTTAATATCACGTTCACACTGGTCGTCGACAAGATGGGGTAGAATTTAGTACTGACTAGTTTACCCGATATCGCTAGTGACGCGATGTGTGTATGTATAGACGCTAGGTTTGAAGAACTCCGTCTTTGAGAAGGTGGGGTGGGGCAAACAAAAGAAAATCTGGCGGGGAGTGGGGTGGAGATGTCCTTTTGCTGGCCAATCACCGTTGTCGGTATGCTTCCATTAAACCAGCTACATATTATTGGCGGTGTCTTCATTCACCGCTCATTTCGCTGTCCTCATTGTCAAACTCAGCCTCCCCCACCCCCACCCCCCCACCCCCCCCCCCCCAAAAAAAAAAAAAAAAAAAAAAATAGGAAAAAAAAAAAAAAAAAAAAAAAGGAAAAATAGAAGAAGAAGAAAGAAATCCAGACCAAACATGTGACTGCCAAGAGTGTAAAATACAGAGAATAACCCAACGGAGAAAGCAGCACGCTTAGAAAAGACAGTTATCACACAGCTTGTTAATATTTCGGTTATTAATATTACGCTTCCATGCCATATCCTTCAGTTGTCACGTCTACACGCACCGATACCATGAGATTAGTGGTGTTTGTTGCCTATTTTTTTTTAAAAAGATAACTGAAATATTAATCAATTGTTTTGTAAATTTCTTTTTTTTAAGCGTTCTTCGTTCTTCGTTGGGTTTTTCTCAGATAAAAAAGAGGCACGAACCTGTGCTACTCACCCGAAAAATAGTCAAATTTCGCATTTGTTGTCAACGTAGTCCCGTGATAGGGGTATTGTCATTGCTGGTCTACTCTGTAGCGGCGCTTAGTCGAGGTGTCATCCACTTCAGCTTAGACACGCATGTTTTTCATTGTGTGTGAACAAATTAATTTGTGATGTTTGTTATTGTTATTAGTGTGTGTTGTTGCTGTTGATATTATTTAAAAAAAAGCAATCCAGACCAAAAAGGTGACTGCCAAGCGTGTAATATGCAAAGATTAAGGAGATGGATGAGGACCAGTGATGCCCGTCCGTCCCATGTAGGACGCAGCTGCCGAACAGCAAAGGTGCTACCTCTATCCAGAGCCCCCTACACCCCCATCTCTCACGTGCTGGCTCCAAGCGCCACACCCTGGCAAACCACCTCAGCTGGTGGGCTAAACCACGTGAGGGGGTGGTGTTCACATTGCACCACTAGGCGGATGAGCTGTTTATGACAGCCAACGGCTAGAGGACGGAGGAGATCAGGTTGGATCCAACGGCCAAATGTGGGGGAGTAAACCCTTCAAATCAGGAGTGGAGCCCCGAAGGCAGACAGCTGCTTGTATTCACGCACTGTTCTGGCAGCTCCTGCAGCCAAACTGGTGCCAAACGTACTGCTTTGCATTCCTTTGGATACATCAGCGAGGCCGAGAGGGGGATCTTGACGACTGGGCACCCCAGGATCTCCATACACTTCGCCCAGGCTTGCGCCCTGGAGAGGTCACTCCAGTGACTGACCCAGCAAGCGCATATACTCCATTGTCTTCCGAGACAGGATGCCAAGAATATGCAAAGAAGTACCCAACGGAGAAAGAAACACGCTTAGAAAAGACGGGTACAACACAATTTATTAATATTTCGGATAAATACCCTTTGTCAAAATAGACAAACAAACAAACAGAGAGATTAGCCGCTACTTATCTTCATTAGCAGAAGGAATGCGGCAACTGTCTATTTTGACAAAGGGTATTTACCCGAAATATTAATAAATTGTGTTGTACCCGTCTTTTCTAAGCGTGTTTCTTTCTCCGTTGGGTACTTCTGTTGATATTATTGCCTCTTGTTACTGCTGTTCTCTTGCCGGATAACAAGCAATGTGGTGCTTGCGTTTCCAGCTGCCATGGGACAGACCTGTCTAACGATGCCTGTGCAACTGTCGCTGGATAACGCGTCCGCCTGAGGTACGCGGATATACAACAGGCCAGCAAGAGGCATAGACCCTCATGAGCCACCGCGCAAGCGGTGGCTCATGAGGGTCTATGCCTCTTGCCGGCCTGTTGTATGCATCTTGTATTTGGCCCGCCGTGAGATGGCCTTAGTTGCCTGCTCGGCCTTAAATCCAATTAACTAACTAACTAACTAACTAACTAACTAACTAACTAACTAACTAACTAACTAGCTAGCTAGCTAGCTAGCTAACTAACTAACTAACTAACTAACTAACTAACTAACTAACTAACTAACTAACTAACTAACTAACTAACTAACTAACTAACTAACTAACTAACTAACTAACTAACTAACTAACTAACTAACTAACTAACTAACTAACTAACTAACTAACTAACTAACTAACTAACTAACTAACTAACTAACTAACTAACTAACTAACTAACTAACTAACTAACTAACTAACTAACTAACTAACTAACTAACTAACTAACTAACTAACTAACTAAACTAACTAACTAACTAACTAACTAACTAACTAACTAACTAACTAACTAACTAACTAACTAACTAACTAACTAACTAACTAACTAACTAACTAACTAACTAACTAACTAACTAACTAACTAACTAACTAACTAACTAACTAACTAACTAACTAACTAACTAACTAACTAACTAACTAACTAACTAACTAACTAACTAACTAACTAACTAACTAACTAACTAACTAACTAACTAACTAACTAACTAACTAACTAACTAACTAACTAACTAACTAACTAACTAACTAACTAACTAACTAACTAACTAACTAACTAACTAACTAACTAACTAACTAACTAACTAACTAACTAACTAACTAACTAACTAACTAACTAACTAACTAACTAACTAAACTAACTAACTAACTAACTAACTAACTAACTAACTAACTAACTAACTAACTAACTAACTAACTAACTAACTAACTAACTAACTAACTAACTAACTAACTAACTAACTAACTAACTAACTAACTAACTAACTAACTAACTAACTAACTAACTAACTAACTAACTAACTAACTAACTAACTAACTAACTAACTAACTAACTAACTGTAGTTGGCGTGTGACGGCAGAAAAGGGGTTGAGATGATCACAGCTGACAAACCAACCTACTGCTGTGTTGCAGGGAACGAGACAGGTTACGGGCTGACCAACAACAGCAACACGCGTTTCTCAACCAAAGACAGGCAGCACGACGGGCTAATTGATGGATTTGGCCGCTGTGCTCCGCTGTATCAAGGCGGCTGGTGGTACACTAAAGGTTGTGGATATACCAACCTTAACGGTGCGCACAGGCCCCGGGGATACAGTTATAGGGACGCCATCTTCTGGTATGGATGGACAGGCACTCAAGCACTGAAGCGGGCGGAGATGAAGATAAGACCCGCTTAGAACGACTCCCGTACTGTGGTCCTTGTTTTCTCTGTCTTCTAATTGTTCCGGCGGCCTAACCTTCATAACGAGCGCTTTTTTTTTATGAGGCTTCCATTCACAAAGGACGCCACGGACTCTTTAAAACAAAACCCAACCCATTCTACCCCTGACACACCACAGCAAGATGTGGATCGACCATGAAAGTTCAAGGGTGATGCCAGAATAACTTGGCGCCTATGGGTTATCACCCTTGAGCTATCATGAACGATCTGTGTCCGGCACAGCAATGCTGTCTTCATGGACGGCAACATGTGGGGATTTCGGCCTCAGGGTACAATGAGTTAAAGACTTTCTCTTATAAAGGCCTCTCTGACTTTGTCAGTTCTTTTTAGAGGCTTCCTTTAACCCAATACCTATCCGACTTTATCATTTTGTGAAAGGTTCTTCGGACTTCGCCATTTTGTTAACGCTTCCTTTCGACTAAGACCTCCCCGACTGATAGACAGATTACATTATATTTAACCACATTTTGCTCGATATAGTGCCGATAACAGGCAGATGCAAAGACGAGATCCGAATCAAAATGCCCGAATCTTAAGGGTTGCCATTTTGATTTGGGTCAAGTCATCACATCTGTCGGTTATCGGCACTGTATCAAGCAAACTTTGGTTCAGTTTATGTACCCCAGTCCAAAACAAAAATTTTATTACGCGCCCTTCAGTTTGCGGCTGATTGCGGTGTTCAGACAGAACATGTGATTTGCAGACGACTGCGTTTCTGACTGTCGACTTAGCGCATTGATTTCGTCTATGAAAAAAAAAAATTGCTTTCTACTCGTAATTAGATCACAGATTATGACAGAAAATACCAGCAGGTTTGTTTATTTTGCCTTTTTCTCGGGTTGTCGCTTGGGCGCTATCGCTAGGGAGCGTCTTGTCAATTTCACTGGTTCAGCGATTCGTTTCGCTCGTTTGCTGGCGTCTGCTGTCCATTCATGGGGTGTGTATGGGAAATAAATTTCGCGCGTACATTCACTAAGAAGTATTTAATCACTACTGCATATAAGGAACTTGTTAATTTATAATTATGCAAGTATCAATATTGAATGTTTTTAGGTCTGCAAAGGATTTTGGGGAGGAAAGTTTATCAAGCAAATTTATGAATAAACTTGTTATCCAATATAGCAATACATTTGCCAAACAAGGGGAGAATGTATGGAGTGGGTAATATAGATACTACGCTACTGTAGTAACGCCTGATTACTGTGACCAGCAGAGAATATGTTTTTCTCAACCGCCTCAAGCCGGGGTGTTTTAATTGTTGGTGCTTCGCTATTATATAGTATTAGTATCTAGTACTGCAATACAACCCGTGTGAAATTTGACTTTCGTTTCTCGTATTTTATATGAGTTAATATTGAGTGCGAGTTGCTGTCCTCGTGAGACATCCTGACACGACTAAACATTGACAGACACATCATCCACCGTCACACAAATACAGCACATGGCCAGCGACACTACATCAATAAGAGGTCCAGTGTATACGCGTCACTGGTTTGGAAAAAAACAACAACAAACCACTGACAAACAAGATGAGGATTTCATCCCAAAGTCTACCGTTTTGTTTGGAGCTCACGTGCGTTTATCTTTTAGGAACATTCAGAGTTGTTCATATTTTTAAGCTTATCCTTCTGATCCATTTCCCTCCTCTCTAAGCCACCTCTGATCAACACACATGCCGGCGCACACAAACAAAGACGGACACATAGCGCTTCCCGCCATTAGTACGCTCTGTTGGCTGCAGTAGCGACAGGAATTCTGAAGAAGAAGAAGAATAGCACGAGAAGCAAAATGAGGTCACTATAAGCTTCACGTCATGGCTTTGCTGGTCTCACGACGCTGTGTAGACTGGGACGAATTTGCTGTTAGGCACGCTTTTCCAGAGCTGACTGTTTTGTTCCACACAGCCTCTTCCAGCGCTAACTGTTTGATTGGAGTAAATAGTGGCTCCAAAACTTGCAAATATGAATTAATTATTATTGAATAAGTTAAAGAGGTACAACGCTGGATTACGAACTCATTCAGTATGTCCCTTTAATCCCCCCTCCCCCCCCCTCCCGGCCTGATCTGCACGGCAATGTCTTACACAAACACAAACGGCAGAATGGCACACACAAACACACAAGACAGACACACGGCGCTTCTTACCGGTTATACATTCTCTGGGTTGGTTGTAGCCACAGCCATTTTGAAAAAATAAGTTGGAATGGCCCATGCCCACAAAGCCTCGTCTGTATTTGCTTGCATGTATATCTTCCACCTTTGCCACAATACGTTCGCAAATATCACACAAAAGTAGAAAGACTGTCTTACTAAATGTAAGACACTGACGTGTTGGTGATTTGTGTCAATTAGGCCGAACATTGTACAAAACACTGACTCGTTTTACGTCACCGTTCCTTTTTAAGTCCCTTCTATTTAATGAAGGGACATTTTTGGACGGGTCGCGGTGGGTCGAATTTAATAGCATGTCCATGATGTCAAAGGCGGGCAGGCTCTAACAATTGAAGTAACAAGATAAAAATTACGTCATGTCTAGTTATTCTAACCTCGCTGCTGAACGTACATTTGGCGCGAAGCGCCGTATGTGCGTATGTATGTGCGTATATATGTATATGTGTGCGTATGTATATAAACAAGAGAATCTCCGATATTTCTGTACACACAAACTTGAAATTTGGCGAAATAGTTTCTTAAGTGAGTGGCTAATAGAGTCTCCGAGCATATTGTAATTGAATGTCTCACTGAAGACATAAACAACCGTTTATAGGAAGTCGGTTGACCCAGATTAGAGCCGTAATTTTTGTCATATTTACTTGAACTTTTGCATATAGCTAATTTGGAGAAAGACATTGGATGAGTTCGTTAGCCAGCTTTGTATTCTTTCAACTTCTTTAGTAAAAAATAATTCTTTTCAGAAAATAATTAAAACATTAATAAACCCCCACTTCTACAAAAAGTCAGACAGTGCCGGTGACGTAAAAGAATTAACTCCGTCACCACGCAGACACCGATACTCTAAATATGACGTAATTTTCTCTCTCTCTCTCTTTTAAATTTTTATATATATTATTGTTGCATGAAACAATGTGTGTAAATATAATTCTTTATTATTATTATTATTATTTAACCTATTTTATGTTGTAGATGTTAGCAACGGCAAGTTTGTAAAATGACGATTTGTTTCTGTCAAAACTTTTTACCGTTGATAAATAAAGTTTCATCATCATCATCATCTCTCTCGCCCGCTCTTTCTCACACATATGGCGCATATCCAAGAGGCATAGATCCTCATGTGCCCCGAGGGCGCATGAACATCTATGCTTATTGAGGATGTTTGGAGCGCGCGCATGCACCCACGCACACGCAAACGCACACGCAAACACACACATCGACGCGCTTTCAGAAGAGCATGCAGCTGTACTTAGCATCTAGCTAGTTAAAGTCAACCTGATTTCAAACAAATTATAGCAAGACTGAAATGGTACCGTGAAATTCTAGTTTTGTCACCATTTTTGCAAGTCCTGAAGCAAAAGCGAAACTCGTACATATCACGTTACATATAAAATTACGTAAAAAGAAAAAGTACGTCATGACAAATGACGCTTGACAATCCAATGACACATATCCGCGCATCTCCAAGTGGCACAGATCCTCAAGTGCCCGGACGCGCATGAACATTTATGCCTCTTGAGGATGTTTGCAGCGAGCGCATGTAAACACGCACACGCACACGCATACACACACATCGACGCGCTTTCAAAAGAGCATGCAGGTGTACTTAATATAGCATGTAGCTAGGTAAAGTCAACCTGATTTCACACAAATTATAGTAAGACAGAAAAAATTGTGCCGTGAAATTTAGTTTTGTCGCCATTTTCCCAAGTATTGATGCGAAAGCAAATCTTATATCACGTTAAATATAAAATTACGTAAAACAAAAAATACGTCATTACAAATGACGTTTGACAAACCAATGACGCGTGTGCACTGCGCCCGCCCCTTCTAGAGTTTACTATGACGCATTGGCACATCTGCGAGGCTTTATCAGAAGGAGATATTTCAACATCAGAATCAAGTCAAAGACAAAAGGTAGAGACCCTTGACAGCGAAGACAGCTCTCATATAAAAGGGACTTTGTGGGTTATGGTTCATCCCATCTTGTTGGATTGATGCAAATCAAGGAGTCTTACTTGTGAAATTTTGTTCCGCATTGATGTTTTGTTTTCGAAAACATTAAAGAGGTACGAAGCTGGATAACGAACTCATCCGCTGTCTTTCTTCAAACTAGCCATATCCAACATTTCAAGTGTATATAATCAAAATTGCGGACTCTAATCTGGGTCAACCGACTTTCTATAAACGGTCTTTTATGTCTTCAATAAGACATCCAGTTACAATATGCTCGGTGGCTCTCTTAGCCACCCGCTTACTAAAGTATTTTGTTAAGTTTCAAGTTTGTGAGTACAGAAATATCGGAGATTCTCCTGTTTACATACATACGCACATACACACATACGCACATACGGCGCTTCGCCCCAAAACGACATTCAACAGCAAGGTTAGAGTGGCTAGACGTGACGACATTTTTATCTTGTTATTTCTTTGCCAGACCATGAGCCCCGCCCGCCTGTTATGTCCTTTACATTCTACGGAACGCGCTCCAACCAGCCCTGTCCTAAAGTCTACTGTATTTTTAATACGTAGACAAAAACAAGATGAGTATTTCATCCCAAAGTCTACCGTATTGTTTGGAGCTCATGTGCATTTATCTTTTAGTAACATTCAGAGTTGTTCATATTTTTAGGCTTATTATGCTGATCAATTTCCCACCTCTTTAAGTCAACCTCTGCCGATCAACACACGCGTCGGCGCACACAAATAAAGAGGGACACGAGCGCTTCCCGCCATTAGTACACTCTGTGGGCTCGTGTAGCGACAGGAATCCATCTCCTTCTTTTCTAACCCACCTTCTGATCAACACACACTGGCACACATAAATAAAGACGAACACACGGCGATTCCCGCCATTCGTAAGCTCTGTGGTTTGGCGTAGCGTAGCTATTGTGAAGAAGAATAATAGCACGAGCAGCGAAATGACGTCATTTCAAGCTTCACGTCATGGCATCATTAGTCTCACGACGCCGTGTTCATAGTGACGGCTCGATGTTATACCTCACTCATCGCAGTATTAATATTTGACGTATCAGAGGACCAACTTTGCAATTTTCTTGCTGATTTTCATGCCTAGAGCTTACAGGTCACTATTTAACCTAATCCTACCCCAGGTCCGGGACAAACATTAGGCTTATGCAAACACTGTTTCTGAAAAATCATGCGCGTAATAATGAGAAGCTAGCTTTTTTTCGTACAAGAAGAATTAAAGTTATGTGTTAGCTGTTTTACAAATGACTCGGAAAAAGTGCAGAAAATTGTCTGATTTTCACACAAGTTACAATTGACCTAATTATACCCGACAGCCGAGACTGTAGACTTATGTATATACCGTATACGAAAAATAATGAGATTATTATTGAGAAGATTGTTTGTTTTCGTAAAAAAAAGATTTAATTGTTTTAAGATTAACCCATACAATTTGTGAAATTAATCCCCAAAACGTGAAATTATATTTTTTTCAAAACATATTTAATTGTCACTCAAAAGGTTCTAGAGGTACCATGATGGTTAACGAACTCATTCAATATGTACCTTTATAATTATAGGCAAATATCTAGTAAAAATAATAATAAAAATTACGGACTCCAGTGGGAATCAACCGGTTTTTGTGAAACGGCATTTTTCTCACCAATCATCATCTTAATCTCGAGATTAATCTTTTAGAGACAATATCCTAATATTTCAAGCTTGTCCGTCCTCAAACGCGGGCTCTAGTTGTTGTCACACACACACACACACACACACACACACACACACACACACACACACACACACACACACACACACACACACACACACACACACACACACACACACACACACACACATGGAGACAAAAGCCTCAGAGTGGGTTACCTACCATTTTATGTGAAAATGGGTTCCCATATTTCTATTTATTCTAGGGCTCTGGAATTGATGCAAATGTTTAGAACTCACCTTATAACTAAGCTCTATAACTTAAAATAAAATAGACATTTTCTAGAAACAGAGCCTCTAGAATTAAAAAAAAAGGGTTTCTACCAATAAAGTGGGTGCCTCTCACACAAAAACTGGCATTACAGTCAAAATGGGTGTCTTCACAACATTAGGCGTCTGTAATAAGGTCAAGTTCATGGAATACTTCATTTTCACATTAATGTTTTTTTTCCAACTTAATGTGTATGTATGCTTTAACATTTTTAACATTGTATGGTGCAAAATTCAATAAACACTGGCCCGTAACCTTTCGATTATGATTTTTACAGAGGAAATCTTTTAAACATTGCTGCGTTTTGTCCTTCTGAAGCAAACAGTTTATCATGGCATTTATGTGAGAATCAACATAATGTATTCTGGAAATTAAAGGACTTTTTTTAAATGTACTCTGGAGTTTCAGACAAACAGCAACAGAGCATTTTGAATATTAACCCTTATCATTTGGAATACACCAGTGTGTGCAACAAGTGTGACTGAAATAGTCCAAGGGTAGTGCCAGAATAGCTTGGCGCCTCTAGGCCACATAAATGTTATGCAGTATACAAAATGATCCAGGCAGACCAGCCCCCCACAGTAGCACTCTTGTAATAAATCTTTATGTTGACAATGGTTTTCTTACCCCTTATTATTGTCTTTCGTCCCCAACCATTCTTCCATTTGCAGAGTTGTAAATGTTATGCAGTACACAAAATGATCCAGGCAGACCAACCCCATCATAACACTCTTGTAATAAATCTTTACGTTGTCAATGGTTTTCTTATCTTATTATTGTCTTTTGTCCCCAGCCAGCTGTTTCGTTTTGCAAATTCAAAGGTTATACAGTATACAAAATGATCCAGGCGTCCATCAGATAAAAAAAGCAGGCTATACATGCTGAAACCACCCCAATAATAACACTCTTGTAATAAATCTGTATGAAAACGAAAATGACGCGAGTGGCGGGAATCTCAATTCATTTTTTTTTGTAACTTTTTCAGTCTGTTGCGGACGTAATCCTTAATGTTTGTCCAGCGCCTATGTCTAAGTGCGGGCTCTTCTGCGAATGCCTGCTGTATCTCGGCCTTTCCAGGAAGTTTGTTCATGACGAGGTGTGTCTTGAAACGAGTTTGAACAGCTTTCTCTTCAGCTTCCCCCCCATGGTTTCCTTGTAAATCTAGCTTTCTTTCGAACAGGAGATGATGCAGTACTGTCATCATCAAAACTACCTAGATTGTCATCAGGCTCTGGACGTCTTTCCTCTGTCATGCTCATTGATTCCTGTGTTGTTGACTTGCTACTTGCTACTTGCTTCATTCACAGGTGCTGTTTCCCCCGAGACCTCTCTGCCAGTTTCTGATGTGTCTTCATTGTCAAAGTCAATCTCTTCATCATCGCCCAGCTCAGCTCTAATGCAACTCTCAAAATCTCTCATCCCATTGTTAACTGACAGAAGAATCTTTGCCACTTTTGCCTTTTGAAGGACGTCTTGAGGTTGGCGGTAGATATGGCGATATCATGACCAAGGAAGTCTGCCAGCTGATCCTGGTCTAACTCCGAGATGGCCATTGACTGAGCCAAAGTTGCAACCTGCTTCCGTAACTGAGTAAATGTGAACATGGCTGGGTATGACACCCGTGCTTCTAGCGCATGGGCCTTCAGAACATCATGGCCTCTGTAAGGCCTCTGACCAGAAGGTGTGGCAAAGATGTACTGGGAACCAGCGAGAGCTGGCACCGATTGCCTCATTTGAAGGATTCTGTCCACAGATGTCATCATCTTCTTCGTCAGCAAAACGGGAACACTCCTATTAAACTTGCCTCTGATTTCCACTTGCTGAAAATGATTCACCATTTTCTTCTCAACCTCTGTGAGACCATTCAAGATATCTTGATTGGTGATCGATCCATTCTTAGCATTCTGGAAGTCTGACACCTTCATTCTCTGAACTTCTCCCCCTCGTTTTCGGTTGAAAAGTGAGACAGCGCAAAGAGTTGCTTTAACCACTGTCGGATAATCTTCCGAAACCATCCTTGTCTCAAGAAGCTGTTGGACCTTCCTCACATCTTCACATGATGGGATCAGCTTGGGTTTGTTCATGGTCATTTTCCCGACCGACTGGGCTGCTGTAGCGGACACACAATCATACCAGTCCCCGGTAAAGACAGAGACAAACCGCTGCGCATCAGAGAGCTCCTCTCGCCACCTGCCATCTGAACCATGCCCAAGCTGTTTGGATGCCTGTGACTGCTTGATCTGTGAACATTTTTTCAAAGCATGGCCTAAGCGCATTGCGAGATTGCCTTTTTGGAACTGATGTGTGTCTTCATCAAAATCTGCTAGCTCTTTTACAGCCAGTACAACACGATCAAAGCTAGCTGAATTGATTACAGCATTTAAACTTGCGATTTTCATTTCTGACCTCACTCTGATAATTTTTAATAATCTCCCTAACTCCCGCATCCTGGAGCTGATTTGTCCAGCCGTGTGTTCTTCAATGTCCCTGCGGTCAAATAATCTCTTTCCATACTCAAGAAGCAAAGGGTCAGTTCTAATGAGACGGCTTATCTCATCATCTCTCTGCCTGGCTAATACCTTATGATAGAAGGAAAATTCAACGTCTAAGGGTATTGGAAGCATTAGCCGACCACGGCGTGCCGCCTCACCTCTCTTAGTGATCTGAAACCCTCCTGGTTTCTGACAGCAACGTTTTGAGTATACAGAGATCAGCTTTTTTTGATAGAGCCCTTTGCAATGGCTACAGGCGAGAAGGTCATCTACCTTACTAGTTTTGGTGTGATACTTAGGAATCAAACATCCTGATTTGTTTTCAAGAACAGCAACGTTATGCATGTAATCACCCTCATCTTGTAGTCTGATCCATGCCTGACGTCTCTGCTTTGTCCCTTTTTTCATCAACAAAATTTTAGCAACGTCTGCCTCATCTGCATGGACATCTTGTAAGTGCGTGCCCATTTTCAAGACAAGCTTGCTACACAATTTGCATGCATGTTTCTTGTCCCATTTGTACTTTGTTTTCCCTCTCTGCGACACGTGCACACCTGTTTCTTCTGCAAGTGCTCTTTCCCCACCCCCAACATCGTGTTCCTTCTGCCTATCCACATTCTTATTGCCACCCCCCTAATCACCCCCTAACGCACACTGCACCTTGCTGGTACTAGCTTCACTGACACCTGCCCACCCTGAACCTGCCACGTTGATGAAATTTAACATAGTCAATACAATACTGTCTGTGTCAGAGATCCCAGCGATTGATGCCGACACACCGTCTGAATCCGGTGAGCTCGAGCCAGGAACAAACTCCTCGTCATCACTGTCCTTGTATTGCGATGCGCTTGCACTGTCAGTCTCAGGTCCATCCCAGGCTCCATTTGCCAACTGGAGAAAGAAAGAAAAAACAGCTGCATTAGGACAGAAACAGCCCAATTTTGGTTTAAGGGTCCTTGCACAAGAATAAAAAGAGTAATCCCATGTATATGTGTGACCTCGGTGACGAGGGCTGGCTTCTGCAGCAGCAAAATCCACGTTTTCTGAAAATGTAAGCAGTTTTTACACATCTGTCAACCCCGCGTGACCCTTTGAGAGAGGTCACTCAAATTGGTATGTTTAAAATGGTCTTGCCACAAAGTATCCTTGGGCCAAGCTTGAAGAATGTGGCTTGAATAGTCTGCGAGAAAATGCCACCGTTAACTCATTCTACCCCAGACACACCACAGCAGGATAAGGATCCACCATGATAGTTCAAGGGTGATGCCAGAATAGCTTGGCGCCTACGGGCGCCAAGCTATTCTGGCATCACCTTGAACTATCATGGTCGATCTTTGTCCTGCACTGCAATGCAGTCTTGAGAGGACAGGGGCAAAATTAAAGGATTTTGGTGTTGGGGTAGAATGAGTTAAAGTTTACCATGGACGACGGACGGACGACCAGTGGCCCAGAACATAAACTCACTTTTGCTTCGCACGCGAGCCAATAAAATGAAGATGATCATAGAATCACTTACCAGTTTGTAATTGGGGGCATTCCGCTGCCATCTATGCACCCTCCTACCAGACGCATCCTCTGTGGCAGAGGCTGGGGGATAAGGATCCACCATGATAGTTCAAGGGTGATGCCAGAATAGCTTGGCGCCTACGGGCGCCAAGCTATTCTGGCATCACCCTTGAACTATCATGGTCGATCTGTGTCCTGCACTGCAATGCACTGTGGCAGAGGCTGGGGGGCTATGATGCTGCAGCTGACTAATTTTGCCATGGGTCTTGGTCATGTGCCAGGAAGGGGCGTGCTTGTCCACTTCCATAGATCCCGATGGGTTTGGACATCCTGCTGCCATCCGGCGCTGGGTGTGTGCAGAAAGTGCTGAGTGTGACCAAAACGGTGTTGCTGCAAACATGTCAAATGCAACCATGTAAACCATTGACATTTTGAATCAGATATATACATAATTACTGCAGTACCCCCAGCCCCCTATGAACAATAACTGGTAATACAGTAAAAAGCGACACTTCAGTTGCACAATCCGAAAAACCTGTTCCTGGAAGTCTGTTCTTCGAATCGCGAGGCAGTTTTGCGTACGAGGATTGAAATCTGGCGCCATTTTTTAAAAAGTCATAGCGCATGCATGTGTCAAGTTACTTTTCGATCACAATCACACATGTCAGAAAAAAAGCAACAAAATCGCGTGACAGATTGACCTTGTAATGGTGTTATTGAACGAATTCCTTTCATTGAAGAAGAAAGCTTTTGTTAAAATCGTGGGGTTCTATTATCCTTTTCTACAAGACTGAGCAGAAAATGCCAACCGACCAGCGGCAGTAGCAGACGCCTCAGTTTTTTTGGGCCAAACGGGTCAGTATTGGCTGACTGTGCAATTGTATCGGATTGGGCGCATCTCTCAGTTAAATAACTGCACTGAACAAGTACAATTGGGCGTGCTATTTACTAATAAATATTGCATAAAACCTTACCTCCGCAAACGGAAAAATGGCCGGAGGGGACGAAAGACGCTACAAGGGGAAAGGGAAACAACTCAGTTCATCAGTGTCAATGCTCAGCTGACCAATCAGCGATCATCTCTAGACACTCGCTTCCGTGGAAACAGGCCCAGTGCGTCGCAGAAACACAACATAAAGTAAAGTTCCTCAAATGGGGACATCCTATTTTGATATTTGTTTTCTGACTTTTGAATGAAAGATAATGCAGAAACAACCCTCAGAAAAAATGGGTGCCTGACTTGGTCACCCAGAATTTTACACACACCCATTTTCCATAAGGATGGTAAAGAAAGTCACCCATTTCAGGGGTTTTGTGTACACACACACACACACACACACACACACACACACACACACACACACACACACATACACACACACACACACACACACACACACACACACACACACACACACACACACACACACACACACACACACACACACACATATGGAGACAAAAGCCTCAGAGTGGGATAATACCTACCATTTTATGTGAAAATGAAATGGGTTCCCATATTTCTATTTATTCTAGGGCTCTAGAGTTGATGCGAATGTTTAGAACTCACCTTCTAACTAAGCACTACAACTTAAAATAAAATAGACATTTTCTAGAAACAGAGCCACTGGATGGAGCAAAAATGGTTTCTACCAATAAAGTGGGTGTCTCTCACACAAAAAACTGGCATTACAGTGAAAGTGGGTGTCCTCTTCAAATCATTCATTTTAGCATGAACTATTTTAATAAAATTAGGCGTCTGTAATAAGGTAAAGTTCACGGAATATTTGATGCTTCTTTTCCACATTTATTTGATTGTTGTCATTCTTTTTTCAACTTAATGTGTATTTCTCTTTTTTTTTTTCCCTGCATTAAAATTGTCAAGCACAATGACACAATACATAATGAACAAAATACCTCACTAAACATACCTCTGGTTGATTTTATTATGATTGTTTGGGTGGGGTTGTGGGGGTGGAGGGGGGGGGTAGTGGGAAGGGGGTGGGGTAGGGGGTGGGGTCATCACTTTTGGTTTTATAGAGCTGGTGAATGCTTTCTTATGAATGAAAGATTTTCATTATCAGTGAAATCAGTAGGTCATTTCAGAGGCGGGTACCGAGTTGCACGTCGAACCACTCACAAATATACATTTGGAGTGCACTATCTGGATCCAGTTGGCCAAGTCCCACATTCCACACTATAGGACAGCGAAGACTGAGAAGCAACCGCGGCGTTTATGGCGCGGTACAAGTTTTAAAACTAAGAAATTGTTGTTTTTAGAAGCGTGTCGGGCAAGAGTTTTTATTAAAACTGTTTTAAAACCTCTTTTAAATCAACTTTTGTTAATGTTAAAAGTGTTTTAATTTACAAGCGTGTCGTAACTGTTATGCATCTATTCCAACGTATAGTGCTGGATATTTTTCCCATTGTCGCCTTCTCTCTTCGCTCAGCACTCGACTTTCCAGTTCTTCCCTCAAACCGACAGCATTCACACAAACAATATTTTACTATTACACCTTTTGGCAACATTAGGTTTCTTTCTCTGACATAGCATTACATCCGAAAATGGCCCATCCAAGCCAGCACTCTTTCTACTGCACTAAACGACCGACTGCAGTAGACGACGCACATAACGACGCTGACTGTGTGGCGTCATTTGCATTCAATCAATTTGTGCATACAATCCAAGAGGAGATGCAGCCAAAACGAAAGCATTCATAACACCGACAAACCTACAAACAAAGCAACAGGTTGAACCAAAAGGTCAGGCAGGACACAAGACAACAGCAGCGTCCCCCGAAGTGCACGGCCTAGCTCACACTGCGCACTCATACGATCACTTCACTCCATAGCAAGTTGCTGGCGGACAAATACTGACATTGCCCAAGTCACTGGCGCACAGATATATTGCTCTCAAATTTGCTAGCCTAGACATCTCCCACCACATCACCCCGGAAGCACAACACAACTCAACATTTTGTTTTTTTACAAAACAACCACACCCTCAAATAACAAACCTCATTTTGCAGCAACATAAACAATTTACTCCTTCACACAACTACAATACCCCCCCCCCCCACTCCCCCCCTACATTTCGTATCTCTCCGTTTCACTTCGGCTCACCGACGCAGTCGACCAATCAGCTATTAAGTTATTTATAGCTGAAACGTGTGATGTCGCACACACACACACACACACACACACACACACACACACACACACACACACACACTAGGGGTTTGTGCACACACACACACACACACACACACACACACATTAGGGTTTGCACACACACACACACACACACACACACACATTTTAGGGGTTTTGTGCTCTCTCTCTCTCTCTCACACACACACACACACACACACACACACACACACGCACACACACACACACACACACACTGCTGGGACAAGTCCAAACACACTAGCGGAGTGTCGTTTAAACACAAAAGTGCATGTAAAAATCCCGAAATGGGAAAAACTGATTTTTAAAATATTTTTTATAACTTTTTACCGCAAGACAATGCGGAAACAATCCTCAGAAAAAATGGGTGTCTGACTTGGGCACCCAGAATTTTACACACACCCATTTTCAATAAGGATGATAAAGAAAGTCACCCATTTGGGGGCTTTTGTGTACACACACACACATACAGACACACAGACACACACACACACACACACACACACACACCACACACACACACACACACACACACACACACACACACACACACACACACACACACACACACACACACACACACACACGCGCGGCGCTTTGGCGCCAAAAAGACGTTCCCTAGCACGGTTTACGTAGCTAGATGTGACGTCATTTTTATCTTGTTACTTCTTTGCCAGAATTTCCGCCCCGCACGCCAAAAGTGTCATGTGCATGCTCCGGAATGTGCTCCGACCAGCCCCATTTCAAAGTCTACCCTATTTTCAAAACGGTAGACAAAAATTACACATCTTTTACACTTGAGCTTTCCGAAAAACAACACTGTTTAACGTATTCGAGATGTGCCATCTCCGGATTCGCGGCTATAAGCCGCGTATCAGGAGGCGGCACGTCTCGAATGAGTTAATGATGCCACAGGAATTCACGAGCCTTTGAATGTCTCACTTATGTCTCCACAGGGATACAACCCGTGTACGTAGCTTGAAAATGTTCATCCCCTTATTTCCGAAGACATTGTGGGGAAGACTAGACGAGACTAGAAAATATGAGGAAAATGGGGCTTGACCTTTCAAGCTACGTACATGAGCTGCAGGGGACGCAATGATCCTTGTGGAAGGACGGGCCCCGCGGTCAGGCGGTTGGTGCGTGCACGTGTGTGATTGTCAACTGAAGGCCGTCATCACCATCCATCACCACGCCTCTTTCATTGCGTGTCACCCTAAACCTCAACACCTTCCTCAGGCTGATGATGTACATGTGGCCAATCACTGGAATCATGATTTTGGGTCCATGCGGCTGAAGGAGAACATGAACACTGTACCGTTTCAGTTTTACTTTGATCTTGTAGATAAAATGTTCATCTTAGATCTACGACAACTCCTGTCACCTCCGCTAACAAAGCAAAATGGGATGAACTTTGCCTATGGCCACCTGATTCTCATATTAAAATAGTTCCTGTTGACGATGTGCTGTTAAGAGTCCGAAATAGCTCGGGCGGTTCGAATCCCCGTTTCGGCCCCGGTAGCTGGACTCGCAATCCAGGGGGAAAAAGACGGGCTTGTTCAATAGCATGTCCGTTGAAAGGTCCTGGTAAATCAAAGTGGCACAGTTGGAGTGCGCCTGAGTTGATCAGTGTTCAGGTCGTACTCCATAGGTAATAGATTTCCCTGTCCCCCATAACCCTCCCGTCAGGGCCGTCCATTATCACTTCGGTGCCGTGGACGTTAAACCCGAACTAACAACCTAACCATGTGCTGTTGACAAAGCCTCGCAGATTCTCCGATGACTAATAGTCTAGCAGATTACGCAATTTCTGCAGAGGTAAGTAGTTCGTCAAAAGAGTAACAATGGTTTGCAGGTACGAAACTAAAGTACAAATGACATAATGATTTATGCATAACAGCAATATTTGTCCTTAGGATGGAGACATTTTTGTAGAAGTGTTTTTCGAAAGCTATTTGTTCGCTGTGAGGGAACCAGTCCTCGTACACGGCCCGGATAAAATGCAAGACATTTTTGTCTACCGTATTGAACATACGGTAGACTTTAAAATGGGGCTAGTCGGAGCGCATTCCGGAGCATTACATGACGTTTTTGGCGTGCGGGGCAGAAATTCTGGCAAAGAAGTAACAAGATAAAAATGATGTCACGTCTAGCTACGCAAACCTTGTTAGAGAACGGTTTTTTTGGCGGCAGAGCGCCGCGCGTGTGTGTGTGTGTGTGTGTGTGTGTGTGTGTGTGTGTTTGTGTTGTGTGTGTGTGTGTGTGTGTGTGTGTGTTTGTGTGTGTGTGTGTGTGTGTGTGTGTGTGTGTGTGTGTGTGTGTGTGTGTGTGTGTGTGTGTGTGTGTGTGTGTGTGTGTGACAGCGACTAGAGCCCGCCTTTGAGGACGTACAATTATCTCGAAAACTTTATTAACATGCTCATTGGCGAAAAAAATGACCGTTTCACAAAAACCGGTTGATCCACACTGGAGTCCGTACTTTTTCTTATTTTTACTAAATATTTGTTGCATATACCTAGATAATAGGGACATATTGAATGAGTTCGTTAACCAGCATTGTACCTTAGAACGTTTTGAGTGATAATTAATTTTTGTTTAAATAAATATTTTAACGTGTTTTGGGTGAATTTTATGAATTAACAATTGAACCTTTTTTTGAAAAAAACCCAAACATTACAATCTTCTCATTAATAATCGCATGATATTTTTGTATATGCGGTATACATATATAAGCCTACAGTTTTTCTCAGCTGTCGGATACGATTAACTCATTCTACCCCATCACCGAAACCCCCAAATGTTGCCGTTGTCCTCTGAAGACTGCATTACAGTGCAGGACACAGATCGACCATGATAGTTCAAGGGTGATGCCAGAATAGCTTGGCGCCCTTAGGCGCCAGCTATTCTGGCATCACCCTTGAACTATCATGGTCGATCGTTATTTTGCTGTGGTGTGTCTGGGGTAGAATGAGTTAAGTCAATTGTGACCTGTATGCCATAAGTGTGTAAATCAGACAATTTTCTGCACCACCTTTTCGGAGTCATTTGTTAAACAGCTAAAATAACTTTAATTTTGGTTTTACGACCCCCCCCCCCTCCTCCCCAACCACCTATCTTCTCAATAATACCCACATAATTTTTTATAAGCAGTCTCTGCATAAACCTGCTGTTTGTCCCGTCCCTGGGGTAGGATTAGGTCAGATTTTGGCCTGTAAGCCCTAGGCGTGAAAATCAGCAAGAAAATTGCAAAGTTCAGTGATTCCTCTGATACGTCAAATGTTAGTACTGCGATGAGTCGCGTATAACATCGAGTCGTCAATGTGAACACGGCGTCGTGGGATTAATGTGGAAGGATTCAATACCATATGGTTTGAATCACACCAAGCTGTTACCTCATCTAGACTGCCCTGTAAAGTATTTGATATTTGTTGGACGTCTTTTGCTAATGTATGCAAAGTGGTATCATCCGCAATCATCTCACAAGTGGTGTTTGCGTCAGACAGCTGCAGGGGTAAGTCATTTATAAATATGTTAAATAGGAGAGGTCCGAGAAAAGAGCCACGGGGAACCTCATATTTGACAGATTCTTCCGATGAGATATACAAGTTGAGTGCGATCCATCAGGTACGATTGAAAGAAAGCAACTGATCTATGGCATCTCAAATACAATTGAAGCTTAAGAAGAAGCAGCTTATGGTCAATGGAGTCAAAAGCTTTCTTAAAGTCGAGGAAGACAGCACCTGACATGTGTGATTGGTTAATTTGTGTAAGAGTGAACGGCTCCATTCTCGGACCTCTCCTATTTAACATATTATAAATGACTTACCCCTGCAGCTGTCTGACGCAAACACCACTTGCGAGACGGCGGGTCACGTCTCAACACCAGTAGGGGTAAACAGATCCACGGCGGGTCACCTATCAACACCAGGAGTAGTAAACAGCTCCACGGCGGATCACATCTTAACACCAGCAGTAGTAAACAGCTCCACGGCGGGGTCACGTCTCTACACCAGCAGTAGTAAACAGCTCCACGGCGGGTCACCTTTCAACACCAGCAGTAGTAAACAGATCGACGGCGGGTCACGTCTCTACACCAGCAGTAGTAAACAGCTCCACGGCGGGGTCACGTTTCTACACCAGCAGTAGTAAACAGATCGACGGCGGGTCACGTCTCTACACCAGCAGTAGTAAACAGCTCCACGGCGGGGTCACGTCTCTACACCAGCAGTAGTAAACAGATTGACGGCGGGTCACCTATCAACACCAGCAGTAGTAAACAGCTCCATGGCGGGGTCACGTCTCTACACCAGCAGTAGTAAACAGCTCCACTGCGGGTCACCTTTCAACACCAGCAGTAGTAAACAGATCGATCGCGGGTCACCTCTCTAGATCTGAAGCAGTAAACAGTGCTACGGCGTGTAGTGGAAAGAAGCGATGCCTGTTGGTTGACATGTGTGGCGTAAACACGCGTAAACACGCGTTACGCTGGACAGGTAGTTTTCTCACTGTCCAAAACGCAAGGTATCGGAATTAATTTGTGGAGAAAAATCAATCACACACTCACTTCAGTTCACAAACAGCGGGTTTAGACCTTAAAAAAAAAAAAGTGAAACTCAATCAGATTTGGTACATAAAAAGGGGAAAAATCTGTTGCATGTCACACTTCCATCAGGCATTTTTTTTGCACCTTTTTTTTTTTTTACCTTTCAGGCATAAAAACACTATGATAGTTCAAGGGTGGTGCCAGAATGGCTTGGCGCCTCAAGGCGCCAAGCCATTCTGGCACAACCCTTGAACTGTCATAAAAAAAACACAAAGACGTGGTATTTTGAAGTGAATTTTATTTCAATTCATAGTCTTTTCAGTTCTATACGGATCGATATCAGCGACACAGCCGATCGGCAGGAAAGGTTTGCAAAACACTCATCTGAGAATATGACCCTTTGTGGTACACAACCTTGGCTAGTGACCCATATACACAAACATACAGAAATTACACTTGGAAGATTGCCAGGACGTATTGTTTTCCATTCTCATCAGACATTTTCTTATCTGATTGGAAGTGCTGCATTAGTTCATTTGAGACGTGACGTATTAGCTCATTGGAGACTTGCCGTATTAACTAATTGGAGACATGCCTCATTGAAGACGTGCCGTATTAACTCACTGGAGACGTGCAGTATTAGCTCCTTGCAGACGTGCCGTATTAACGCATTGAAGAGTGCCGTATTAGCTCATTGGAGACATACTGTATAAACTCATTGGAGACGTGACGTATTAGCTTATTGGAGACGTGCCGTGTTAAATCTTTGGGGATACAGTATTAGCTCATTGGAGACCTGCCGTTTTAACTCATTGGAGACGTGCCTTATTAGTTCACCGGAGACGTGCCGTATTAACTGAAAGGAGACGTGCCGTATTAGCTTATTGGAGACGTGCCTCATTGGGGATGTGCCGTATTAGCTTATTGGAGGCGTGCCGTATTAACTGAAAGGAGACGTACCGTATTAGCTCATTGGAGACGTGCCGTATTAGCTTATTGGAGACGTGCCTCATTGGGGATGTGCCGTATTAGCTCATTGGAGACGTGCCGTATTAGCTTATTGGAGACGTGCCTCATTGGGAACGTGCCGTATTAGCTTATTGGAGACGTGCCTCATTGGGGACGTGCCGTATTAGCTTATTGGAGACGTGCCTCATTGGGGACGTGCCGTATTAGCTCATTGGAGGCGTGCCGTATTAGCTTATTGGAGACGTGCCGTATTAACTCATTGGAGACGTGCCGTATTAGCTTATTGGAGACGTGCCTCATTGGGGATGTGCCGTATTAACTCATTGGAGACGTGCCGTATTAACTCATTGGAGACGTGCCGTTTTAGCTCTTTGGATACATGCCGTATTAACTCATTGGAAATGTGCGGTATTAACTCATTGGAAACGTGCCTCATTGGAGACGTGCCGTATTAACTCACTGGAGACGAGCCTTATTAGCTCATTGGAGACGTGCCGTTTTAGCTCTTTGGATACATGCGTATTAACTCATTATTGGAAACGTGCCTCTTTGGAGACGTGCCGTATTAACTCACTGGAGACGTGCCGTATTAGTTTCTTGGAGACGTGCCGTATTAACGCATTGATGACGTGCCGTATTAGTGCATTGGAGACGTGCCGTATTAACGCATTGATGACGTGCCGTATTAGTGCATTGGAGACGTGCCGTATTAACGCATTGGAGACGTGCCGTATTAACGCATTGGAGACGTGCCGTATTAACGCATTGGAGACGTGCCGTATTAACGCATTGGAGACGTGCCGTATTAACGCATTGGAGACGTGCCGTATTAACGCATTGGAGACGTTGCCGTGCCGTTTTATCTCATTGGAGACGTACCGTATTAACTCATGTGAGACGCGCCGTATTATTTCATTGGAGACGTGCCGTATTAACTCAAAAGTGACGTGCCGTATTAGATCATTGGAGACGTGCCGTATTAGCTCATTGGAGACGTGCCTCATTGGAGACGTGCCGTATTAGCTCATTGAAGACGTGCCGTATTAACTCATTGGAGACGTGCTGTATTAGCTCATTGGAGACGTGCCGTATTAGATCATTGAAGACGTGCCGTATTAGCTCATTGGAGACGTGCCATACAGACTATTCGCAGCGTATCCCTATATATAGTAATATAAACTCACGTTTTCCACCCCGAATTCTGTTCAGATGGTCTCTCATATGCGTACCTGACCCGCTGTCGATCTCACCCCATCCTGCGCGTAAACGGGGCGCATCGCCCGTGACTGAGAGCGACATGAATGCAGTCGCGGTAAAAAAATAAAGTTGAATGTATCCTTTGAAAAATTTGAACTTGTGCAATAACTGAAGCAAATTTCTGCTGCTGATCCCAGGGGTGATGCGCTCAGTTGTGCGGACAACGTTCCTTCGTTTGTTGTGGGGGATATAGTGTCAGCATAATGGGGCCAGGAAGGCTGAAGACCTGCCAGTGTTAGCTGAAGAGGTGGAAGCAGCCGTACGCGGCCTGAAGGGAGGAAAGTCTCCAGGTGTAGACAACGTACCTGCTGAACTGTTGAAACATGGAGGAGAAGTAACAACGAAGGTCCTCACTACACTCTGTCAAAAGATCTGGGAGCAAAAGAAATGGCAAGTAGAATGGACACAGTCTCTAGTGATCCCGCTCCCCAAGAA
Source organism: Semisulcospira habei (assembly GCA_036245525.1). NCBI lineage: Eukaryota > Metazoa > Mollusca > Gastropoda > Semisulcospiridae > Semisulcospira > Semisulcospira habei. The sequence continues at coordinate 51,266,573 of BTPG01000002.1, read as the reverse complement.
AGGAAACCTGAAACAGTGCCAGAACTACAGAACTATCAGTCTGATAAGTCACCCTAGCAAAGTAATGCTTAGAATCATTCTCAACCGCCTCAAAACTTTCGCCGAGGAACTGCTGGCAGAAGAACAGGCTGGCTTCAGAGTTGGAAGAAGCACTGTAGAGCAGATTTTCAACTGCCGCGTCCTGATCGAGAAACATCTGCAGCATCAGCGCGAACTCTACCACAACTTCATTGATTTCAGGAAAGCATTTGATCACGTCTGGCACGACGGACTCTGGCAAGTCATGAGATCGTTCAACATAGAGGAGGGACTGATCCAAATGATAGAAGCGCTTTACAAAAACGCCTGCAGCGCGGTTCTACTTAACAATCAGTCAGGCGAGTTCTTCAGGACGACGATCGGTGTCCGTCAAGGATGCCTGCTCTCTCCTGTCCTTTTCAACATATTCCTGGAGAAGATCATGCAGGAAACCCTCCACGATCACCATACTTCAATCTCTATTGGTGGCAGATCCCTGTGCAATCTTCGATTCGCAGACGACATTGACCTCATGGCAGGCAGCAATAGTGAGCTCCAAAACCTGACAGACAAACTTTCAAGTAGCGCAGGGTCTTATGGCATGGAGATCAGTACGGATAAAAGCAAAGTGATGATCAACACCACAAGCGACAGCAGCAGCAACATTCACATGAACGGCCAGAAGCTAGAAGAGGTCAATAGCTTCAAGTACTTGGGAGCCACCCTGTCCAAAGACGGTAGTTGCATAGCAGAGATCCGTATCAGGATAGGTACAGCAACATCCGCAATGGCCAGGCTGGACAGGATATGGCGAAGTAACTCCATCAGCTTCACCATCAAGTACAGGCTTTACAAGTCCCTCGTAGTGTCTATTCTACTCTACGGCTGTGAGACTTGGACACTGCTTGCAGACTCAGAAAAGAAAATCCAGGCCTTTGAGAACAAGTGCCTGAGGAAGTTGCTCCGCATCTCGTACCGCGAGCACAAGACCAACGAATATGTACGGAGCATCGTCACTTCCCTGGTGGGCCCACATGAACCCCTTCTGGCAACCGTGAAACGGCGCAAGCTTGCTTGGTTTGGCCACGTGACCCGACACAACACCTTGTCCAAGACTATCCTCCAAGGCACTCTCGAAGGAAGTCGTCGGCGAGGTCGTCAGAGAAAGAGTTGGGTCGCAAACATAAAAGAATGGACCGAACTCGAGATGCCAGACTTGCTTGCCACCGCCCAAAATAGAACTCAGTGGAGAGCACTGTCTGTTGCTGCTGCCTTTCAGTCCCCCCAACGCCCAGTTCGGGCAAGGGACTGATGATGATGATGATGAATGCCATGTACCGCGGGCTATTGGGGGATAAAGTGTAAGCATAATGCCATGTACCGCGGGCTATTGGGGGATATAGTGTCAGCATAATGCCATGCATCGCGGGCTATTGGGGGATATAGTGTCAGCATAATGCCATGTACCACGGGCTACTGAGGGATCTTGGCTTGACTTCGCGAACGAAGATTCTATAGGGCTTTCCCACGTCGTCTGCAGGCATTTTCGTGGCTGCGGAGGCCAATCCGGGACAGGCAGGTTCGACCGCAGTGGCTGCAGGGGAAGGTCTGGTCAGGGTTATGAGTTACGGCAACTCTGTTTTTTCTCCTGAGCCGTTTGTCCTTAAGGTTAGCTCTACGAGAGTCCTCAAAGGAGACGGCTGCCTTGTAGATGGTGGAGCGCCAGGTGTCACGGTCCGCAGCAAGCGAAGACCACTGGCGGTGGTCGATTTGGCAGGCACTAAGTGACTTCTTGAGACCGTCTTTGTATCTCTTCTTTGGTGCCCCTCTGTCTCGGTGTCCAGTGGCAAGCTCGCCGAACAGAGTGATCTTGGGTAGGCGATGATCCTCCATCCTGGAGACGTGCCCCGCCCAGCGAAGCTGTGTCCGCAGCAACAAAGCCTCGATGCTCATAGTTTCTGCCTGTTCAAGGACCTCGACGTTGGTGACATAGTCACTCCAGTGAATGCCCAGGATGGTACGCAGGCAGCGCTGGTGAAAGCGTTCGAGGAGTCGTAGTTGGTTGCGGTAGAGGGTCCAGGACTCGGAACCGTACAGCAGGGTGGTGAGGACGACAGCTCTGTACACGCTGATCTTGGTGCCTTTTTTCAGCTGTTGATTGTGCCACACCCGCTTGAATAGTCGCCCGAAAGCACTGTTCGCTTTTGCCAACCTGTTGTCCAGCTCCTTGTCCAGCTTGGCGTCTGACGTGATGGTGCAGCCAAGGTAGGTAAACTGGTGTACTGACTTTAGTTCAGACTCGCCGATGGTGATGTGGGGAGGGCGATGCTCTACCTTGGGTGCCGGCTGATGAAGGACCTCTGTCTTTTTCAGACTGACCTCGAGTCCAAAGAGCTGGGCAGCATCTGCAAAGCAGGACGTGATGCGCTGCAAGGCTCTCTCTGTGTGAGCAACGAGGGCAGCGTCATCAGCAAAGAGCAGCTCACGAATCAGTTGGTCTAGGGTTTTGGTGTGGGCCTGCAGTCGTCTGAGGTTGAACAGGTTGCCATCGAGACGATACCTGATGTACACTGCATCGTCATCGTCGAGGTCCACTGTGGCCTGCTTCAACATCATGCTAAAGAAGATGGTGAAGAGGGTTGGTGCCAGCACGCAGCCCTGTTTCACGCCGTTGATAATGGGGAATGGTTCTGAGAGGTTACTGTTGAGTCTAACCTGGCCTTGCTGGTCCTCGTGGAGCTGGACGATCATGCTTAGGAACTTTGGGGGACAGCCAAGTCGCTCCAGGATCTGCCACATGCCTTGCCTGCTCACAGTGTCGAACGCTTTTGTTAGGTCGACAAACGTTACGTACAGCCCTTTGTTCTGCTCGCGGCACTTCTCCTGAAGCTGTCTCAGCACAAAGACCATGTCGGTGGTACTCCTGTTGGCTCTGAAGCCACACTGGCCCTCTGGGAGGTGGTCTTCAGCGATGGCAGGTACCAGCCGATTCAGGAGCAGCCTTGCGAGAATTTTCCCTGCAATGGACAGCAGGGTAATTCCACGATAATTAGAGCAGGCAGATTTCTCTCCTTTGTTCTTGTACAGGGTGATGATGACTGCATCACGGAGATCCTTTGGTAGTGTTCCTTTCTCCCAGCAGCAGAGAAAGAGGTCATGGAGCTTGTTGTGCAGTGCTGGGCCTCCATGTTTCCAGATCTCTGGCGGGATTCCGTCAATGCCTGCTGCTTTGCCACTCTTGAGCTGGTGGATGGCTGTGAGGGTCTCTTCGGCGGTGGGCGGTTCGTCCAATTCAACCTTTAGTGGGAGCTGTGGGATTTGGAGGATGACTGTTTCTTGAACAGTGCGCTCAGCGCCGAAGAGGTCCTGAAAGTATTCTGACCAGCGGTTCAAGATGGAGGTATTATCTGTGAGGAGTGCCTGTCCATCGGCGCTTCGCAGGGGACTTTGTACCAGGTGCCTAGGGCCATACACTGCTTTCAGTGCTTCATAGAAGCCCCTGTAGTCACCGTTGTCAGCGCAAAGCTGGGTCCTCTGTGCCAGTCTCGACCACCACTCGTTCTGGAGCTCTCTAAGCTTGAGCTGGAGACTGCTGCAGATGAGGCGAAAGGCAGATTTCTTCACAGGGCAGGAAGGCTGGGCTAGGTGGGCCTGGTGGGCGGCTCTTTTTTTTGCTAGAAGTTCCTGGATCTCTACGTCGTTTTCGTCAAACCAGTCTTTGTTCCTCTTTCTAACAAAGCCCAAGACTTCCATAGAAGATTTTACAATAGCAGTTTTCAGTTGCTCCCAGAGTGTTTCAGGGGAGGAGTCTGCTGGATCAACTGCGTCTTTGAGCATGCGCTCTAAATCTGTCTGGAGGGCAGCTTTCTTGTCATCACGCTGAAGGCTGGCGACATCAAGCTTTTTCTTGAGGGGGCACCTTTTCTTGGGTTTCAGCTTGAGGTGGAGCATGAGTTTGCAGCGGACAAGGCGGTGGTCAGTGTGGCACTCTGCGCTGGACATCACTCTGGTGAGGAGGACGTCACTGCGGTCCCTCTGACGCACTAGGACATAGTCGATAAGGTGCCAGTGCTTGGAGCGAGGATGCATCCAGGTGGTCTTTCGACTGTCCTTTTGCTGGAAAGTAGTGTTGGTGATGACAAGTTGCTGTTCTGCACAGAACTCCAACAGCAGGCGGCCATTGTCATTGCAGTTCCCAACGCCATGCTTGCCGAGGACTCCTTTCCAGGCTTCAGAGTCTTGGCCCACTCTGGCGTTGAAGTCGCCAAGGATGATGACTTTGTCGTCTGCGGGGGTGCTCTGCAGGAGGCTGCGCAGGTCAGAGTAGAACTTGTCTTTTTCTGCAGGCTCTGCCAGGAGGGTTGGGGAGTACACACTGAGAAGGGTGACGTATTGCTGGTGTCTCAGTGGGAGGCGCATGGACATGATGCGGTCGGAGTGACCCATTGGTAGGTTTTCCAACTTAGTCGCAATGGGGATCTTGACCATGAAGCCCACGCCTGAGAGCCGTCTTTCTGATGCAGGCCTGCCTGACCAGTAGAGGGTGTAGCCAGCGCCAAGTTCTTGGAGGCTGCCTTCCTCCGGGAGGCGTACTTCGCTGAGGGATATAGTGTCAGCATATTGCCATATACCACGGGATACTGGGAGATACAGTTTAGCCGCGTATCCGGAGGCGGCACGTCTCGAATGAGTTAAAATAGTACCGCCGTGAGATGGCCTTAGTCGCCTGCTCGGCGTTAAACCCCAATAACTAACTAACTCTTAAAATAGTGAAAATATCTGTACACGTATTTGTATTTAAGGTTATAGGGCAGTGATTTCAAATAAATGAAAAGCTTTCGGAGCGGCTTCATTAAGTTCCCTAGGGTCTCAACCTTTCACTAGACACAATGCCCGCCCCGTCCAAGCTCTCATAACTCGTCATTATCGATTAAAGAACATACGTATAGATTGTTATTTTTTAAATTTGGCGAAATAGTGTCTCTTATCTGCGTTTTTAAAACCAAGTGCATGTTTGAAAGGTTACAAACAGACACGGATTTGGAGAAGCCAGCCATTTCTGCCCGAACAGTCAAACTGAGACTGTCGTGCGCTCGCGAATTGTGATTATACAGCGTCACACAAAATGTATCTCACGACATAACATTTGATCTTCAAAATCTTTTAACGGTCATTAGCACTTAGAACAAAAAACAACAACAACAACAAAAAACAAACAAACAAACAAACAAACAAAAATACGAAACAAAAAGCATGTAGGAGATCCAAGCACACTTTCTTTAGTATTGTCATTATTCTGTACAGGATTTCTGCACCCATAATTGAACAGCCAAGCTCTGCGTGTTCAGATAGCCTGTTCTAAATGACTGTAGTAGGCATTGCTAATTTTGTGGGCTGGTTTACAATATTACCAATATGTACCTTGACGCTGTACTGGGATGATAGTCCATTATAATTTGTTAATTTTCATCACCGTTTTATGAAATAAGTGTAAAATCAGTATGTGGATACACGCCCGTGCTAACCTTTTAAAAAAGGATGTAATAGCGTGCCATTTTAGCCAGCCTAAGCCACCAGCTGGGGCGAGAAATAATGAGAAGAACTCCGCACTTTTTTTTTTTGTTGTTGCAAGAATACACGACGTTATACGGTGACGCGATAATAAAAAGAGTAACCGTAAACGTCACTAACAATATTATGTTGCTAAATCAAAAACAATCGTGAAGGGAAAATCTGTCCTTGTGCTTGACAAAAGATGGCACTTCGTTTGGAGTATCACAACTGCATCCTGACGTGCCCAGTCTGTGAGTACTGCTGCAGATAGTGTGCCTGTACCCATACTCTGAGGTAAATGAAAAACTAACTCCGTCCCTATCCTCTTGAATATATGCATTTCGGGGGTTTTCTTGCTATCGGCAACATTTTACAGAAACGGAGACATCTAAGAGGTGGCTTTCGTTTGTTTCAGTGAGCTTAGCTTGCTGAAAGTTTGAACTTTATGGTTAGGGCTGACAGACGACAGGAAGCTAGTACATGTTTTAGCTAACAGAGAACAGATAGGATTCTGAAAGTTTCCGTTCAATAACATGCATTCCCAGCCAAAGAGTGCCCACTGTGTTTGATACAGACAGTGTAGCACAACCCCAACAGCAGCAAGCACCTTTTTCGACGTCAGAGGTGAAAAAATGCGAGGGGCGATCGCGGAAGTGACGTTCTTGAAGGTGCTATAGAATCTTACTCAGTTCGGAGATCTTAATCAACATAACTGACCGATACCCGTCACTAGTGTAATTATATATGATTAGTATTTGTTTCACGCGCATTCTACTCTACATGTACGTTTATGTAGTAACATAAAATTGTTAAAATTCTCTCTGTCTGTCTGTCTGTCTGTCTGTCTGTCTGTCTGTCTGTCTGTCTGTCTGTCTGTCTCTCTCTCTCTCTCTCTCTCTCTCTCTCTCTCTCTCTCTCTCTCTCTCTCTCTCTCTCTCTCGGGAGGCCGCTATCGCGTGTGTGTGCGGGTGTGTGTTATCTGTGTGTGTGCAAGTGTATGTGTGTGCACGCGCGCATCCCTACGTGCTTGCGCACGCGCGCGCGCGCGTGTGCCAGTGTGTGTGCCAGTGTGCCACTGTGTGTGTGTGTGTGTGTGTGTGTGTGTGTGTGTGTGTGTGTGTGTGTGTGTGTGCCTGTGGTATATTTGCTGGAGTGAGCCGTGTTGATTTTTATGATGAGAACCTGAATAGCTGTGTTATGTGCAAAATCCTTTATGCTCTTTATATTTGCTGTAGTATAGTTTTAAGTGATAGATTGTATGTGTACATGATATACTGATGTGTGTGTGTGTGTGTGTGTGTGTCAGTGTGTGTGTGTGTGTGTGTGTGTGTGTGTGTGTGTGTGTGTGTGTGTGTGTGGAGGGTTGTGCAGGCTTGGCTTGGCGCCTGTAGGCCGCTACAAGCTAATCTGGCACACAAACCTGTGCACGCGGCAATTGCACACCGGCGCGCCGCGGCGTGTGTGTGTGTGTGTGTGTGTGTGTGTGTGTGTGTGTGTGTGTGTGTGTGTGTGTGTGTGTGTAAGAGAGTGATTTTATGTACGTTATTTTGTTTTGTAATGTGTAGCAAGGACAAGAACGAAAACAGGTCTGCGCACCTATTCTTTTATCCTTGGAAAATAAAGTTTCATTCATTCATTCATTCATTCATTCATTCATTCATTCATTCATTCATTCATTCATTCTCTCTCTCTCTCTCTCTCTCTCTCTCTCTCTCTCTCTCTCTCTCTCTCTCTCTCTCTCTCTCTCTCTCTCTCTCTCTCTCTCTCTCTCTCTCTCTCTCTGCTCTTGTTTACCCCCTCCCCTCCCTTAGTCTCAGGTTATGTATCTAATGTATACAATTGTTGTTTGTCTGTAGAAGTAGCAACGGCATATTCGAAAAGTGACATTGTCCCTGGCTCTGTTAATGTCTTTACCATTGTCAAATAAAGATTCATTGATTCATTGATTCAATGACTCTCTCTCTGTCTCTGTCTCTCTGTCTCTCTATGTCTCTGTCTCTGTCTCTGTCTCTGTCTCTGTCTCTCTCTCTCTCTCTCTCTCTCTCTCTCTCTCTCTCTCTCTCTCTCTCTCTCTCTCTCTCTCTCTCTCTCTCCTCTCTACATCGGAGAGCTGACTAATACTCCCTGATCCCAGCCTCACTACTAACCCGAAATTGGCAGCCTTACAAATTCTGCCCCTGAAATATCCTTTAACTTACAATAAGGGAATGGTTTTGTTCAGAAACCCCGCAGCTACAGTGTCCTGGCAAGATGATTTTGTTGTAATGGTTGACAAAGCACAAAACTCCAAGGGTGATATACATATACTCGGTGATTTTAATGTTGATTTATTGAAACCTGGCAACACGTCATGGAAATCCATGATAACGTTCTAAGGCCTTACACAAGTAGTTCAGTCACCCACCAGGGTCACTGCTACTTCATCCACATTAATTGACCATGTTTATACAACCAACGACAGTGCCCTTAGCAATGTCTATGTACCCAGCATCTCTGTCAGTGATCATTTTCCTATTTGTTTTTCATTATCTGCGAAGTTGCCAAAGAAACCTCATAAGGAGCATATAACCTCCTCTACAGATCATTCCAAAAATTTAACCAAGATGATTTTTTTGCATGACCTTTCCCAAACACCATCTTCCGATGTGTATAACTATAACGATCCCAATGTAGCACTGTCCCACTGGTATAAGTTGTTCCTCGGTGTTCTTGACAGACATGCTCCGAGGCGCACTAAGCATGTTAAACACCCCACTGTTCCTGAGTGGCTGACGGATGAGATTAAAACAGCGATGGAACTAAGAGATCTATTGAAACAACAACAACAAAAAATTTGACGAGTACACAAAACAGCGAAACATAGTTAAATCATTAGTACGTAGAGGCAGTATGCTGAAAAGATTATTGTGGGCGGCAAAGACATACGCAGCGTGTGGCAGGTGATTAACACATTTACTAAAGGACAATCTAGCAAATCAACGAGTGTCCTCCCGCACCTTACAGCTGATGTATTTAATAAACACTTTCTTAACATGGCTAAAACCCTGTCACAGACGAACACCAGTGAGCCAGGTGAATACGTATGTTCAGAACAATTGAAACAGCACAGTCAGATAATCGCTGGCAATACTTTCTCAGTTCCCTTAATGACCGTCCTTGATGTAGGAAAATCTATAACCAACATGAAAAGTAAAACAGCTTGTGGTGTTGACGGTATTAGCAGTAAAATCCTGAAATATGCGCTCCCTTATATTGTTGAATCGTTAACCTTTATATATAACCTTTCGATTCAAAAGAGCATGTTTCCCGATGAATTTTAAATAGCAAAAGTTACTCCTCTACCAAAAAGCAAAGATCTGAGCGACCCAAGTGAGTACAGACCTATGACCTATTTCAATCTTATCAGCAGTGTCCAAACCACTTGAAAAGCATATACATAATCATTTACTTCAATTCCTGGAGGAAAACCGCCTTATTAGTACAGCACAATCAGCTTTTCGGCCTAAACATTCGTGTCAGAGAGCCTTAACTCTCATAACCCACAAATGGCTTACTGCCATAAATGAGTCCAAACTTTCATGTGTAGTATTTCTAGATCTTTAAAAAGCCTTCAATCTCATTAACCACTCAATCTTACTAAACAAGTTACCTTTATATCACATTGATTCAAATGCAGTCGCGTTTCTCTCGTCCTATCTCTTAGACAGAACGCAGAAAGTGTTCTTGAATTGTAAATACTCAGCGGAAGGACTGGTGACTCATGGTGTTCCTCAGGGATCCAACCTAGGACCGTTATTATTCAACATCTTTATAAATGACCTTCCACTCTCAATATCACACCCCGACACAAACTGTGAACTATTTGCTGATGATACATCATTACATGTATCTGATAAAAACCTTTCAACCGTGAGCGCTGTCCTCCAACATAGTTTAGATGAAGTGTCAACTTGGTGTGAATAAAATCATATGATTATTAGTATTCCTAAAAAAAAAAAGTATGTTGGTAACGACACGCCAAAAGCATCAACGTGGTTTGCAACCCCTTGAGCTGTCCCTTCACTCTCAGCCCATAGAGCAAGTGTCAAAACATCGTTTGTTAGGAGTGACAGTCGACGAACAGCTCAGTTGGGAGCCTCACATAGAAACTGCCTGTAAAACTATTTTGAAGAATCTCTTTTTATTATCAAAATTAAGTCCTATAGTTGACATTGATGCTCGAAAACTATTCTTTAACGCACACATCAAGACACATTGTAATTATGCTTCCAATATCTGGGACGGCTGTGGAGACATTCATTTGAAATTTTTTTATTCCCTTTACCGGCGAGGTATTAAGCGTATTGTTCCTGGTTTGTCCCCTACTGATGAAAGACTGAAGGCCCTTAATATCCTACCACTTAGTAAACAATTGGAACTTAATAGATGCTTTCTTGTGCAAAAATTCTAAACAATACCGCCCCTCCCTATCTCCGTAAGCTGTTTTCCCACACAAATAGAGAGAACACGAGGAACATCTTATTCCATCTCCCAAAACCGAGAATCGACATCTTCAAATCTAGTATATCATTTTCCGGTGCTAAGTCATGGAATAACTTGCCCTCTCATTTAAAGTCTATTTCAAAGTTATCTATCTTCAGAGCTCGCGTCCATAAATATCTGCTGTCGATGTGAATGTTCTATTTTTCTGCTTAGTATGTTGCCCCAGCACAGCAGATTGCTGCAGATTATGTAATAGTTCGACTGTCTGCATTAACATGTGAAGTTCATACCAGTATATATATTGTTTTAATTTCTTTTTGTATTTTATCTATTATTATTATTTTATTTTTTTTAATTTTATTTTTTGAGGGGGTGGGGGTCTTTTTACTTGTTATATGTTTTATCTTTTGATGTATCGTCTGATGTATTTTTGTATGTGTAGAGTAGCAGGACAGTTTGGAAGATAGGCATTGCTATGCCTAAAACTTTTTATCCTGAATAAAACGTTTCATCATCATCATCATCATCATCATCATCATCACATCATCATCATCATCATCATCTCTCTCTCTCTCTCTCTCTCTCTCTCTCTCTCTCTCTCTCTCTCTCTCTCTCTCTCTCTCTCTCTCTCTCTCTCTCTCTCAAACTAGTATGTCATTCTCTGGTCCGTTTGCTTGGAATTCAATCCCTGCACATTTGAAAACTATTACCTCACCAGGAAGTTTTAAAACAAAACTTTCTGATTACCTGATGAGTCAGACTTAGTACTTCTCAGGTACTGTAATATTTCCTGTACCTCATGTATTTCATACAGATGGTTTTATGTGTCTGTGTGTGTGTGTGTGTGTGTGTGTGTGTGTGTGTGTGTGTGTGTATGTACGTGTGTGTGTGCTCGTGTTTGTTTGTGTGTGTGGGTGTATGTGTGAGCGGCGCGCGCGCGTGCGTGCGTGTGTGCATGTGTGTGTCATGAGTGTTTTTATTTTTTTCTGTATATAATGATGCTATTGGGTTTTGTATGTAAATATATTTTATAGTTTCCCCTTTTATGCTGTAGATGTTAGCAACGGCAAGTTTGTAAAATGACGATTTGTTTTCTGTCAAAACCTTTTACCGTTGAAAAATAAAGTTTCATCATCATCATCACCATCATCATCTCTCTCTCTCTCCTACCTACCTACCTCATCCCGTTTGCGTTTTGAAACAGTGGTACTATAACGAGGAAGACGGAGCTGTGTCTATGCGTGGTATACAGAACAGATCAGGCGGTAAAGTAGCAGTAACTCGAGGACTCTGGCCTGTGTTAACTGCACTGTGCTTAGCTATGACATGTTATAGTGTTTCAGCACGAAACTGCGTCTGACGATTTAAGTTTCAACGCGTATGTAGTCTGTCACTTTGATACCTGGATTAAAGGGGACACACAGCCAAGCGCAAACGTGTTATTAACTTCCTCAAAGCCAGTGGATGCAGACTGCGTTTTTGAAATCATTGTAAATTAAAAGTGAAAGAACCCCGGCTGTTAAAGGAACGTGAATAACACAAAGTGGTTTTAGCACTGATCCCCATGTCCTCCGCAACTGCGGGGGCTCTTGCGGACACCCAATGCGCAAAATACCATCGGGCCGACGTCGGCCGCCGTTGGTCCGCGCGCGCCTGCGCGCGGACCATCGGCGGCCGACGTCAGCCCGATGGCCTTTTGCGCATTGGGCATATACCTCGTGCACTTTCGTTGTCGTTCATTTCTTTATCGGCAGTGATAATGTGTGGTGACAGATGTGGATGTTGTCAGCCACTTCAGATAGGAACTGTAATGGTAACAACATTCCTGACAGCAGGCGACACTGCCGCACGTCGATGAGGGCGGAAGTATACTGACGAGCAAAGGAAACGCGATATTTTTTTTTTTTTGAATCATCGGAAACACAAACATGAAAAGGACTTGCACGATTTTTGTTGCTTTTCTGTTTCGGACCCGCTTCGGATTCGGATCGGTTTCGTATCGGATTCGTGTCTCCGCCTTTAGCCTTCCTAAGTTACATGGATACAAAGTGGCTTCAGCAAGAGGCATAGATCCTCATGAGCCCCCGCAACTGCGGGGGCTCATGAGGATCTATGTCTCTTGGATTTGGATCGCGTTCACTGTTTCCAGGCGGTGGTGGGGCTAACAGATAGTGTTCCACATTGATGCCAGTGCTGCACGATTATTCAGAGAGCTGACATCAGCCTTGTGAGGATCAAGAAACACTTCATACCAGCCTACACCTAGCACACACCTGCTACGTTATGATTGCAAACTGATGCACAGTTTCGAGTCCAGTCAGGCAGCCACACTCATATGGTGTCAACCTCCCCTCTGCTCTCTGTGGAACTCACTCCCACATCACGTTAAAGCCACTCCGACATTATCTCGTTTCAAGACACTTCTTTATAGATACCTGACATCACTCAAATAACAATATCTAGTTATACGTAGACACACGAATGTACGTGTATATTCTAACTATCATGTGTATGTGCGCGTGTATGTATGTGTGTGTGTATGCATGTGTTTGTGTGTTTGTGTGTGTGTGCACGTGCGCGCGAGCGCGGGTGTGCATTTGTGCGTGCATGCGTGTGTTTGTTTTTAGTGGACTGTATATTTTGTATTACTGTGCTTTGATGTCCCTGTTTTATTTATATTTTGTACTTAGTTAGTCCGTAGTTTTAGCAACGGCAGGTACGAAAAATGATATAGTCACTGACTGTGTTAATATCTTCACCGTTGTAAAATAAAGATTCATTGATTCATTGATTCTCTCCCCGCCCATCTCCACCCAGGGGTAACCACACGCACACCCCGGCTGCCTGCACGTATCAGAGAATCATATCGGAGAATCACGCCGCATTGTGTGTGTGCACACTAGATTAGAAATTCAAATTTGCGTTGCATTCTCCTTTAATTTTAAACTGAGAAAACAAAATCATAAGAAAGGCAGCAAGCTCACAAAACGCATACTAGTACAAGCATGCTGTAATATATTTAGCTGGAAATAGCATAAAAACACCATGTCCAGTCAGCTTGCTGACAAACACGTCTGAATAGATATATACACACTTATTTAAAATAAAACAAATCCATATTCTGTTTGACGTTGTGACAAGACAGATGTAACGCACGCAGACTGCCCATGTCGCACGTACAGACTCTCGCACAACAGACGCATACACCGCCACTGACTCAGACGGGCGCATTCCGCACGCGGTAAAACTCAACACACTAGTTAGGATTCTTCTACGGACCTTTATGTAGATAAGACAACGATATACTTTTAATTAATTTAGACTTCCTAGGCTTATGGGCAGTGGGCTGATGTTCACATCTGCACGGGACATAGACGACCCAGCCCTCCACGAGTCCCCTGCTGCCTTGCAGGTTAGGTTTTGGATAACCAAAGGCTAGCAATGGGGTGCTGACACGGTACCAGATTGGCGTATCAACTTCCTAGATGGTCACCACCCAGGGCGAAGGAGTCCCATGAAGGTCTCATCGGCCATGTGTCCAGGACCAAGACGAGCCGCTAGTTATGTGGAGTTTTGGTTGTGATCAACAGCCTGGAGAGGGATGGACTCCGCCAGGTTCATTTGCCCAAGACACCACATGCAATGCGTGCCAACGGTCGGCAAGACTACGGGATAGATAGATAGATAGATAGATAGATAGATAGATAGATAGATAGATAGATAGATAGATAGATAGATAGATAGATAGATAGATAGATAGATAGATAGATAGATAGATAGGTGGATGGGATTGCTGGGTAGATAGGTAGGTAGGTAGATAGATAGATAGATAGATAGGCTTCCTAGATTAATATGCTTGTGTGTGTGTGTGTGTGTGTGTGTGTGTGTGTGTGTGTGTGTGTGTGTGTGTGTGTGTGTATGTGTGTGTGGAGATGATCGTGGGTGTGTGAGTGGGTACGTATTGGTTTGTGAGATTAGTTGTTTCGTTTTAAAGTTTTTACAGTGTGTGTAGGGCATTGGGTTTTTGTGATAGAGTATTAATTATTTCTTATTGTTCACTGTGATGTTTGTAATTGTAACGACACCAACACACATTCCGATGCTTTATGTTTCTTAAGGCAAATGGCAATAAAAAGTATCTAATCTATATGCTGGTATGCTGGGCACACTCGAAAAATAAGGTCTGGGATGTGGCAAGACAGATGTAACGCACGCTGACTGCCCTTGTCTAGGGGGCTAGGTCACTGTCTAGCAAAAGTGAAAGTGATCTAACAGCAAGAGACATCGATCCTCATGAGCCCCCGCGACTGGGGGGCTCATGAGGATCTATGCCTTTTGCTGGGACCGCTTTGTGTCCACGTCCTTTGCTCAGTGCTGGCTGTTTTCGTTCAGGGAACATAGGTTTCCGAAACAAAATGTACGTGCGTTGCCAGGGAAGGGGTCAAGTGGGTAGAGGTGAGGTGGGCTGTTCTTAATCTGAAGATGGTGGTTTGTTCTGATATGTCCAGGAGCTTGAGATCGCCTTCTTCACACCTGACCTGCAGCCTGGCCTTCCACTGCGCGTGGCATCTGTTCTTGATGACGGCTTGGGATTCACTGTAGGACATTTGATGCTCTGGTCGCTGAAGCGTGTTCCCTGTCGTGTAGAGGCGGTCTGCTTGCTCCTTTCCCGTAGTTTCACAGTGAGATGGAATCCAACAGCAGTGGTCTGCCTGCTGAGCTCATGCAGGCGAGTAGTGATGTCCTGCGGTAGCTTGTCCCTTCCTTGTTCTGCAGAACCTGGAGAAGAGAGGGGCTGTCGGTCAGGAACACTGTGTTTGTGGATGCGTTCTCCAGTAGACGGACTAGCAGCTTCTAGCATAGCATATGCTTCTGCTCGGCAATCCGTTGATCTTCTTATTACAGTTGGGGTGGATCTAGAGATATGTCTGCCATCTGGAAATGTTATGTGCACCTCTCGAACTTTTGACAACATCTTCAGCTGAACCGTTTGTGTATGCATGAGTCCACGTGTCAGCGGTGTAGTCTCTCTCTAGTATTTCTGGTGTAGCGACATTTAGTTCTAACTGTGTGTAGGTTTGCTGTGTGTCGATTCCTGGCAGGTCTAGCACTAACTGTATTCTCCAGTCTTCACATTCGTCTCCGGTTGTTGAACAATGTGATGGAGACTGTCTTGTCAGCGTGTTCTTGGTGAACTCCTAGAGCTTAGAGTGAATGGGACTGTTTTCAGATCTTTATTTTCTCGCCTTTCTACCAGTGATTGCAGAAGAATTGTTTTTGCAAACACCGTAATTTGTTAATCCATTTTTTGTAAGGACTGGATGGAGTGGAAGGGGCAAAGGAAACCCTTTGAATACCCGCGGCCACCCGCCCCCCCCCCCCACCCCCCAGTACGTCCCCTTATATCCGCCATGATAATACGTCTATTTTAGTTTTGTGTCGTGGCGAAAGAGATGTAATGATATCAATCATTATTACGATTGTGTGACAGGCGAGGTGTCAACGGATGGTGAAGTTTCACTAGACGTCAAACAACAGTCACAGCGACACAAAACCAAAAATCTCTATGATAGCACAGCAACACAACACCGCAAATCTGGATGACTTCTCACCGCCCCCTGAATATCTGTCATCTCGCTGTCCGTATGACCTGCCTGTCGACGGTAAGGCTGTACTCTGGTATCCAGCATCTGAAAAAGAACACACATTTTCCCATTTCTCGTTTGTGGACGGTGGACAGGGTAAGTGCTGATGACGAAACACCCGGCTCATATATCTCTGTGTAGTTTCAGTTTTTTGTTTTCCCCATCTGTGGAATAACTGTGAAAAACTTTAGCTGTGAGTCGGTTCATGTAGGTTCTTAGTGGTGCTCATAATGATAGGTATCGCCAGCATGATGTTCTGCGTCCAACGCGCTGAGATGCAAATGCAAATAATTTGAAACTGAAAGAAAACTGCTTACATAGTGATAAAGTTTGTCTTCTCCTCTTTCCAACGATGTAATTAGTTTTGTTCTTAGTGCACTAAGTCATTAACACCACTGTGTGGAAGATAGTGAGTGTCGACGTGTTTTTCATTGCGTGGCGCACTTTTTGTGGGGCAGATCGCGTACGCGCAATTTATGTTGAAAACACATACTCGTTTCTACAGCCGAGGGCGTCTCCGCCATCCAACCTACAGATTTGTTTTATACACCATTGGAACGCACATATTCTTGGCTAAAAGCAGCTTGTTGCATTTTACAAACATTTCAGGGATTCAAAAGTTACGATGCAGAATGTGTTTTCAGCGAAATTTCGGGACTTTTGTTTCCGAATATCATAAAATCCGCTGAAAATAACACATATGTTCTTGAACTAACATAAACATAATTCAATTTTATGTATATCTGTGTAAGCTGCATGGTTGTAGAGCGAATGGTGGAGACGCCATCCACAGAAGAAAGCAGTCACTGTGCTGTACGTCGTCTGACTCAATAACCTGAAAAGACACGTAAGCCTTCTTTCAGGCGTGACTAAAATGTGGTAAGAAAATGAGAAAAAAGAATAATACAGTTTAGTTTGTCTCCTTTTTTAAAATGTTGTTGTTGTTGTTGTTGTTGTTTGTTGTGTGCGGCGAACTATAAGTCATCAAAACGAGTGTGTGGTAGGCAGTGAGTGTACGCGATTTTTTTCTTCACGTTGCGATTTTTGTTTCTTTTGGCCGATCGCGTACACGATGATAGTATGTTCTTCCCTCTATGGCCTAGGGCATCTCCGCTGGTCAGTCTACAAATATGGTTTTAGAATCATTGGAAAGATCAGATTCTTGGCTATAAGCATTGTATTGCCTTAAAAAACATTGTCATTTATGAGCTATTCTGCAAAATGTGCGTTTATAGGATTTGTTTCTGACATGTTACCGATCATACTAAAATCCGGAAAACAATATGCGTTCTGGGTTCCATTCAAATGCCATTCACTTTCCAGTAGGTCTGTCTGCACTGCATGAATCTAGAGAAAATGATGCAGACGTCATCTGCAACGAGAAACAGTCACTGTGCTGTAGGTCGTCTGACTCAATACTGTGACAAGTCGTGTCAGTCTTCGGGAATGTCTGAAATGTGTAAAACAAATTTAAAGTGAAACGTACATTTAAGTGGTGTTAGGCGAGGGATGTGTGATAAGCATATTTTAAACGGAAGGAGTCATATTGCTAGGGCGGCAGTCGCAAACGACAGCTAGTCTTCCGCATGTGTGAAATGTGTAACAAAAATTAGAATAAAACGTACATTTAATTTGTTTTTGTATCTTAGGCTCTTTTAAGGATGTTATTGTTTTTGATGGCTCTCGTACGAAGGAAAAGTAAATATGTTCTCGGCCAGTTCGTCCGTGGCAAACTTTAATGTTGGCATTTTCTCGAAAACTATTCAAACCCACAGTCTACAAACTTCCCAAAGAAAACGTTGTAGTTAGACCTTTTTTAACATACCAAATTTCAGTAACCGTTCTAGAAGGCTAAGGTCATAGGGGATCAAGAAATTGGTAAAATAGCCATATTTTGATAAAATTACTCAATACGTTCTGGGGCTCAGAAATGTCATTCAGTTTCCAGTAGATCTGTGGAAGGTAGATGGCTGTTAAGCACATTGTGGAGCTGGCACCCTATGCGTTTTAAAACAGTCACTTATCTCTACGTTGCTGATTCATTAGCGTATGGCGAAACGTAAAAAAATATTATCTCATAAGCTAGACGGGTCTATCGTACACCGCCCCACCCCCACCCCCCAAATTGAATGGGTTTCAAAGTGTACCTTAGTATGTCCTGAGATGTTTAAGTGATGTTCACTGAAGTCCTTAGGAACACACCAGAGATGGAGCAAGGGTACCCCCATTCACGATCTTGGCGGATGCTCAAATGAGGTTGAGAAACATTTTCCTCTAAATAAATCAGAATTCACTCCAGAAGCCCAAATCAGGCAATATTATATTAAGTCATATCTTCTGCGTCCTCTGCCTGCAATGATAAGAATGAAAAATTATTGAATCTCTGGCTCACAGTGAAGGTATTTGTACACACAGTAAACGGCCATTTCCTAAAATCGCAAAAAAAGACAAAAATTATGTGTCAGATGCCTTCAGACATTTTCTATAGCACTGTCAGTCCCTTTTCAGGTTTACATCATTAAAGCTGTCACAATTATTATAAACCTTATTGGGTGATGCTATGATTAACTGTGAGTGCCACACTGGTTGATTTTGTCTCCCTACCCCAAGTTGTAAAAATAAACAAAATTAATTAAAAAAAGTACTAAAGTTATTCCATTTCATTTTGATTTATCTTTACCTTTTAAGTTTCAATAATGTGAGCATAAAGTGCAAGAAAATAAGGAAAATCGGCATCCTTTTACGGTACATTCATGGTGAATGATATCTTTTTCCCATTTAAAAGTGCCGAATTGGGAAACATACATTGTTTAAGATGCCCTCAGAAGTTCAGTAAACAACTGATAGGTATTCGTTTTTAGGTTTTATTGGTTAGGATAGAGTACCACAGCTACTCCCAACCTTATTGTATGATGCTGTGATGCATTTAGGGGCTACAGTGTCTAAATCTGCTGCCCTACCCCCATTTTACCACACCCCCCTCTTGGCTGGACTTCGCGAACGAAGATTTTATAGGAGTTGCCCACGACGTCTGCAGGCTTGTTCGTGGCTGCGGAGGCCAATCCGGGACAGGCAGGTTCGACCGCAGTGGCTGCAGGGGAAGGTATGGCCAGAGTTCTGAGTTGCGGCATCTCTGTTCTTTCTCCTGAGCCGCTTGTCCTTAAGGCTAGCTCTGCGAGAGTCCTCAAAGGAGACAGCTGCCTTGTAAATAGTGGAGCGCCAGGTGTCACGGTCCACAGCAAGCGAAGACCACTGGTGGTGGTCGATTTGGCAGGCACTAAGTGACTTCTTGAGACAGTCTTTGTATCTCTTCTTTGGTGCCCCTCTGTCACGGTGTCCAGTAGCAAGCTCGCCGAACAGGGTGATCTTTGGTAGGCGATGATCCTCCATCCTGGAGACATGCCCCGCCCAGCGGAGCTGTGTCCGCAGCAGCAAAGCCTCGATGCTCACGGTTTCAGCCTGTTCAAGGACCTCGACATTGGTGACATAGTCACTCCAGTGAATGCCCAGGATGGTACGCAGGCAGCGCTGGTGGAAGCGTTCGAGGAGTCGTAGTTGGCTGCGGTAGAGGGCCCAGGACTCGGAACCATACAGCAGGGTGGTGAGGACCACAGCTCTGTACACGCTGATCTTGGTGCCTGTTTTCAGCTGTTGATTGTGCCACACCCGCTTGAAAAGTCGCCCGAAAGCGCTGTTCGCTTTTGCCAGCCTGCTGTCAAGCTCCTTGTCCAGCTTGGGCAGTGGGCAGATGTTCACATCTTCACGGGACATAGACGACCCCGCCCTCCACGAGTCGCCTGCTGCCTTGCAGGCCTGGCCGCTTGGCTGCGGAAAGGCTAAGGGAGGAAACCCCTGACATCAAAGCCCCCGTGTCTCCGGGGAAGGCTTTTGAGCCAGAGACTAGGACAAGGACAGTCTGATATAAAACCTACGACCCGAGGACCTCGATGCCACCACACCCAAAGGTACGCAAAATGATCATAACAATAGCTTATGACATACTCCTCTGTTTAAATATTTTTTGTTGACAGTTTTATTAACAAAGTATGCATATTGAGCATAAAAATGTGTGATCATATCATTAATTTCAATGTGGTCCATCAATTTAATTGTAATTCTTTTTAGTTAAGGCATCTTTAACAAGGGCTGCTGCTGAAGCTTCTAAGCTTCTACTGTCTGCACATTCAGCAGTCTTGTCAAACTCGGGGAAGGTATACCTCAGGGAGAAGTTGTGTCTGATGCTGTTCTTGGTCTACATTAATGACATCAGTACAGCAGTACCAAGGTTCGTCTCGAACATCCTCCATGCGGATGACTTTGCAGTGTGGAGCGCAGCAGAACATATAGAAATAGCATCCTGCAGAATCCAGGATGCTGCCAATAGGCAACAGCTGGACTGAAAGATAGCCACTCAAACTGAGCTAGACATCTTTCAATCAGATGGAAGAGTTCACCTTGAAACTGGAGATCTTCCAGTACGAAAGACAGACAGGCCAACTTTGCTGGCAACAAATAAATTACTGGATTCACGTGGAGGCCTCACATCGAAGCCATTGAATCTAGAGCTGCAAAAAGAAAAGTCTCTGATGAAGAAACTGATGGGGACCACATTGGCGCGTATTACAGCATCTGGCGCAAGCAAACACCAGCTCGGTCATACCAGTAGTGCGGTACCAAGATATATCGACAACATGAAACACTGCCTGCAACCCCCCCCCCCCCCCCCCCCCAAAAAAAAAAAAAAAAAAAAAAAAAAAACCAAAACCCAACAGGTTTGACAATTGAAGAACATGGTTCATTCTCATGATGCAGTGACATTGTTAGAGTCAGCTGGAGCACACCAATTTAGGAAATGGAGGACGATGGAGCCAATGGAACGCAGAACAGCACACATGATGAAGAGACTTACTAAACACCGACAGCACTGGTCACTACAGGAGCAGACCAAGAACCTCAGAAACGACCAAGTCTGAACCGCCAACTGAAGGTCCTGCAAAGGGCTAAAACTGACGTCATGGAACAAAGCACAGAAATGTGTGAAGAGCCCCCTTCAGATACATGGACATCTCGAAAGAACCTTCTAGACAGTATAAACGATGTTCCAGGACTCTTTGTCAAAGGTCGCGGCACTGCACAAAGCCATCTCGCTGGAGATAATGCACAAGCGCTACCCTCACAGCAGCTGTGCTCACATCTACACAGGCGGGTCCGCACAAGACGCCGTGCGGAATGAAGGAAGTGGCGTGTACATCTGTTGTGCAGACCGCACTACTACCTCCCTCTCCTTATCAGCTGGCGGCAGCAGCTCCAACTATCGTACAGATCTGCAAGTGCTCAACACAGCGGAAGAGCACTAGGTAGGGTAATGCAGCAGCTTGATCCACTGATCTCATACCAGAAAACTTTAAGATAGACTGGATGCCATGTCCCAAAAATAGTGCTGCAGTGGATTTTAGTGCATTCTGGAGAAGCTGGGAATGGAGAGGCTGACAGCCTGGCCAAAGCAGGCGCCAGACTACCTCAAGATCACAACCTCCTGTAAAGAAACAAAGACACTACAGCAACAAAGTGATAGGCAACAACAAATGGCGGCTTCAGCCCGTGGGCAGACGACATTAACAAGCTGAACAAGGAGATGCAAATGATCGTCTTGTTCTATACCTGCGTATTTCTCTGTGGGCTGGCGATTGGGTGTCTGATAGGCGGGGGCAGGGGATCTAACTGTTTGTCTGTCCAGCGCTGAGTGATTCCCCTTGGTTTGTGTACAATTCTGCCAGCGCTAGCCTCACCTATCTGGTTTGTGAACAAGGAGAGCCAGGTCACCATCTTTCATCTACGCACTGATCACTGTGGACTCACCTCGTGAGACTGGGTCATTCGGAAATAGCCGTATGCGAATGTGGCGTAGAAAATCAGTCTCCTTAGCACATTCTCCAGACCTGCCCATACAGAGAAGCGGTCCGCTGGCAGTTCTGACCACAAGACACGCCCCTGTACACCAAATTCTGCTGCCGAGCCCTTGACAGCTCACTTATTGGCAGCCAGAACAATATAAGATTTAAAGACGGCCATTAAGGAATTGAACATTGCAGGAGAAGAAGGCAAAAAATGGGTGTGGTTGGTTGTACACTGCTTAACGTCCCGACAGCAGCAAGACTTTTTCAGAGCGTGCCTGCATTGCTTGTGAAAAAATAAAAACCCAGAACATTGAATGTATGTCGCCAGCCTGTCTAATACGCTAAATAAACCTAAGAGCATTTAGCAACACACATCCAATATCAAGAGCTACAAAAAATGGGGGTGGGAAGGGTGTTCTCATGGTGGACATGTGGAAACTAAGTATTTTGATAACATTTGTTTTGGCTATTAGGAACCATGAAACTTTATTACGCATATTCATATTTACACATGTCTAGACGAAAATAAACGAAAAGAAAAGGGGAGACCCTACTAGACCCGCCTTACGCTAAGTAAAATATAACCTAAAAGACCAGCAAGTTAAAAATAGTTACAATTAAATTGATGGGTCACATTTTGTCAAGGGACCAAATTATTTTCAGAATTAAGTGGAAGATTAAGAAGTAAGTGCAGCTAAAGTTACTAGCGAAATCATTGAATGAGGGAAATGTATATCGCAGACTGTGAGTAAGTCATGGGGAGTGGAGACGGGGAGCGGTCTTGCCTGCACGCACGCCTCCTAACCTATTTAGCGGGGAAAGTGTGTCAGTAGTGACTTTCTACTGATGAGAGGAAGTGAGTACGTGCGGAAATGAAGGTACCTAAACTAATTAGCGAGAAAGTGGGTCAGTAGTGACTTTTCTACTGATGAGAGGAAGTGCGTACGTGCGGAAGTGAAAGGACCTCACCTATTTAGCGGGGAAAAGGAGGTCAGGACTTTCCCGCCCGAATCTATCAAAGAATACGCTTACTCAGTTGTGTCTGAGGAAATTCCAGCATTTGGAAGGAAATAGTCCGTTAAAAAAATAATTATATTAATGTTGAGATACGGGTGTTAGGTTGAATTGGATGCATGGACCGGATGTGAAATGCATGTTT
The DNA here is from genome assembly GCA_036245525.1 of Semisulcospira habei. Lineage (NCBI taxonomy): Eukaryota > Metazoa > Mollusca > Gastropoda > Semisulcospiridae > Semisulcospira > Semisulcospira habei. The sequence continues at coordinate 51,243,819 of BTPG01000002.1, read as the reverse complement.
AGTATATTTTATATAATTATTGAAGTTAGTTGAAATTGATGTAGAGATGTGAATTAATATTCATGACATCGCGTAAGAATACAGAATGAGGAAGGGAGAGAGACTTGTTTTAATGTATGGATCAGAGCGTGGGGAGAGAAGACTTAGCGACTTGACACTGAGTGAGAGTGACGGAAATACAAGGTCTGAGAGAAGAAAGGGGAGATAGAATGATGGGAAGTACTGTGAACTTGTGTGCTCGAACATAACCGGTTCAATACGGAAGAGGATCACACCCAAAAGGAAGCTAAGAGATGGAAACCGGGTGGACTATTATAGTGTAACCAAGGCAGAGAAGAACGTTTCTACTGCAGATTCATCGGAGGGGTATTTAGCCCAGGAGTAATATGTGATCAGTACATGAGTGCAGCAGTGACAATCTTGAACGTGCCTAGGTGACACCGAGAACATTATAAGATCACCATTGCCAGAGGGTCGACAGACACAGCGCCGACGAGGACCAGATAGCGGGTCGACAGATACAGTGCCGACGAGGACCAGATAGCGAGTCGACAGACACAGTGCCGACGAGGACCAGATAGCGAGTCGACAGACACAGTGCCGACGAGGACCAGATAGCGAGTCGACAGACACAACGCCGACGAGGACCAGATAGCGGGTCGACAGACACAGCGCCGACGAGGACCAGATAGCGGGTCGACAGATACAGTGCCGACGAGGACCAGATAGCGGGTCGACAGACGCAGTGCCGACGAGGACCAGATAGCGAGTCGACAGACACAGTGCCGACGAGGACCAGATAGCGGGTCGACAGACACAGCGCCGACGAGGACCAGATAGCGGGTCGACAGATACAGTGCCGACGAGGACCAGATAGCGGGTCGACAGACGCAGTGCCGACGAGGACCAGATAGAGGGTCGACAGACGCAGAGCCGACGAGGACCAGATAGCGGGTCGACAGACGCAGTACCGACGAGGACCAGATAGCGGGTCGACAGACACAGCGCCGACGAGGACCAGATAGCGGGTCGACAGATACAGTGCCAACGAGGACCAGATAGCGGGTCGACAGACGCAGTGCCGACGAGGACCAGATAGAGGGTCGACAGACGCAGAGCCGACGAGGACCAGATAGCGGGTCGACAGACGCAGTACCGACGAGGACCAGATAGCCACATTAGAAGTGTATAGAAAACCTGGCCAGGTAAGGTGACTTTATTGCTTCTGTGCACGGAACTAGACAAAACTAAGAAGAGTGAAGATGAAGACAGTGTAATAACAGAGACTTTAGACATTAGTTAAGTGTGACATGTTTAATACTTTTTGTAAATAATTAACATAGTTGGCATTTCAGTAACTGAGTTCTTAGTGAATCAGTTGTATGAATGCGTGTGTGGGAAGCGCATGCGAGACGGCCCTCTCCAGAGTGAGAGAAATGTGATGAATGAGATGTGTATAGCTACAAGGATGAGAGTGTGAGCGTGTGAGTGGAGATCCCCCTGTTAACAAGATCATATAACCTACACCCACATCACAAACAAACCACCATCTTTCTCCAGTCCGTGAAACATTGAAATTAATGAAATGATCACAAATTTTTATGCTCAATATGCATACTTTGTTACGAAAACTGGCAACAAAAATATTTAAACAGAGGAGTATGACATAAGCAATTGTTATGATTATTTTGCGTTTCTTTGCATACTCGTAAAATGGTGGTAGGGCAGCGGATTCAGCCACTGTGGCCCCTAAATGCATCACAGCATCATAAAATCAGGTTGGGAGTAACTGTGGAACTCCATCCTAACCAATAAAACCTGAAATAGACATATTAGTTGTATATTCAATTTCTGAGGGACTCGGAAACAACGTACGTATCAAAATTCTGCAATTTTAAATGGAAAAAAGCTGTCATTCACAACGAATGTACCGTAAAGGATGCCGACTTCCCTTATTTTCTTGCACTTTATGCTCTTTATTGAAACATAAGAGGTCAAAATGAAATGGAATAACTTTAGTAATTTTTTCTAATTAATTTTGTGTATTTGTACAACGTGAGGGCAGGGACACAAAATCAACCACTGTGGCGCTCACAGTAATCATAAAATAATCTAGTCAAGCCTATAATATTTGTGACATCCTGTTTTAATGATGTAAGGCTGAAAATGGTTTGCCAGTGCTATAGAAAATGTCTGAAGGCATCTGACACATTATTTGTGTCTTTTTTGCGATTTCGCGGAAATGGCCGTTTACCGGGTGCACAAATACCTTTAATGTGAGCCATAGATTCAATATCTTTTCATTCTGATTATTTTGGCAGAGGACGCAGAATGTTTGCCCGTTAACATAATATTGCCTGATTTGGGCTTCTGGAATGAATTCTGATTTATTTAGAGGACAATGTTTCTCAACCTCACCGTATCATTCGCGAAGAGCGTAAATGGGGGTACCCTTGCGCCATCGGCTATATCTCCGGTGTGTTTCTAAGAATTTTCGGGGAACATAGCTTAAACATTTCAGGACATAATAAGGTACACTTTGAAATCCATCTTATTGTGTACTGAGGGGAAGAGGGGGGGGGAGGGGTGCACGGTAGACAGGACTGGCTTACGGACTATATTTAACCACACTGACAAGTCTTTAACTACACTGTAACGTCTGAGTTAAAAACCTTCCTTTGGCCAGTTTAAGAAAGTTGTAAAAACTGAGTCCGTCCATCGTGAACACCTAATCCCACATTGTCAACACCTCCACCCCTCCCACGCCCCCAATTGTCGGAGTTTTAGGGCACTAAAATAGTCGTCATTGTTTTTTTCCATCGTGAACCTTGAGTGCTATTTATTGTAATTCATGGTTTTCACAATAAAGCGTCGTGAGTTTGTGACGGTACCAACTTAAGTTTTCAGTTATGATTCGGATTCATGCAATCTTAATCACTGACAATCATCACCTAATGTCATCCTAACCAGCCGAAAGGTTGTCGTCTTGAAGTGATTGCCCACGGTCTCAGAATTATCTTCTTCCTTATAGTTTACGAAGTCAGTATTATTTGAATTCGTCCTTTGGTTACCAAATGTTACAAATACCGCTGCAGACTCTGATCTTGCGCTCCCCCCCCCCCCCCCTTACCCCTTCAAAAGAACTGTCATGTCAAACATGGATCAAATCGGCCAAGAGTTTTTTAAAGACATGCATTGTGTAAAGTGATTTACAACAATAGCAACTACAAAACATGTAGCCGCGACCTTGACCTTGTAGGTAGGACAAACCGTCCTCTTGATTCAGTTTTCATGATGGAACTCATCACCTAACCTCCACATAACATTGAATGACAAACGCAACAAACCAACGTAGCAAATAAAGTAACTCTATCATCGCTCCCTCCACTTTCAAGGCAGAAGGATGTGATCTTTGGTAGGATAAAACAGAATTCTGGACTACACTTGTAAAGTTTTCATGAGTGTGTTGATAGTTTTTCTAAATTACCGTTTTTCATAAACGCCTGTACTGAAACACGACCAGCATCAAACTAGCTAGATGCTCTTAGACTATGAAATAAGAATAACATTAACTGTGACCTTGACCCTATCTTAAGGTCACTGACATGGATGTGCATATACACTTTTATCAAATATAGTCACCCACAAAAGAAACTAACAAAGTATACTAAAACAATCGAAAGTCATGTTCATTTTGACAAATTTGCTAATCTGTGAACTTGGCCTGCACTTGTCGTCAAATCTATCAGTATGCAAAGAAATCCCCTTTCATAAAGAAGAGTATGTCATGTTAAGCTTTATCTGACCACAGAACCTTTCAGATATGCAGTCACAGACTGCTTTTAGCGCTTTACTTGACCTTTGTGAACTTTATTTGCCAAATGTCAACCAGATTGGAACATACAGGAATGCTTTTCAAGCTCCAAGAAGATTTAATATACATGTCAGGAGATGTAAATATGTAATCTCAAACTTTGACACACATTGACCACATTTCAAGCATTGGATGACCTCCAGTGACCTTGATCATTGTAAAATGTTATCAAAGGTTGCCCTGTAAGCATAATGTTGTGTTTCATTATAAAACATTTATGTTAGTCTTATAAACCAGGTTTAAAATCTTAAAGAAAACGTATATTTTATAATATATATTGACCTTGTTTTTCGTGGCCTTCGGATAAGTCACATAAACGCTCATGTACATAGAGCCAGTTATATACTTTAACAGGGACAAATTGGAAGTTAGAGGGTTAACTAATCTAGGAGATATTAGCTTTCGAAGATTGAAACCTAACAATCAAGCCGTTGGTAGATTTTCAAAATTCGGCGTTTATAACGGCCTGCCACAAAATGTGCGTTTGTAGTACAAGCCCAGAAAAAAATAAGCACAATGTACACTGTGGTCAGACTGTGTGTACGTAGTTTGGACTCTGTGAGGCTTATAGTCTGAGTCATACAGGAGCCTAAGTTGCCATTTTGCCCAATTAATTTTGATGATTTTGGGTCAAAACTTGGACATTTTAAAGGGCACGTTTTACGCGATATCTCAAGAACGGTTTATCGGATCACCATCACTCTTTTTGTTTTTTGCTTCATTCACCGTCGGCTGCGTCATTGTGCAAGTCTTGTACCATGTAAATCATTACAAAATATGTGTTGCCGACACCTAAATAATAATAATAATAATAATAATAATAATAATAATAATAATAATAATAATAATAATAATAATAATAATGTCACACATGAAACGTCACAGGTGACACGTATTTTTTTTTAACAGTACCTTACTTTCGAAACTTAATTGTTTCAGATTCTGCTACTTTAAACACAGATATTAACTTATTTTTCTGAAAGTTACACACTCACTTTCAGGGAAAAGTGAATTTCTTTTATAGAAAACAAATTTGAATAAACCCACCTAAATAATTGAACCTGCTTTCTCTATAATTTATGGTACAAAATCCATTGTTGCACGTCTTACGTAATCGGCCAGAGCTTTCGACTTGTGAACATGAAGATGAGGAAAGTAGTTTGTTGGTTTTGAAAGGACAATTAGATACGATGATCCTAGTGATGGAGGGGCCAGACAGAGCACCTGCTGATATTGGCTCATATGTCTTGTACCCATGTCGTCGTCTGACGTCAATTTTGATTTGTCACGTCATTTTTTAGAACATGACGCCAAGTCACCTTAGACGTCATATGCATTCGCATACCTTCACAATATTTTTTTTTTATTAACAATAAATGCTCATACAAAGACATGTGTTCGTCATTTACACAATAATTATTCTTAACCGTTAACCCTTTGAGTGTCGGTAGCGGTTTTAGTCGCGATGATTGCTACAGGAAAACCGACACGCAAAGGGTTAATTCGATAACTATTTTATTTTGAACAACGCACATGTAAAAAAAAAAATGCTGTCCCCACAGGAGCCATGTCTGTTGCGCTGTTACTATTGTTGTACTCACTGCTGACGGCCGGCCGATGTCATCTCATCAAGAGCAATTTGCAGTTGACAAAAGCAGTGGAAAAACTGACAGAATCTCTTCGGACACATACTTGGTGGATCGATCGACTAACCAATCAGGTGGAAGAGCTGAACCGTACGGAATGTGGCTGCAGTCATTCAGGTATAGTTGTCGAATATTGCAGTTGCCAAACCCACAATATGTTTTAGTATTATTTTAGTTTAGTCATTATGTCTTGCTTGTTCGTTTTATGTTTATGTGAGCCAAAGGAAATTGTCTATTTTATGCTTGTGTTTAACGGACAATAAAGTTTATTGAATTCAATTCAATAATGTGCGACTAACAATAAGAAGGACTAGTTTAGGCCAGTAAGAAAGCAAGCGTGTCTTGTTCAGAATCTGCCGGCCGTTTGTTCGAGTTGTGTTTGTGCTGCAACAACAACAAAACAGGTCACAGTTCGACATTTCATCAAGAAAATAAATATAGACAGAGGTCACATCAAACCTCCACACGCTGGCAGAGACGTTACAGTACAGAGACAACAGAACAAAAAGAGAAGTAAAAGAGTCGCACACAGTATTAAGAAAGTGACCCACTTCAAAATGCAAACCTCCCGCCCGTCAGTCCAGTCTGCCAGTTTGAGTGGAGGCGGAGCCAAAATCCAGCGCACGTCGTCAGTCCGAGTCTAAACGGTTGGTTAGTTCGGGGTTTAACGTCCAGGGCACCGAAGTGATAATGGACGTCACTGACGGGCGGGTTATGGGGGACAGGGAAATCTATTGCTATGGAGTACGACCTGAACACTGATAAAGTCGGGCGCACTGCAACTGTGTCACTTTATTCTACCAGGACTATTCAACGGACATGCTGTTGAACAAGTCGGTCTTTTATCTCTCTATTGCGAGTCCAACTACCGGGACCGGGACCGGGGCGGGGAGTCGAGCCCACGACCCGGTGATTCCCTTCGCTCTCTTTCGCTCCGACGTTTAACCGCCTGAGCTACTGAGGACTCTATCGACTCTAAACGTCGCCAACGTTTCATTGGCTAACCGACAGCACTGATTAATGTGACGGCGGACTCAACCAGCCAATATCACGTGACCTTGGCCTTGGCCTTCTTTACTGCAAAAGCACACTTTTCAAGAATGAAATGGGAAAAAAATGATATAGTTTTGTTTTTACTGTTTTAACATCATATTGCTTACCAACTAGCGCATTGACAAAAGAAAAGAAAGCTGAAAAGTATTGTTTTTCTTCAAACTTGCGCAGCTAAGGAGAGGTTAATATGCTGGAAAAGCCAAAACAGACCCTCACAGGTTTATAGCACGTGCACGAACTACACAGACACATGTTCGATCTGTGGCTTTGCACGGGCAGGGGATGATTGTTGCGTAGTTAGTCACTTCTTCACACGGGTAGTAGTAAACAGCACCAATGCAGTCAATAAAGAATCCAGTGTGCAGTTGAGTCATGTTATATCGATCTAGATTTTCCTGCGCAGTTGGGTGCATCGTCCCTGAGAGCACTTGATTTGTGCAGGAACATCAAAATAACGCGACCCGACTGCATGCCGGATTCTCAGATGAGACCTTTCATTGGTTCTGTTTTCACACGCAGTGTAGCAAACTTGAGCAAAAGAAGTAACATTTGTATTACATTGTCTGTCAGACATCTCTAATACGGCGCTTTGACTCTAAACTTTACGTCATTTTCAGTCAGTCATCTTCTCCGATTCTGCTGTAGTGACAGCCATTTGCTGTTTCTTCACATGTCTGACCTAGCTTGTACTCCGGCCACACAGTGTAGCGCCTCAGTCCGCCTAGACCCCAACATACCGGCCACACTGTGTAGCGCCTCAGTCCTAGACCCCTACATACCGGCCACACAGTGTAGCGCCTCAGCCCTAGACCCCTACATACCGGCCACACAGTGTAGCGCCTCAGTCCGCCTAGACCCCAACATTCCGACCACACAGTGTAGCGCCTCAGTCCTAGACCCCTACATACCGGCCTCACAGTGTAGCGCCTCAGTCCTAGACCCCTACATACCGGCCACACAGTGTAGCGCCTCATTCCTAGACCCGTACATACCGGCCACACGGTGTAGCGCCTCAGTCCTAGACCCCTACATACCGGCCACACAGTGTAGCGCATCAGTCCTAGACACCTACATACCGGTCACACAGTGTAGCGCCTCAGTCCGCCTAAACCCCAACATACTGGCCACACGGTGTAGCGCCTCAGTCCTAGACCCCTACATACCGGCCACACAGTGTAGCGCCTCAGTCCTAGACCCCTACATACCGGCCACACAGTGTAGCGCCTCAGTCCTAGACCCCAACATACCGGCCACACGGTGTAGCGCCTCATTCCTAGACCCCAACATACCGGTCACACGGTGTAGCGCCGTAGTCATAGACCCCAACATACCGGCCACATAGTGTAACGCCTCAGTCCTAGACCCCAACATCCCGGCCACACGGTGCAGCGCCTCAGTCCTAGACCCCAACATACCGGCCACACAGTGTAGCGCCTCAGCCCTAGACCCCAACATACCGGCCACACAGTGTAGCGCCTTAGTCCTAGACCCCAACATACCGGCCACACAGTGTAGCGCCTCAGTCCTAGACCCCAACATACCGGTCACACGGTGCAGCGCCTCAGTCCTAGACCCCAACATACTGGTCACACAGTGTAGCGCCTCAGTCCTAGACCCCAACATCCCGGCCACACAGTGTAGCGCCTCAGTCATAGACCCCAACATCCCGGCCACACGGTGCAGCGCCTCAGTCCTAGACCCCAACATACTGGCCACACAGTGTAGCGCCTCAGCCCTAGACCCCAACATACCGTCCATACAGTGTAGCGCCTCAGTCCTATAATAATAATAATAATAATAATAATAATAATAATAATAATAATAATAATAATAATAATAATAATACCATTATTATATAGGCGCTTTTTCTCAATTTTTGGGCCAATCGACTCAAAGCGCCGCGAACTGAAACCCAACACGCACACTCGCGTAACAAACAGGGATTTACGCCATTTAAGACAAACACAGTACAAGACAGACGGAGGGCCAGCTCAGCTACTAAAGTTATAGAGATTTTTGATCGCTTGTATTTGAAATTTGTAAAGTGGCCTGAAACCGGTACCAAAGTGTGGGGGGTGGGGGGATGGATGGGGGGTGGAAGAACCGGAGTACCCAGAGAAAGAACCCCCGACGGTCCGCCCGAATTAACGGTGACACTTACCGTAGGAGAAAAGTCCCACGCCGGAACCCGTTTTCGAACCTCGCACCTTTGGCATTGGTGGCAGGCGCCTTATCCACTGCTCCACGGACCGCCCCAAACATAGACCCCAACATACCGGCCACACAGTGTAGCGCCTCAGTCCTAGACCCCAACATACCGTCCACACAGTGTAACGTCTCAGTCCTAGACCCCAACATACCGTCCACACAGTGTAACGTCTCAGTCCTAGACCCCAACATACGGCTGATCCCAAGACTGGGGTAAGGTCGGCCACACAGCGTAACCCCGGCCTCAGTCCTAGACCCCAACATACCGTCCACACAGTGTAGCGCCTCATTCCTAGACCCCGCCTCAGTCCCTGAACCCAACACACCACTGATGCCAGCTCTTGGGTAAGGTAGCCCCCCCCCCCCCCCCCCCCCTTTGTGTAACGCCTCAGTCCTAGACCCCAATATACGACTGATGGCACGTCTGGGGTAAGGTCCGTATAAGCCATCAGGATATAGATGTAAAAGTGAAACAAAGAGCAACACATTGATTGTGATCGTGTTTGTGTTTGGCACCGGGAGGGGTTACACGAAGTTTGGTGACTCATTCACCCTGACTTACTCACCCTCGACAGCGGATAAAATCTCCCACGCTTAGTGTCTCGTTTTTTATCAGGGCATCTCGACGATTTTACAAATCGTGATATCGGACGTATAAATCACACCAACTTGTAGTATTGCTTATTTGAGAGCATTGCCAACGCCTGAATGGCCAACCCTTTGGGTGTGGGTAGCGGTAGCAGGAATCATCGCGACTAAAACCGCTGCCGACACCCAAAAGATTAACAGCAGTACTGATTAAAGTGATGTCGGACCCGACGCACCTTTGTTATGGCTGGTCAGGTTTGACTTCTCCAGATGTGACAAACGTCAGCCTGACACATGCATGGAAACAGCTACAGATGAGATTCAGCCCTTCTTTTCTTTTTTCTAACGATTTTTTCCCGCCGTGAGATGACCCTAGTTGCCTGCTTGATGTAATAACAACCAACCAACCAACCAACCAACCAACCAACCAACCAACCAACCAACCAACCAACCAACCAACCAACCAACCAACCAAATAACTAAATAAATTACGTGTTTCCATTTAGATCAAAAGAAACCTGCCCTTTTTAACCATCTTGGTTTGTATGTCCAGAGGTCAAACCAGACAACTGTGCCGACACCACATTGGTCGCCATGTCTAGCGGAGTCCGCACACTCAACATTAACGGCAATAACGTCACTGTGTACTGTGACCAGACCACCAGTGGAGGAGGCTGGACGGTACGTTTTTCACCTTCTATTCTTTGCAGCCAGTCATAGATGTATAAAGAGGAAGTGACTGAGGCTTATTAATTACCACACAACAGTCACGGAGCGGTTTGACCGACTGCAATGTATACTAATGGTCAAAACTTAAGGGTCGCCCCATTTTTGTGTCATTGTTTATCGTCGCAAGTACTCTAATAAAATAGAATGTTTTTTTCGATCCAAATGGGTTAACAGTTGACCTTAGGCAATCCAATGTACAGGGAACAATAGATAATAATTCATCACTTTCCACGAACGTGTCAAATGCACGTGAAACATCGTCAGTTTTTGTGAAAAGCTGTGCGATATTGACAAGCGTACCAAAGGTAGGCAGATGGAAAAACTCGGTAAAATCGTGATACATGTGCTAAAGGGGTGAGTCGTAAACACTGAACACTTCTGTTTCGCTACAAATACCGGTACAGTAGGGGCATAATTGTCACTTTCCTAACCATGCCACCACGACGAAACCTAACGCCAGTAAATCAAGGCCGGGCGCTAACATGGCTGCAAAATGGAATTTCCGGACGGGAAGTTGGGAGACGTCTTGGGGTGTCCCATTCAGTGATCCAGAGGCTGCTGGCACGATTCCAAGAAACTGGATGGGCAGAACGACGACCCTGCTCAGGACGCCCGCGCTGCACCAGCAGAAGGGCGGACAGATACCTCTGTGTGGCGGCTCTGCGCGACCGAACTGTCACGTCAACCACTCTGCGACGTCAACGGATGCAAGCTGCAAACGGTAACGTCAGCAGAAGCACAGTCTGCTGACGTCTGCGCGAAATTGGCCTGGCTTCATGCAGAGCAGCAGTGAGAATACCCCTCACTCCAGCTCATCGCAGAGCCTGGGTTGCCTGGTGTCGTCAACATATGCGGTGGAACAGACTCAAGTGGACTCAGGTTCTGTTTATTGATGAGTCACGGTTTACTGTGTCCTTCAACGACGGCAGGGTGACGGTCTGGAGACGCCAGGGCGATGGATGCGTCCAAGAGATGGATCGCTACGGAGGAGGCTCAGTCATGGTCTGGGCAGGCTTCAGCAGGGAAGGCAGGACCCCCCTCCACGTCATCCGAGGCACCTTGACTGGACTGCACTATCGGGACGAGATTGTGCAGCCTCTCATCCAGCCAGCTTTCAAAGCCGTAGGCGACAATGCTGTTCTGCAGGACGACAACACTCGACCTCATCGCGCCCGTGTGGTGGATGAGTACCTTGAGGAACGGGGCATCATGAGGATGGAGTGGCCAGCTCGTTCACCTGATCTGGCTCCCATAGAGCACCTCTGGGACGTGCTGGGGCAACGTGTAGTCAGCACCCACCCCCCACTACAAGGCGTCCCCCAGCTGACTCAGTTCCTGCATCATGAATGGGAAGCTATCCCACAACCCTCCGAACCCTGGTGAACTCCATGCGTCAACGCTGCATTGAATGCTTGGCTGCAAACGGTGGGTACACTCGGTACTGACTGGACCAGTCTTGTGTGACTTTTCAAATGAGGGTTTTGTGAACATTCTAACGTACTACTGTTGTTAATATTGCTTGATTCACTCAAAACTTAAATGAAATTGTTACTGAATAATTTAGCAAAGTATTGACTCCAAGTATTGTTACATTATGTGTGTGGTGTTGTCGGTGCGTCTGCGATAAAATGTGGCCCCTACGTTTTGACCATTAGTATATATCAGAGCTCGGTCCTGTAAAGATTTTCGAAAACGCGTGCGGGACGGAACACAGAGACTGAGCCTAGCTGTAAAGCTGAGACTCAGTCTTTTTGTTTCTTCCCGCAAGTGTTTTTAAAATGCCCAGCTGGGGCCCTGAGCTCAGAAACTAAGTTTGAGGAATCTGAACTCCGTCAGCCGGGGCCTTTATAAGGCACGCATCAGGTTTTGAGTCCAGTTTAGTGCTCACCGTGGAGACAGCATAAGATGCACAGAAATCCGGCAGTTTTACTTAGCAGACGATACTGACAAATAACCAGCCGGAACATTTGAGGGCCACACTGCCTGCATCCGTATTCCATAACAACAGTTGTCACAGCCCAATTCCACAGGTGCTCATGGAGTGTGGCTGTCATATGTGTCATCTATGTATTTGTCAGTATCACCTGCTACAAAATTAGTTTGTGTGTAGGCCTACGTACAGCTGAAAGGGATTCACTTGTGACTGCAGCGTATCTCATGTTCTGGGTGCACTGGATGTGACTCTGCGTGCCTTACATAGGCCTAGAGCTTTGGAGTTCAAACTGCGCCAACTCAGTGAGCGGTTTTGAGTGACTTCGTGGCAATGTAGAGCCCTAGCTGGGTCCAAAAACACGTGCAGGACGGAACAAAAAGACTGCACCTCAGCTTTAAATGAGTGTTGGCGTGTCGAATCGTGTTCACTCTGAGTCATGAATTGTCTATGCACTGTCTGTAGTGCAGTTCAGTTCAGATGAGTCAAGATGGCACCTGTGCGTTGGGAAAGGTCCATACGCGCTCCACTCCACCCCCGTCAGAAGTCTTCCCAGAGTTCCTATCGATATCGTACCAATAGTGGTTAGCTTTATTGTGGATCTCTCACGTCCTTTCAAGTCTGCCCAACGCCCACTGCCTTTCCCTCTGCTCTGGAGGCGATCGACTGTGTGGTGCCCCTGGCTCTGTTCCCGAAAATACTTTCTCACGTTTCTCACCACGTCTGATCTGCCCATCCGTAGCCTCTGTGTGGCCTCTGCCTTGCCAGCGAGCGTGTCCGCTCGATCATTTGCCATAGACTCCAGCATGCCATGGACAGTAGACCCACACGTCTTCGAAATTGTAATTATTTGTCCAGTGCGTCGGGGCATCCCATTCTGCGTCGATTGTTTTGCGGAAGGTATTTTCAGTCTGTGAAAATGATGGCGTGGCTGATTTGTCTGTCATCCAGCGTAGTAATCTAATTAAGCCCGTGCGTCATACCCTAAACTCCTATCGTTATTCTTGAGGTCTTGGCTAAGCGCTGTATTTGTATACAGCACTGCCTTTTTTGTCTACCGTATTCAAAATGGGGTAGACTTTAGGACGGGGTTGGTCGAAGCGCGTTCCGTAGAATGCAAAGGACATAACAGGCGGACGGGGCTCATGGTCTGGCAAAGAAATAATAAGATAAAAATGACGTCAGGTCTAGCCACTCTAACCTTGCTGTTGAATGTCGTTTTGGTGCGAAGCGCCGTATGTGCGTATGTGTGTGTGTGAGTGTGAATGTAAAGGCGAGAATCTCCAATATTACTGTACTTGATACTTTAAAAAATACGTTATTACGTGGGTGGCTAAGAGAGCCTCGGAGCATATTGTAATTGGATGTCTCATTGAAGACATAAAAGACCGTTTATATAAAGTCGTTTGAGCCAGATTAAAGTCCGGAAGTTTGATTATATGCAATTGAAATTTTGGTTATGGCTAGGTTGTAGAAATACATTGGATGAGTTTGTTAACCAGCGTTGTACCTGTTCAACGTTAAAAGTCAATGCGGAAAACATTTCAGAAGTAAATTTCACATCCCGATTTTGAGGCCGATTCTCGAGCAGTTTCCAGAACCATTTGTGATCGGGCCGGACTACAAAAACGTGTGCACTGCCACACGTTCCCGATTTAGCCGCCCGACCGGTTTGAACCGTAATAATAAGGCCAAGGCCTCCTTCCTCTTCTGCAAAATGGCTGCTGGTTTTGACAGTGATGATGATGTGCTTGCATGATGATGTGCTTGCATTAGCAGCAGTTTTGCATCATATTCGGAAGAGACGGGCGAAAAACATCGGCAACGCCATTTCACACTAAAACGACGTGCTTCATAAGACTCGATTTGATTGGTTGAATGTACATTCGGGGCCGATTCGTGTTGCAAAAATAGAGCAGGATCTAAACACACCATTCCCAGTCGATTGGGATCGGATCGCATATATGACGTCATCCGATCGCAATCGAATTGGAATCGGCTATAAAATCGAGGCACAATGGGCGTGTGCGGCGGGGCCTTAAGACTCCTTGATTTCATCAGAAGAATCAAACAGTGACGGTGACGTAAAAGCATCAAACGAGTCAATGTTTTATACAATGTTCGGGCCTAATTGACGCAAATCATCAGCATGTCAGTGTCTTACATTAAGTGATAGTCTCTCTACTTTTGTATGATATTTGCAAACATATTGTGGAAAAGAAGGGTGGGGGCCCCAGGGGAATGAGTTGCGTTGGTAGTGCGGGTAGTGGGGAACTCTTACAGCGCCTCCCCCGGGATCACCCTAGCCTAGGGCCTCTTGGCCTTCGTGAGGCACCCTCGTGTGTAATCCCTCCGGACTAGCATAGCATCCCTCTATCCCAAGACCGTCCGTGCGTGGTCCCTGGCCACATCCTCTCCGAGGTGACCTCAAAAACTGGGCAGCACGAGCCCCCAGGCTAAACACGGCGGATCTAGAGGAGAGAACCTCGAAAATTAATCATCATTGTCCTGCTGCCTTGCAGGCCTGGCCGCTTGGCTGTGGAAAGGCTAAGGGAGGAAAACCCTGACTTCAAAGCCCCCGTGTCTCCGGCGAAGGTTTTTGAGCCAGAGACTAGGACAAGGACAGTCTGATATAAAACCTACGACCCGAGGACCTCGATGCTTTCGTCCCAGCGTGCTAGGTCATGGCAGACGAACCAAGGGTTTAAAGGGTGGGGCCAGTACTGCGCACACTGCACTCCACCAAAAAGCTCCATCGCGCAGGCTTTAGGAATCGTCCATGGACCATGACACAGACCATTCCAAGTCCTGTAGCGACGGGCGAGGGGCGAAACGGCAGGTGAAAGATGTCACTGGAAGCCGCAGTCTCAAACCTGCATGCAGGCGGTTCAGGATATTGGTCGCCTGATGTTGACCTGGGGATGACAACGTCACTCGGCACACCCTGAACGACCAAGCAGCCTTCTCTAGGGACAGCACTGTTTGCTCCACACGGAGAGGGGCCTAGAAAAGGTGGCCTAAACAAAGCTCATCCCCTCACAACCCCAGTTGGCTAGCCGCGGTCAACGGGCATCTTCTCCTGCGGTCAGAAAACAAGTAAAAAAAAACCGGACCCACTCTAATGACGACCACGACCAGACTCAACGTAGCATGCTGGAACATCCGAACCATGCTCGACACAGCAGACAGCGGACGCCCCGAACGTCGCTCCGCCCTCATTGCCCATGAATTGCGGAGGTTAAACATCGACATCGCCGCGCTCAGCGAAGTACGCCTCCCGGACGAAGGCAGTCTCCAAGAAGTTGGCGCTGGCTACACCCTCTACTGGTCAGGCAAGTCTGCATCAGAAAGACGGCTCTCAGGCCTGGGCTTCATGGTCAAGAACTCCATTCCGACTAAGCTGGAAAACCTACCAACCAGTCACTCAGACCGCATAATGTCCATGCGCCTCCCACTGAGACATCAGCAACACGTCACCCTTCCCAACCCTCCTGGCAGAGCCTGCAGAAAAGGACAAGTTCTACACTGACCTGCAGCCTCCTACAGAGCACCCCTGCAGACGACAAAGTCATCATTCTTGGCGATTTCAACGCCAGAGTGTTACAGGACTCTGAAGCCTGGAAAGGAGTCCTCGGCAAGCATGGCGTCGGGAACAGCAATGACAATGGCTGCCTACTGTTGGAGTTCTGTGCAGAGCAGCAGCTTGTCATCACCAACATTACTTTCCAGCAAAAGGACAGTCGAAAGACCACCTGGATGCATCCTCGCTCCAAACACTGGCACCTTATCGACTATGTCCTAGTGCGTCAGAGGGACCGCAGTGACGTCCTCCTCACCAGAGTGATGCCCAGCGCAGAGTGCCACACTGACCACCGCCTTGTCCGCTGCAAACTCAGGATCCACTTCAAGCCAAAACCCAAGAAAGGGGGGCACCCCAAGAAAAAGTTTGATGTTGCCAGCCTTCAGCGTGACGACGTAAAAGCTGCCTTTCAGACAGATTTACAGCGCAGGCTCACAGACACAGCTGACCCAGCAGACTCCTCCCCTGAAACACTCTGGGAACAACTGAAAACGGCTATCGCAAAATCCTCTGCAGAAGTCTTGGGTTTCGCTAGAAAGAGGAACAAAGACTGGTTTGACGAAAACGACGTAAAGATCCAGGAACTCCTAGCAAAAAAAAAAAAAGAGCCGCCCATCAGGCCCACCTAGCCCAGCCTTTCTGCCATGTGAACAAGTCTGCCTTCCGCCTCGTCTGCAGCAGTCTCCAGCGCAAGCTCAGAGATCTCCAGAACGAGTGGTGGACCAGACTGGCACAGAGGACCCAACTTTGCGCTGACAACGGTGACTACAGGGGCTTCTACGAAGCACTGAAAGCAGTGTATGGCCCTAGGCACCTGATACAAAGTCCCCTGCGAAGCACTGATGGACAGGCACTCCTCACAGATAATAACTCCATCTTGAACCGCTGGTCGGAATACTTTCAGGACCTCTTCAGTGCTGAGCGCACTGTTCAAGAAGCAGTCATCCTCCAAATCCCACACCTCCCAGTAAAGGTTGAATTGAATGAACCGCCCACTGCTGAAGAGACCCTCACAGCCATCCACCAGCTCAAGAGTGGCAAAGCAGCAGGCATTGACGGAATCCCACCAGAGATCTGGAAACTTGGAGGCCCAGCACTGCACAACAAGCTCTATGACCTTTTTCTCTGCTGCTGGGAGGAAGGAACATTACCAAAGGATCTCCGCGATGCAGTCATCATCACCCTGTACAAGAACAAAGGAGAGAAGTCCGCCTGCTCCAACTATCGTGGAATTACCCTGCTGTCCATTGCTGGGAAAATACTTGCAAGGCTGCTCCTGAATCGGCTGGTACCTGCCATCGCAGAAGACCACCTCCCAGAGGGCCAGTGTGGCTTCAGACCCAACAGGAGCACCTCCGACATGGTCTTTGTGCTGAGACAGCTTCAGGAGAAGTGCTGCGAGCAGAACAAAGGGTTGTATGTAACGTTTGTCGACCTAACAAAAGCGTTCGACACTGTGAGCAGGCAAGGCATGTGGCAGATCCTGGAGCGACTTGGCCCAAGGTTCCTCAGCATGATCGTCCAGCTGCACGAGGACCAGCAAGGCCAGGTCAGACTCAACAATGACCTCTCAGAACCATTCCCCATTCTCAACGGTCTGAAGCAGGGCTGTGTGCTGGCACCGACACTCTTCACCATCTTTTTTAGCATGATGTTGAAGCAGGCCACAGTGGACCTCGATGATGACGATGCAGTGTACATCAGGTATCGTCTCGATGGCAGTCTGTTCAACCTCAGACGACTGCAGGCCCACACCAAAACCCTAGACCAACTGATTCGTGAGCTGCTCTTTGCTGACGACGCTGCCCTCGTTGCACACACAGAGAGATCCCTGCAGCGTATCACATCCTGCTTCGCAGACGCTGCCCAGCTCTTTGGACTCGAGGTCAGTCTGAAAAAGACAGAGATCCTCCATCAGCCGGCACCCATCGCCCTCCTAACATCACCACCGGCGATTCTAAACTGAAGTCAGTGCACCAGTGTACCTACCTTGGCTGCATCATCACATCAGACGCCAAGCTGGACAAGGAGCTGGACAGCAGGCTGGCAAAAGAGAACAGTGCTTTCGGGCGTCTATATAAGCGGGTGTGGCACAATCAACAGCTGAAAACAGGCACCATGATCAGCGTGTACAGAGCTGTCGTCCTCACAACCCTGCTGTATGGTTCCGAGTCCTGGGCCCTCTACCGCAGCCAACTACGACTCCTCGAACGCTTCCACCAGCGCTGCCTGCGTACAATCCTGGGCATTCACTGGAGTGACTATGTCACCAACGTCGAGGTCCTTGAACAGGCTGAAACTGTGAGCATCGAGGCTTTGCTGCTGCGGACACAGCTCCGCTGGGCGGGGCACGTCTCCAGGATGATCATCGCCTACCCAAGATCACCCTGTTCGGCGAGCTCGCCACTGGACACAGAGACAGAGGGGCACCAAAGAAGAGATACAAAGACTGTCTCAAGAAGTCACTTAGTGCCTGCCAAATCGACCGCCGTCAGTGGTCTTCACTCGCTGCGGACCGTGACACCTGGCGCTCCACCATTTACAAGGCAGCTGTCTCCTTTGAGGACTCGCGCAGAGCTAGCCTTAAAGACAAGCGGCTCAGGAGAAAAAACAGAGATGCCGCAACTCAGAACCCTGGCCAGACCTCCCTCTGCAGCCACTGCGGTCGAACCTGCCTGTCCCGGATTGGCCTCCGCAGTCACGAGCATGCCTGCAGACGTCGTGGGCAACCCCCATAGACTTTTCCTATAGCATCTTCGTTCGCGAAGTCAAGCCAAGAGTATTGTGGAAAATGTGCAATATGCACGCAAGCTCATACAGTAGATGCTTTGTGGGCTTGGGCCATTCCACGTTATTCTTCAAAATGGCTGTGGCTACGCCAGCTCACAGAACGTATAACCGGTAGGAAGCGGCGTGTTTCTGCCTTCTGTGTTTGTGTTTGCGATTGCCGTGCAGATCATGCCGGGAGTGTGTGTGTGTGTGTGTGTGGGGGGTGGGGGGGGGCGGGAGGGGGGGGGGCATTAAAAGGAGATACTGAAAGAGTTCGTAATGCAGCGTTGTACTACTTCAACTTTTTCAATAATAATTTATTTATTTTTTACAAGTTTTGGAGCCACTATTTACTCCTACAATACAGTCAGCCCTGGAAAAGGCTGTGTGGAGCAAGACAGTCAGCTCTGGAAGAGCGTGCCTTTCGGATGAAACATCAAATTCGTCACAGTGTACAGAGCGTCCTGAGACCAGCGACACCATGACGTGAAGCTTATTGTTATTTTGCTGCTCGTGCTATTATTCTTCTTCAGAATTCCTGTCGCTACTCCGCCAGCCCACAGAGCATACTAATGGCGGGAAGCACTGTATGTCCGTCTTTATTTGTGTGTGCCGGCATGTGTGTTGATCAGAGTTTGGCTTAGAGAGGAGGGAAATGGAACAAAAGGATAAACTTAAGAATAATTATGAACAACTCTGAATGTTCCTAAAAGAAAACCGCACGTGAGCTCCAAACAGTACGGTAGACTTTGAAATGAAATCATCATCTTGTGTTTTTTAAAAGTCCCATGTATTCTAGGTCTCTTGCAAGTTTTCCTCAACTCTGCGTTCCATGAGTTTTCCCACCGCGATACCTGTTTAGCTTGTTCTGGTCTTTACCCGGTTTGAGTGTGGCTTTCAGATAGCTGTGGACCCAGTCTTCCAAGTACAGAGTCTCACCCCAACGCTGTGTCTTTAGCAGCTTAGTCTGGGTGCTTCATGTAGGCATTCCTCTGTTAGTTGGTCGTCTAGGACATCTTGTGCTATGGTCTGTTTCCTATCATCCACCTTTCCAATGTCGCACACCAGGAAACACTGTGGTGATACCTATGTCTCGTCTAGATTTTTACAAGTCATCTGTATCCTATCCTGGGGCGAAATTAAGGAATTCAGTTCCACCAGATATTAGACCATCGACAGCCGTCAGAACCTTCAAAACGGTGCCAGTATATTAACCCGTTCAGTGTCGAGAACAATTGAACACGCCTACCTGAAGAGGTATAGATCCTCATGAGCCCCGCGAATGCGGGGACTCATGAGGATCTATGCCTCTTGCTGACACCACTTTGCATCTATTTTCATCGCACAACTATGGCTTTTTAATGTTGAACTGGCGCAGACTGTAAAAACGCAGTTTCCGTCAACAGGTCCTGAACGGGCTAATAACACCAGTATTGTTAAAACATAATGCAAACCAGCGTACTATAAGCTGTTGCCGTCATGACGTATGGAAAGAAGCGTACACATCTGCATTCTGTTACTAGCAGATTTTTCTCTCTTGTTAAGTATCTTCTGTAAATAGAAGGGACTTTTTAGGACGGGTCGCGGTGGGTCAAATTTAATAGCATGTCCACGATGTCAAAGGCGGGCAGGCCTAAACCTCTGACAACTGAAGTAACAAGATACAAATTATGTCATGTCTAGTTACGCCAACCTCGCTGCTGAACGTATAGTCCATAAGCTAGCAAGGTCTACCGTGCAACCCCCCCCCCCCAGTACTCAATAAGATGGGTTTCAAAGTGTTCCTTAGTTTGTCCTGAGATGTTTAAGCCCTGTTCCCCGAAAATCCTTAGGAACACACCAGAGATATAGCCGATGGCGCAAGGGTACCCCCATTTACGCTCTTTGCATGTGTTAAAATGAGGTTGAGAAACATGTTCCTCTAAATAAATCAGAATTCATTCCAGAAGCTCAAATTAGGCAATATTATGTCAAGACACACCTTCTGCATGCTCTGCAAAAAACAGAATGAAAAAATATTTAATCTCTGGCTCACAGTAAAGGTATTTGTGCACCCAGTAAACGACCAGTTCCGCGAAATCGCAAAAAAAAAGACAAAAATAATGTGTCAGATGCCTTCAGACATTTTCTATAGCACTTACAGTCCATTTTCAGGCTTACATCATTAAAACAGGATGTCACAATGATTATAAACTTGACTAGGGTATGCTGTGGTCGCTGTGAGAGCCACAGTGGTTGATTTTGTATCCCTAACCCCAAGTTGTAAAAATACACAAAATTAATGAGAAAAAATTGCTTAAGTTATTCCATTTTATTTTGACCTATCTTTACCTATTAAGTTCAATAATGTGAGCATAAAGTGCAGGAAAATAAGGAAAGTCGGCATCCTTTACGGTATGTTCGTGGTGAATGATAACTTTTTCTCATTTAAAATTGCCGAATTGGGAAACGTACGTTGTTTCTGATGCCCTCAGAAATTTTGTATACAACTGATAAGTCCTTTTTAGGTTTTATTGGTTGGGATAGAGTACCACAGTTACTCCCAACCTGATTGTATGATGCTGTGATGCATTTAGGGGCCACAGTGGCTGAATCTGCTGCCCTACCTCCATTTTACCTGTACTCAAAGGAACGAAAAATGATCATAACAATTGCTCCTCTGATTAAATATTTTTGTTGCCAATTTTCTTAACAAAATATGCATATTGAGCATAAAAATTGGTGATCATTTTATTAATTTCAATGTGACCCATTAATTTAATTGTAATTCTTTTTATTTAAGGCATGCTTAACAGGGCCTGCCGCTGAAGCTTCTACCGTCTGCACATTCAGCACTCTTGTCAACTCGGGGAAGGTGTACTTCAGGGAGATGTTGTGTCTGATGCAGTTTTTGGTCTACATTAATGACATCAGTACAACAGTACCAAGGTTCGTCTCGAACATCCTCCATGCGGATGACTTTGCAGTGTGGAGCGCAGCAGAACATAACGAAATAGCATCCTCCAGAATCCAGGATGCTGCCAATAGTCAGCAGCTGGACTGAAAGAGGCCACTCAAACTGAGCTAGACTATCTCTTTCAATCAGACGGAAGAGGTCACCTCAAAACTGGAGACCTTCCAGTACCAAAGACTGACAGGCCAACTTTACTGGCAACAAATAAATTACTGGATTCACGTGTAGGCCTCATATTGAAGCCATGGAAGCTAGAGCTGCAAAAAAAAGTCTGTGATTAAGACACTGGTGGGGACCACATTGGCGCAAATTACAGCATCCTGGCACAAGCAAACACCTGCTCGGTCAGACCAGTTGTGCGGTACCAAGATACAGCGACAACATGAAACACTGCCTGCAAAACCCAAAAAGCCCGACTTGACAAGATGCAGAACATGGGTCATTCTCATGATGCAGTGACATTCTTAGAGCCATCTGGAGCACCCAAATTTAGGAAATGGAGGACATTGGAGCCACTGTAATGCAGAACAGCACACACGATGAAGAGACTTACTAAACACCAACAGCATGGGAGACTACAGGAGCAGACCAAGAACCGTCAGAAATGCCCAAGTCTGAACCGCCAACTGAAGGTCCTGCAAAGGGCTAACACTGACGTCCTGGAACCAAGCCCAGAGATGTGTGAACAGCTCCCTTCAGATACCTGGGCATCTCGAAAGAGCCTTCAAGACAACATAAACAATGTTCCAGGACTCTTTGCCAAAGGTCGCGGCACTGCACAAAGCCATCTTGCTGGAGGTTGTGCACAAGCGTTACCCTCACAACAGCTGTGATACCACACAAGACGCCGTGCGGAATGAGGGAAGTGGCATGTACATCTGTTGTGCATACCGCACTACTGCCTCCCTCTCCTTACCAGCTGGCGGCAGCAGCTCCAACTATCGTACAGATCTGCAGGCGCTCAACACAGCAGCAGAGCACTAGCCAGGGAAAGACGGCAGCTTGATCCACTGATCTCACCAGGAAGCTTCAAGATAGACTGGATGCCCTGTCCACAAAATAGTGCTGCAGTGGATTCCAGTGCATTCTGGACTAGCTGGGAATGGAGACACTACAACAACAAAGTGATTGGCAACAGCAGAATGGCGGCTGCAGCCCGTGGGCAGATGACACACTTTAATCAGATCACTCTGTATCAGCAATTATTTGAAGCTTCCGTGCCTAATGCATGAAGAGATACCAAAATAAAAGAACGTTTAGCAAATGGCGGACTTCGGTAGAAGCATAAACAACCAATCAGAATGTTCTGCTGAAAGGCCATGCAGTCACTTTATGATCACTTGCAACAAGCATCAGCAAGATCATTCGCAATGGAATAGTCACAAATTGGGGGAGAAAAAAAAAAAAAGAAGTAGACAAAAGTTTGCCAGCACGTTGTCAATTTTTACAAACTTTCACAGACTTTAAGGAAAAGGACTGAAATTGACAGACTTTCCAGGGCCCTGAAAAAGCCTTGTCATTTTTCAACAACTTTCACAAATGTTCACAGA